>OZ018325.1:175856279-176088779 GCA_963969495.1 Ceratothoa steindachneri | reverse complement strand
GCAAGAAAGAAAGAAAAAAGAACTAAACAGCCCCGCGGTTACGCAACAAAAAGAAATTAGCCGATCTTTTAAACTTATCGAGCGTAGGAGCAGTCACAATATTTGTGCTCGGTAAAAAGCACTTAGAAAAGTAAGATGTAGAATGACGACCAATTTCGAATGCCGTGAAATTTACAGTCTCAGAATACCTAGTAACTCCAGCAGGTTGATAAAATCTCGGCAAAAATTTATGCAGAGGTTGATTCACATCATTCACTAGTTTAAATAAAATACAAAGAGCTCTAACATCTCTACGATGCCCAATGTCTAAATCCAAATCTGATAGTAAAGTTTTAAAGAATTAAATGCACGATCGAGCAATCTCAGATGAGAGTCTGCAGCAAAACTCCATACAGAAGAGCAATATTAATATTGAGGTAGAATAAAAGAAAAGCAACACATGCGAAAAACAACATTATCCTTATAAACTTTCTTAGATTTACAAAGAATGCCCAATTTCTGAGAGATATCCTGAGACATGTATCTTAGATGCGTTTCAAAAGTGATTTTCGAATCTAGAGTTACTCCCAAGAGCTTGAGCTGGTCAGCCTTGTTAGTCAAAGCTCCATTTATTAACAAATTGGGATGTTCAGGAAAGAGAGATCTAGAACGACTCACAATCATTTCCTTAGGCTCACTAGGGTTCACTTTCACACATCACTGAAGAGACCAGAAATTAATTTTATTTCTGCAACACTCGGTCTCATTGCAGGAGATGGAACATGAGCAATGAGCATAGAGAGAGGTGTCATCAGCTTATGCTAGAATTTTATTAGTGATATTAAACCACATGTCAGTGGTATATAATATAAAAAGCAAAGGCCCAAGAACGCTACCCCGAGGAACTCCAGAATATACTCTAGAATAAGGATTAAAACACCCATCGACAACAACACGTTGTTGTCTGTCGAAGGACGAAGGCGTGTGACCAAAAAGTCTCTAAAGGTACACACTACTGTACGCCAGGCAGACACTATCAGCGCTGCGCTCGGGTACAGTTGAATTGGGGAAAAAGGTAAAGACCTTCTACTTAGAGTGCGATATTATTAGGTTGGCTCTTTAAAAGGGAATACGTTTGCCGGGTTCGTTTCAAGGGTTATTCGAAAGATAAACACCTCTACAAAAATAAACTTTAATACAAATAAAAAGAACAAGGGCACATATAAATATGGAAATCTATATAATAATCAGTGCGACAAAATAATATTATGACAGACAAAAATTAAGTAAACTAGGTCCGGGAAAATATATAAGTGATCCACTAAGTTGGATTGAAGAAAATATTTAGCAAGTCTATTGGCGTTACATCAAATGGGAAAGCCTTCGTAGGACTGGGAACGAAGAGGTGGCACTTACGAGTAAAGGACTCCTGGTTACTTCTGGAGGATGAACTGAGGATGTGGAAGACCAATGTCCAGTTCTTTGTCGATGGGGTCTCGATGTGAAGGCATCCAGAGAGACTCCGAAAGGGGGTTGAGATTACCTTGGCTCCAGGGAGAAGTAATCACAAAGGTCGAGATTCGTCTGCCGACGGCAGGAAGTCTCAACAAATGTAGTGAGACGAGAGAGACCCAGGGCATTCTTCCAGGGTATAAACGGGTTTCTGTAATCTTCCTCTGATCAGGGCAGATTACACGAAGACGATCTGCTAACGAGTTCACAAGGGCGAGGGGACCACTTCACGGGAGAAAGGCACTAGGGTCTGGACGGCAAGAAACTCGGGTTCTCTCTATCTTCTGAGAATTTGCAGAAATTACCCTAGATATGAGCAACAACCATGGTGGACAGAGGGCCGCTCGCGCGAGGGCGTACCAAGGGGATATCGTACGCGGCTTAAGCAAAACATGAACCTTGATAATTTCGGGCATCAACGAGGTGAAAGGAAATTAAGCGATATTCTCAAGGGATATCGGACGCGGCTTAAGCAAACATGAACCTTGATAATTTTGGGCATCGACAAGGCGAACGGGAAATAAGAGAGGTGCCATTCTATCCCAAAAGGGGAAAGATGGACACGGCTGCCAGGTGGCAGCGGGACAGCATTATCAAACTGGGGGGAAGACGGTGATAAAGCACACAAAATTGAACACAGTGCTGCACTAGTCTGTCTTGACCAGATAGATTATGTGTGATAACGGCGTATTGAGTTTCATTCTCCCACATTGTTTATTAGTTAAAAACTCTGTTAAAATACTTAAGACTCTAACACCAATGCCAACAGACTTTGCAAGCCTAGCCTCACAATTATTGTCTAAGGCAGACTGCATTTTATGTACCAGCAATAATAGTGCATAGCAGTGCCTAGCCCCTTTCTAAAGCCAAACTGAGTCACCGAAAAGAAACTGTTTCAAATATACTCTAAGACGTTTGGATAGCAGACGTTCAAAAGTCTTAGATAAAATCGGTATAATGGAAATGGGCATATATTCACTGGGAGATGGAGATGATGATGATCCTTTGGGAATTGGGGTAATGTTGCTTGAAACCCAGCATTCAGGAAATGACCCCCGACGAACTAAAATACGAAATATAACAGCTAGTTTTGGAGCTAGCTGACTGTTAAATCTTTTTAAAATCAATGGAAACAAACCAATAGGATCAGTTCCCCCATACTCGTCTAAGTTAGATAAAAGAACTTTTATTTCAGAGGATCTGAAGGCAAATGTAATAAAACTAGGTAGCGGGTGATAGCCTAAGGGGAGCTGAACCTCTTTCCTACTTTACTTGGATTTAAAACTGCCAACAAGAATGCTGGCTTTATCAAGAGGATGATATGTAACGCTACCATCAGGATTCATTGAGGGAGGAATAGAAGGCTCAACACCACACAAAGCAGATTTAAGTGATGACCACCAAATATGCGGCTGAGGACATTCTTCAAATGGACATTATGTTGAGTTTCAGCCTCTTTATAAACATTATTTGCCGTGTTGCTCTTCGCAACATAGTTCTCCCAACAAAACCGAGAGCAGTTATCAGACCAAAGATTATAGGCATCATGCTTATCACGATAGGCCAGGCGACACTGGTCATTAAACCATGCTTTATCGTGAAATCGAACTTTAAGATTTTTCAAGTCTAATAACCTTAAATATTATGCGGTAGAGTAAAATAAACTAGAGGAAGCCAACCTCCTTTAAGAAATCAAATAGTCCCCAGGTCTATTTCCATGAACCCCTCCCAAACACAAGAGACATACAGTAACGACCCCGGACGTCCCGGTACTGGAACAAGTAACGTGCGCGAATATATCCCAGACTGCGACATTCAACAAGAATATGCCACCAGAACGGGGGCAAGGCAGACGGCACAGTTAGGTGGACGGTAGCGCTCCATCAAATGACCATGCGTCTGGCAAGGGTACTCAATTCGAAGAGGAGAGAAAGCGACCTAAAGGATAGCTACACGGGAACAGTCGTGGCACGTAAAACGCAACTAACTTTCCCTCTGCCCTCCAACATATTTGCCAAGCAGCCAGGAGGGCTGAAATTCTTACTCGGTGCAAAAGGGGCACGCGGACAAAAGGTTGAGAATCACTGCTTTCGTTCTCTCATGAATATGTTCTTGGAGGCTTGGAATGAAATCTTGGGGAGTATTGGGTTGTATCTGTTGTGGCAGGGTGTTCTTTCAACCTAACGCTTTTCACTATTTAGGACTGGTCTCCCAGTCCTTGCCGACTCTTTGGGGCCATCATCGGTGCGTTCAATCCCCGCAATCCCTACATGCCCAGTAATACAGCAGAAGATAGTTTCAGCATCCTCCTACATCGCGGCAACCGTAGCGTTACGGATACCGCAAACCAGCGTGTGTGGAGATTTCACTGCCTAAAGGCCTGAGTGAGTCAAGAGTACTTGAGGCGCTTTGTGAATCACTCCGCAGCACCTGGTAGTGACCCACTGACTTCAATCAGATGGGATAGGGAGTGAAAGTCGAGTACCTCTTAGGACTGGGAAACACCCGTGTGCATTGGCACTGATCCAGCTTGATAGAAGTGCTCCAAAAAGGACGAACGCAATACACCCGGCACTAGTGAAGCCTCGGGAGCAGAGGAGTCGCAACAAATGTCAAAGTTGGTACCTACCAGGGTGGTATCTTGGGCAGAACCTGAAATTCTACTAGCCCGGGGGCCACATCGATCTCTCTTAAGAGTTTCCTAGCCCTAAACCCTAAGCACTTTGGGTATGACTGGCGTCTCCCGGCGGTATATACAGATTGGAGGATTTAAAAGGTGGAATATGATCTTTCTACAAATGCAATTCTATATACTGTACATAATCTACAGGACAACTCATTTTATTGAATGCTGCAAATTAAATTATGAGTAAAGATGATAATTTCACCTTTTTATCTGTAAAATGTTCTAATTATAGTTGTCTCAATATTATTTGGAATGTACCGCTTGAGTCGGATCATTTTGGAAAGTGTGAATAAAATTCTTACATGATGCAAAAAGGGCACGCCGCACAAAAGGTGGAGAATCACTGCTTTCGTTTCCTAATAAATATGTTCTTGGAGGCTTGGAATGAAATCTTGGGGAGTATTGGGTTGTATCTGTTGTGGCAGTGTGTTCTTTCAACCTAACGCTTTTCACTATTTAGGACACTTATTAATTTTTTTCCATCTTCTTAATGATTTTGTAAGAAATAAGTATGCACATGTTTGTTCACGCCAATATACTTTAAGTGAACTCCAATACAAATATCTATATGTTATGCAGTTAACCTTAACCGGAATTTACCGGACGCAGGTGGCCGGTGAAAACCTGCGTATATATTCAATGGGTATATGTAGCACATCACATTTTAATACTATTTAGTCGTGTTTCTATAGAGCGTAATTACTCTTGTGTATGTCTGTGAATATGTTGGTGTAGGTTTGCATGTATTCAATAGATCTAGGAAACAAAATAAAAGAACAAGCTTTCTTATAACTTTTTTGAAATATCTAAAATAGCGATGCGATTGAAGTGTATGAAATCCTGGTATAGTATGTGGATGGTTACAGTCAAAATATTTTCATATAATACATCATATTTATTGATTAATATGATATTCCATGTCGAGAGGATCTGATAATGACGAAAACACGTAACAATACCGTGGAGGAAAGAAGTCTGATGCGCATGTTGCATGAGGAGGGTCTCAGCTCTTGATATATCACCTGGAGTGTCGTTGGATGACATTCCAGTATTGCAGAAATGTTAAAAAGGATGGTGTTAAAGTGAAAAATTCCAAGACTGATCTCATTTTGGACGAACTACTGTCAGTACGCAACGTAACCACCTGTCAATGTCACTCGAGAGCGTTCGGGATCCTAAGCAAACCGCAATCTATCTGCAACATGAAAGCCCATAGAGCCCCCAAGCTAATGCATTCGTCAGAACACTCAGTCGCAGACTACTTGTACAAGGCCTGAAATCTGGTAAAACCCGCCAGAAGTAGCTGATGAACCTTAAGCAGAAGCAAAGTCGATTGGCTTGGGTTCACCGCAACTGGACCATGCGTCAGTTGGGACGTGTCTTATGTTCCGACGAATCCACGTTCCGGCTGTTCTCAACTTAAGACAACGTTATAGTCCTCAGGAGACCATGGGAGCAGTGGAATCGGGAGTGCATAGTGCCACTAAGTAAAGCATATTGGCCGCTCTGCAATAGTATAAGGCTACATGTCAAGTTCAAAGGTAGGTTGTGATGGCACTATGAATTCAAAGAAGTACCAAGCTGTCCTGAGAGACGATATCCTACCCAAAGCCCAAGACTTCTCCAGAAATGCCGGGAATGTGGTTTTGCAGGAGAAAGATGACCCATATAATAAATACGCGTCTACCATACAGTGATTTCTGGACAACAATGCCACGGTGATGGATGGCTCACCTCAGTCTCCGGATATGAATCAACTTGAAACTCTCTGACAGGACCTGAAAGAGGCCGTAAGATGTCATCAGCCCGCCTCAAAATGAACAACTGAAGGCATTCATAACCAAGGAGTGGGCCAGTATCACACCCTTCAGGTGTTCACCGTCGTGGAAAACATGCCTCGAATAATAATCTCCCATCACTGCCAAGCTACTAACCCTCCTGTATCAATTTGGTATTGTTGTAACTTTCACTCACTATCTGTTTCATGTTGCTGATGTTACATGTTTTGGCAAATTTTATATTTTTTTCATTCTTGTTGATTGTTTGGGGTATATATAACATATTTTTATTTATTCCTCTTATTTCACTGTTATATTCATATTGATATCTAATTTTCTAAAATTTCAGTGGTGTCCGAGAACTTTTGGTCGCTGCTGTACTTACATTTTTAATGGAATGATAATCGTCGGACAAAATATGGTGAAACCTCGCTTCCGTCATGTCTCTCTCCCCTGGCTTGTAATCCAGCTCTCCCGTGTCCAGATTCCATTCTTGTATGCTGCTCACTGGATTGTACCTTTGGGGAAGAGGAAACACTAACTTCGCAAATCAGCCCTGATACCGCTCCTGATTTGTGAATATGAGAGTTTGTGATGACAATATTTGCACCCCCCCCAAAAAAAAACCCACCCTCCAAATAAAACATAACATGTAAAAGTTGCTATTTAATTATAATTTGTTATTTATAAAGAGAAAAAACAGAAGGGGCTTTTCGAAGAGAAAGTGATTTCTTTTTGCTAATTGGGGCGAAACTGGTAAAGTTACAAGGGAGTGAAATGTGTGGTAATTAGACAAGACGAGTAGTTAAAAGATGAGGTAAATGCTAAATAGAACTAAGGACAATAGGGGGCAACTTATACATAGAATAAAAATGTTAAATATTTTTATAGATTTAAGTTTTAATTTTCAAAAGAATAAGGTTTGTATATCTTAAAAACAACCAAACCAACGAAAGCAAACCCGCCAGAAGTTCTACACAGGTTCGTATCTGAAATCGAGTCTTAGCGGAATTAGAAGGTCCATGGCCATAATCTATTACTTGAGGCTCTAGAGATCGAAGGCTTCCTCGCTGTTTCTTTAGATCATTGTATGCAAAGTATGTGCAGTTCCTTACGGAGATGTCCAGGGCCTCCTCCCGGTTAAAATCCTGGACGTTGTAAGGATCAGACGCCCCAGAATACACGAGGACAGCTTATCTTTACCAGCTTATTTTAGTAAGAGCTTGTTTTTGCAAGTTCGGTCAGTTTAGGTTAGGAATAACCAAGACATTTTTTATGCTTTCTGAAGGACAAATGCTGTTCAATATCAAATGAATTAAATTAACTTTTTCACCAAGTTATTTAGTTCTGAAGAGGACTATTCTATTGCCACATTATTTTATTAATATTTGTTGGAATATATGTTATATTTAATGATTAAATGTCATTTTTATCCTACAAATAGACACATCTTGGGGCAGCTCATCTTTACTAGCTCATTTATGTATCTGCTGATCTTTAAAGCTGAGTTCGGGGCCGATTGATCTTTACAACGTCCCAAATCTGATATCCAAGAGGCCAGGAGAAATTCTTCTCCCTTTTGTGTAACATATATGTATAATTAATTCTTGCTACAAAGAGGAAAATCGGGACAAAATTCTTTAAAGTACGAAGATATGACGTCATAATTCTACTTCAAAAGTGGTAGTAAGAGAGCGAAAATTGATTCATAAAACTCTAAAAATTAATGATGAATATTATTGAGAAATTATTTATTTTTTTTATGCCCCAAATTGATCTGTTTCATCCTTATTTCTTTCATTTTTGGAAGACAATTTTTTTTTTTGGGGGGGAAGAACTTTTTCTCATTTCATCATTTTTTGAAGCCTGTTTATGAATGTAATGAACCTTCCTAGCTTCAAAGAGTAAGCGAAAAAGAAATAGTTACGTACATATTGGATTGTAGGACCTTGGAGAATGATTCAAGGTCATTCAGGGTGGGCGGTTTTTGTTTCATATAATTCATGGCATCTTGCATTTTTAGCTCACTCAAGGTCTCAAACAGCTTAGGTTCTTTAGCCTTGAAATTCCGCACAAAACAAGGTTGGAGATATTCATTATGTATACGCTTGAACCTGAGGAAAAAATAACAGCTGAGTGTTAATCGAGGCTGCACAAGCAGAGAAGAGTTGGAATAAAAATACTCCATTTGCGTTCTCTTCCCGTTTGCTACGGCCTATCGAAATACAAACACTGCATCACATATCAGTGAAACTAGTAATATTGGGGATGGTTAACGGCCGGATTGAGTCCCGATTCAGGTTGAATATTTCGTAGTTCGGAGCCCACGTTAAACAGTAGATCAAGGCCCAATGACATGAGTAGTTTAAAGGCAGTACGTGGATAAAAAATGGTTGTAAATTCACAAGTAGCCGGCTTATATAGAACTGAAATAATGATGGAAATTTAAAGGTCTATTGTATAACTTAAATAGTGGTGGTATGTAGTACATGCAGTGGTCTCACACGCTGTAAGACCACGAATCCTCTTCTGAGGATTCGTGGCTATTTGCCACTTGTCCTCTCTCATTTTGTCTACCATTATCTGTGCCTTGTTCGCGATTGTGTCTGGTCCCTGGCCGGAGATGAGAATGAACTCATCGTCTTCGTAAGAAAGTGCGCGTTAGTGCTTGCAGTTTTCTGGAGGCCGTGGTGTGTCGTTTGTGTATGTAATAAATAGTGTAGGCACCAGCACACTACCCTGGCGCACAGCTGTTTTTTTTTTTTTACTGTCGTGTTTTTTGTATGATATCATGAATGATAGTCACAAACGCTTGAGTGGACCGGCCTTGCCTGAAGCCATACTGGCAGGGGGAGAAGCACTCACTCAACTCCAAGAAATTCTTGAGATGGGTGCTGGTCATTAGTTCGAGTATTATGCATGCCTAGGTGCTCTAGGAGAGCAATAGGCATGTAGCTGTTTGGATGTTTGGGGTTATTGTGTTGTTTTGGTATTAGTATTGTGAGTGAGGTTTTGAAATGTGTGGAAAGTTGCCAGAGGCGAGCGAGGCATTGTAGAGTGTTGTGAGTGTTGTGTATACCAAAGGTTAATGAAGCCTGTTCTACAGTACATGTGCCATAAACTTAAATTATTGTGAAAAACTATGTGCAATGTTGGAGCGATGTGGCTTGAATTCTGGATGGGATGGGTAGGTGTTTGGAAATTCTTCATATGTAGTGTTTTTTATGTATTTCCAACCTCTTTTAAATGGCAACCGCATACTGCCTGGGCGGTGGGAGGGTGGAGACGAGGGGTAGACAAGGACCAATACTTCGCAGTATTCTCGCTTCTTCGCCTCAGTCAGTCAGGCGTCCAAACGTGGCATGACTCCTTTACCATTATTTTATAATATACATATACAGGGTGACCCCCCCCCAAAAAAAACAACAACAACAAAAAAACCGGGCCTGAACACACTTTTTGTGATATATCCTTCATTCATTCATTCACTAATCATCACCTTTACTTTGAAGTACATAACAGAAGCAACGCCTGTGAACACAACTATATCTCAATGGGAGCTTCAGCAAAGAATATATTGTTGCAAATATTACTACAAGACAGATGGTTCATGAAAGTGCAGGACACTTTCGTGCATCAGTTCAAATGTGAAAAAGTCCCTCTAAAAGCAGAATTCAGGACTCAGTGGACCAATTCGAGAACTATAAGACAGTGGAGAACCTCAATGCAGCCAGTGACAACCGTCCAAGCCATTCGAGGCACACCAGGTAGCATACAGCTGAGCTGGTAGAGAGCGTGAGAGCGTCTGTTTAGCAGAGTCCATAACCTTCTTTGCGCAAGCGAAGTCAGTCCCTCGATATATCCCGTAAGACTTGCAGGAGAGCCCTAGTAATGGATGTAAAGGCTTACCCATACAGGATACAGACGAAGCAAACCCTTACAGCCTCAGACAAGGAGCAGAAAAAGGTTATGTCAGTCAAGATACTGGAGAAGATTCAGGAGACCCCAACTTTCCTTAACCTCTTTTGGACCTCAGATGAAGCTCACTTCCATATTGAAAGAAAGGTAAACTCGAAGACAAATGTCTTCTGGCGGACCTCCAGACCAAATCAGGTAGCCAACAAGCTCCTACACTCCCCTAAGTGCACGGCATGGACTGCAATCTCAACAAAAGGCATTATCGGACCATTCTTCTTCGAGGAATCTGGCGCAAATGTGATAGTCACCAAGGATCGGTATTTTGAGGTCCTCAAAACCTTTAAGAGGGAACTACAGACCCTGTTCCCGTCGCTTATAGGGAAGTTCTGATTCAGCAAGATAGAACAAACTCTCACAACTCAAACCTGTCCCGAAATTGGCTGAAAGAGAACTTTAGTGGCCGTGTGATCAGTCTCAAGACTGACTTTGAGGGGGCACCTCACAGCCCGCACCTTAGCCTCCCAGATTTATTTCTCTTGGGCTACCTTAAAGACAGAGTGTACATAGGGAGACCCAGGACCATCAGGTAACTCAAGGAATACACCAGTGAAGAGATCAGAGCCATTAGTCGGTCGGTTTGTAAGGACGTCATGGACAACTTTGTACTTTGCCTGAAGAAATGCACAGAGCTAAATGGAGGTGATCTCGAACACGTGTTCTACAATAAAGAAGAAAAGTCCAAATACTATCATGTTTTGATATTATGTTTTAAACACAATAAACTAGTTATCACCAAAGTTTCATTCAATTTTTACAGAAAATTAAGAAATGAGGCCTATCGAAAGTTGGGGCCCGTTTTTTGGGGGTAACCCTGTATTCTTTCGAGTTTTGCCAGGAATTTATTGGTAAACAAACTTCAAGTTCAGCTCCAGGAAAGTTTAAACTTAAATATAAAAAAAATATAAATGTTCCACCACGATATGTTCTAGTTACCCGTAGTAACTATATGGTTATCACCGACTGAATTGAAAAGAGTTTATCAACAGTTAATGAAGCCTGTTCTTCAGCATATGTGTCTTATACATTAATTATTGTTAAAGGCTATGTAGGTGCAATGTTTTATCAATATTCAGGACTATGAAGTGTTATCTGTGCGTGATTAGATGGCCTGTGCTCATTTTTAGTTTGCTTACCCCGAACTGAATTTTGTCCATGGCCATAAGTCTCGGCACACTTTTTACACGCCAAGAACCAGTTTTGCTTAGAATTGGAAGGTGTGTGAAACTATTTTTAGGCACCCTTTGGTTGTAAAACTTAGTTCATTCGGTTGTAATTTACCTTTTCTTCTTCCTTTCTCTTTAGTCCCCTTTTGGCATCCTTTTTTTTCATTTAGTATTTACGATATATATATGTATATATATATATATATATATATATATATATATATATATATATATATATATATATATATATATATATATATATATATATATCATTATCACATATTTTATTTGTTTTATTCCCTTTATAGATTGTACAGAATGTCACGACCGAAAGACAAGAAATGATATTTAAATTAAAATGATATTAGAGAATTTAAAAAATACTGGGCTGAAAATTTGGGAATGATTAAGAAATATAATAAAGCATTGTGCATTTTATGTTTCAAATCAATTCTTTGTGGGACTTCTTGTGTGAAAACACATTTTGAAACTGTCCTGAAAATACTAGGCAATAAAAATGAGCCCGAACAATGAGATTTAATTTCTCGTGAAGTGAGCAAGACAAAAAACAGTCTGATACTTCGATGAAATTTATTCAAATTAGGCCTAGATCTAACTTATTTGCTGTTAGTTTTGGGCTTTCAAAGGTTATTGCCCAGCAGGAACCCCAGTCAGTGATGGGGGGTATCTTAAATAATTAATCAACGTAGAATATGATACTTTCCTTTTTGAGAATCATTTAGAAAAGGAAAAGATTATCCACTGTATTAAAGATTTGCCTGAAACTTTAACACTGTTTAGGATAGGAAACTTAAGTTGGAAAGAAATAAACTGAACAATTAACAAAGGATTTGACTCTAAGTAAGTTCTTTTTATCTGCGTTAATGAAAGCTCACACATTCCATCGTCAACTAGGCTAGCAATTTTTGCTGCATTTTTTACAGTTGACGAGTTATGTGAAGAGATGATTAACCATGTAAGACTACCTGAAGGTGCTACTAGAGGTGAAATATTTAAAACAGTTTTAAACGAATTATCTATTCGACAAATTACTTTTCAAAAGTAGTGTCTGTCACAAGAGATGGTGCACCCAGCATGATCGGTAAGGAAGCAGGATTTGTAAATCTGTTTGCATCATACATAAGGAAGCTTTATGTACAAAACCTGGTCTAAAGGGACTTCAGGAAGTGATGTAAACAGTCACCAAGGTTTTTAATTACATTTCTGAATTACAATTTTAGAATTTGTTTGGTGAGGTGGATTCGGTGTACAAAAGACAAACACTGTACAACAATATTCGTTAGCTTAGTCGAGGTTTGGTTCTGAAACGATTTGTTGAATGGCTAGATGAGAAAAATATATTTTTTTTACTAACCAAAAAAGATATTTGTGCGAATATTTAAATGACTTGACCATTAAATGACGAGGCTTTGGCAAGCCGCTTGATGTTATGTTTGATTACACATAAAGGCATTTGAAATTAAACTAGGAGTTTCAAAGAAAGGTAAAATAGCATAGAGCTGAATGAACTAAACTTGTAGATGTTTTGATGGATAAATATGAATGATTTTGAAATGCAGTTGATTGAATTTCCAAATAGGTCAATTTAGAGGCAGAAATTTATCTTTAGCGCTGAATTGGAAAATAGTGAAAGGAAGCGATAATAAATGTGAGTAACAGAGGAAAATGCGGAAAACGAAGTAAATTCTGGAATATTATTCTAGAATTTTTTTCTGTTTAAAAATTCTTGCAACAGCATTTTTTATCTACATATTCTTGTGAAGCATTGTTCTCATTGATGAACTTTGTTAAATCTCAAAATAGAAATAGGATAACGGATGAAACTAGCATCGCATGCCTATCTTTTAAGTTTACAAAATATAACCCTCATATAAATTATGTCGCCATTGATGCAGCAGCAGAAGTTTTATTGAAGGTAAATAAATAAAAGGTCCAAATCTTCCTTTCTCTAGTGTGGATTTGTTGTTTACTACAAAAATGGTAAATATTTACTTCTCTGAAATATAATAATGTATGTAGTTTTGTGGGTAAAATATCTTTATTTTTTGGTGATTTTTATGAATCATTCATATTGAAATCATTAAATGAATATCTTTAAATTTATATTCTTTTATTGTATTTTAGTCAAGTAAAACGATTGGTCATTGGAATTTTGTTTCAAAGATTTGGCCGATTTTGGCGCGCATACTTAAAAAGGTTGCCCACCCACGGGCTATTGTATAACTTGTCAGACTATCATATTGTATTTTTGAATGTTTGTGCAAAGTTACTTGTGTGAGCGTGGTTATATAAGGTCGATAAACCTTACTACTGCCTATATTTTAACTCTAATCTTTCATCATTCTGTTTTTTCATCTTTATTCTATGTTTGTTTTTAATATCTTTCCCTCATTCTTTCTTACTGGAGATTTCACACTAATGTTGTGATGAATAAGTTAGCTCTTCCTTCGGAATAATCCATCAATCATTATAAAAAGTATCGAAGAGCAAATGAATCTAATTTTATCCTGTAAAGAAAAAAATAATACACCTGAACGCTAAATTAATCTTATCTGTTGCACTTAATTTACAATCTTCTTACCTGGAAAGTTGATGCGTTAGAGGAAAGGTTATGATGAAGTATGTTGCCGGCATCAGACAACAGGGAGGAAGTATGGGAACATAATTTGTTTGAGGCATTTGCCTTCGTTGATCATTTTTTTTTAAATACATCTTTTGCTTACCATCCTCTAATGTAGTAGTTGCCGAATTTGCCAGTAATATCTTCTATCCCCGTCATAATATAGTCAAGTGCCTAGAAGGAAGATGCGATTCAACCGATTGAAAAGTTATCCTCGTTCGGCTCGAAAAAAATGAGCGAAAGTTTTGAAGATTGTGAGAGCGAATCCTCATCACACACGATACTACCATACGGTGAAAAAAGGTGGTTGTGCTTACTCGGCCGTGGAGTCGCTCGTTCATGTTCACTTTTTTCTTCTCGCTTTTTTTGACGCCGAGTTTTTCGACCAACGGCTTGATGGTGATGCCCTGCGGGGAGAGGGCAAAGAACCGCGTTAAACGAGGTGTTAGTGCGGGAAGGCAAAGAACTGCGTTCAATGAGGTGTTAGTGCGGGAGGGCAAAGAACCGCGTTGAACGAGGTGTTATTGCGGGGGGGGGGGGCAAGAACAGCGTGAACGAGGTGTTATTGCGGGGTAGGGGCAAGAACCGCGTTGAACGAGGTAGCGGTGCGAGAGGGGGAGGGCAAAGAACCGCGTTGAACGAGGTGACGGTGAAGACGTGAGATTGGAACGAAGAAGGTTCAAATGAGCTTTCGAGTTAAGTTTAGAAGATTGGTTAAGGGGGAAAGAGGTTTCATTCTATATTGAGTCATGCAAATATATGAGATGGAAAAAAAAATGGTGAGGTGAGGGAAAGTGAAAATGTGATAAAAGTGCATAAGCTGGAATTTACACTTCCCTGAACAAGTTCGTACACACAAACTTAAATCGCTTTGTGAGAGCAGGCAGCTCTCATAAACCTTATCGTGAACGTTGCATGAGGAGACACCAGGAGCCATCGATAGAGTCATGCGGTTGTCCTACTTATGGGGAGGGGTTTGGCTCACCTGAACATCTACCCCGTTAAGTTTCCGTTATTGAAGATTCCTACCCCATGGATATGGAATGTTCAAGTGATCCGCGAGTTCTCACCTGGATGAAGACGGTGAAGAAGACAACGGCGATGGTAGTGGTAACGAACATGGGCGCCAGGGGGATGTGATGGGCATTGATAGTTATGGCAAGGGCGAAGGCTACGGCCCCTCGAATCCCTCCGTAGCTGAGCACAAATTTCTGGACGAAGTCAATCTCGAGAACCCGAAAGCGATTGCAAATGGCGCACAAGATCAACACCCCTGGAAGACGAGGCTTTGAAAATGACGCCATGCATACATATGTTTACACTCCACGATTAAGCGTAATTAAGAAGAAATGGAATATATAGAACCAATGGCGCCCTTAGCACTCCATTATTTCAGTAGCAACTCCTGAAACCCGTCGCTGGTGTATTAATCAGAGCCCTCACACCGATCTGCGCTCCTTTTGAGCTCTTTTATTTCTCAGTATGGCGTAAGATCCGAACCACGGTATAGTAAGTACCGGTCTTATTTCTCGTGGGATCTAGCAACTTCTTCAGTGTGGCTTTGAGTATGTTATTTTTGGTGGGTTTTGACAGATGCGGATGACCTAGAAGCTTGGGAGCAGAGGCGTGGCAACAAATAGTCAAAGGTTGTACCCTCCAGGGTGGCGTCTTGGGCAGAACCAGGGGCGACGCCGGCCCGAGAGCTATACCAAGCTCTCGAAGGAATTTTTTTTTTATTGTGGTCGACCATCTGGCGACTGCCTACTTGGACATAAGTGGACGTACACAACACAGCCTACTACTTGGCTATATTAAAAAAAATAACAATATGTAGCTAACAAATAATAACGATAAAAAAGAACAAGGGCTAAAAAAAAAAATAACGAGCAAAAGAAAAAGAAGGAAGCATGCTCCGGCGTCGAGGGTAAGCCCGACTCCCCTCGGAGCGGGAACATGCGACCTACACAAAGAAACATACAAAAAAGGTCAAATAAAGTGGAGAAGGCCAGCCTCCTCCAAGAAGTCGTAAAATCCACAGGTCAGTGTGCACGAACTCGTTCAGAGTACAAGGGACAAGCGATAGCGACTCCGCTCATCCCGGTACCTGGACAGGTAACGTGCGAAAAGATCACCCAGACTTGGACTTTCAACGAGAATGTGACGAACAGTCTAGGGGACAACGCAGTTGTCACAGTAAGGCGCAGGCGAGCGATCCATCAAATGGCTATGCATCCCGCGAATGTGTCCATTTCGGAGATGACAGAAAGCAACCTGAAGCCGGCGCGGCATTGGGCCTTCCGCGACATCACGACGCGCATTGAATACTGATGGAGCAGCATCCCGGCTAAAGAATACGGAAAAAGCGGTCGTGAACGGTGAACGATTCCACCAAGAACGCGGGGTGTGAGATCACGTTCCCATTCTCCTGGACAATGGGAGGGGGGCCTTGAAAGAACTTCCCCCAAATCCTTTTGACTCGCTACCATCACCTCTGCTAGAGGGTTCTTCCCGTTGAGTGAAGACACTTATTCCCGCCAAGAAGAGCTGCGGGCGTGTTTCGAATATACCCGAACCTAGCCCTAACTCGACGAGATTCGTCAACAGTAAAATCGTTTGGGCGACATTTATAGCGCAGGTAGGCATAATGCTTCTGTTTGAGGGGTGCCTCACACTCGGCTTACTGCCACAAAAGCGGTAGGCGTGCAAAACGGCCAGACGTTCTAGGAATAGTAGTTAGGCCCACGGTGATGAGGTTGACGGATAAGAACTCAACGGCCCCATTTACTGACCGAAACTCCTCGAATGAGACAAAGAAATCACTCATTTCCTGAAATGCGGACAACCGCACCCGCGCCAAGCACCACCGGGTCGGGCTTTCAGGCGCCAGCGGCCAAGAAAATGATATTTTAATGGGAATGTGATACTAACATGGAGGTCATCAACTACCCCCATCCCCAAATCAGTCTTTGCATACAGAGAGCAACAAGATAGATCGAGGCAGGAAAATGAAGCGGTTCTCGGGCAATGATGCGAAAACTCATTCACATTTAGGACATCTATCTCCAGCTCGTCGATCTGGCTGGCAAGGACTTGACCCCTGCGATTAATTGAGTAGTCTCACCGGAGAGGGTTTCTACCTTTCAGATCTCCGATCGAGAGAAAAGGTCTCATCAACCATGCCACGAAGCGGCGTAAGTCCCCCGCGTCGAAGTCGGCTGACGGTAGAGTGTGCGCGGAAATAACAATATACCTCCTATCCAGGTGCTGCTGCACAACTACTGCCTGAAAGGAGGTATCTAAAGCAGAGAGAAAAACGGAGACATCATGCCGGGTGTTAATCGCGCATCCTTCTGCCCGGCCCCATCCCGTGGTGGCGTGTTCGCAAAACCTTATACCCAGGGAGGGTGGATAGGGGGCACGCGCCCATCATGATCTGCAAAAAGATAGCTAATGGGGAGCGGGAGGAGACGAGCATCCGCAGCTCCTCCTAGTTGGCCCGGAGCCCGCGGGAAATCCATTGAAGGAATATGCCCTCCTGGCCTAGCTCCGATGAGATTCAGGGCCCTTTTTAAGTATAAGATCCTCACGGGAATGGCTGTATGCTTGACCGAAGCAGAACTCCGGGCGCTGTTGGCTGGACAATGCGCTGAAGGCGCTTTCGACTTCTAGGACTTACCGAGGGAGGTTGGGCTCGCCATGCGAGGCTTCACCTCCCTCTGCCTCGAAACCTTATGCAGGCGAGGGTCCTCTTTCGGAGGAAGATACCGTCTCTGAGCCACCAACCCTACCACTGATTGTGCGTAAGAGAGCTCCTTTAGTGCTGTCCTCCTTTCGAGAGGCAGCTATAGGAGCCACAGAAGATGGACTCATGACCAACTTCAGGGGTGTTGCCTCCTGCGAGTCTAACGACCCGGTGGAGGCGCGCGGCCGTTTCGCCTTACAGCAAACGGTCTCGCTTGTGGATGGGGGTCTGGTTTTAGCCGGGGCTGGTCTTGAACCCTTTTTACAGCCAGCTTTACCAGGGAAGCGGCTGGGATGGGTAGAACCGTGAGAAGGGTTCCTAATGGGCGCATAAATGACCGTGCTAGTAGGCCTGGAGGGGCCAGGAGCACAGGGTGTCTCTCTTAACATTGAGGAATAGGAGGTCCAGTGCAGCGCCGGGCGCGCCAGGATCAATTCATTAGCCTCGCGAAATGAGAGACGATCCTTGGCCTGGACGACCAAGACTTCCTTTTCAAGTAGATACGTACCACATTGCTTCGAAGAAGTGGGGTGCGGCTCTTCGCAATCGACACACTTGGCCACACACGATTTGGACTTATCGTGTACAGCCTTGGAGCAATAAACACAGACTTCGAGTAACCCTGAATTTGCACGTCTACATGAGCGATTTGTATAGCCGAAGCGGTGGCATCAGTAGCACCTCCGCGGTAGTGGCACGAATGCCTTAACGCAGTAGCGATACTAACCAGTACGCACCGACTCAGGGAGCCTTTCATAATTTAGGGTGACGAAGAGTGTAGAGGTGGGTCTCGAGGCCCCTCCCTGTTTTCTAATCACACGTTCGACATTGACCACTCCTTGGTCAACCCTCTCTAGTGTGATATCATCTATACACTAGTCCACGAATTGCCTCGCATAAACTACTAATTTCATGAAGTTTATGGTAGAGTACAGGGTCACACTCACCGGCGTGCAATCAATTCACCGAAGATCACTAATCTTGGCCGCCTTAGACAAATCCGACGCATTCGCCAGAAGGCTTCCTTCCAAGAAACGGGTCACCTTCGGCTCTCTACCAATCAGGCTAGCTAGTGCTCTTCTCTAATAGAATATGTTGCCCTTGGCCAACATGGTGCCAATGGTGGAGGGAATAACTAGAAAGCGTTTTAAGTCAGCGGGCTCGAAAATGGCCGGTAGCCTCTGAATGAGAGGCTCCGACATAATCGAGGCTCAGCTCTGCGCACTTTTGGTCTTTGCCAGGGACTCTATACCCGGGAAAGCAGCGGGTCTAGAAGTCCTGATTTTGCCTTGGTCGCATGCCTAAGGGGCAGAAGCCTCGTCCATCCCTGTGGCTCCCGCGGAGGGAGATGAGCCTAGAGTCTTTTTTTTGTTTATTTTTAGTAGAGGAGGGCGGAGAATGAACCCACTTCTCCCATCACTCCGACAGGACCCCCTAGGACAGATGGACCAGCTTTCTCAAGATCCTTCCATAAGAATGGATAAGGTCTTGTCTTTCACAGGGGCACCAGCCAGGGAAGGAGATCCCTCTTCTCCTTGTGAGATCTCGGAGCCCCCGAGCTGTCTGAGGAGGAGATTGCACCTGGGCGGACTCGGGTTCTTTGCTTGGCACAGAGCCCGTGTTAGACACCATGGAAGATCAAACGTCTTAGGCTGGGTCACCTAAGAGGCTATGTCCATCTCAGGGCAGGCTCCATGTGGCCATCCCCTCACCCCAAGACATCGCGGATTCCATTCGAGGAGCCTTTTGTCTTGTATTCTTGAGCCGGTGAGCCGGCATCCGTCGAGAAGGGGAGGGGGGCACGTACAGTGACCCCATGTAAACTTGCTATGCGCGCCAGCAGGACGTAGGAGGGCACGGGTTTACGGGCCCTGTCATCCCTCGCCCTCCTATCCAGGCGCTCCCACTGGGAGCCGTCAATTATAGGCAACTGGCGTGCTTTCTTGGCACTCCCCTGGAAAAGTAAATGGGGAACTGCCGCAACTAAGAGGGAGTCACCCAAGGGCGACTCAAAAGAAGTGGGTGAGGGGGAGTACGCTGCACCTATTGGCATGAGAGAGGAGTAAGCATGCTCTCTGGTAAAAGAAGTTTGGATGATCCCTTGAGAAGGTACAGGAAGGGAACCTCCTTTTCTACTGTGCAGCTACCCGAGGACTGCTCCGACGGTGGTAAAGGGAAGTGGAGAGATGTGTGTTTTTTTTTAGATTTCTATCATTGGGCATGGTGACCCTATTAGTGACACGATATGCATTCGCAAATCACTTCACGCAGTAGCTTGCTTTGCGAGGGGTGAATAAGGGGCCGGCAGAACCAGCTGCCGCCATTTAAGGCCACTCCTCCCACCTAGTGGCCTGTCAACCCATCGGCATGGCGGCTCCATCTAAGGCTCGACGTTAAACCGATAGAGATTGAAAGGAGAAAGAAAGGGGATGTGAGGAAGGTGTGTGTGGGGATGAAGCAGGTTGTTAAAACCCATCACCCCAAACCGCAGCTCAGCTTCGATCCGGTATGGTTGGCTGAGAGGAAGCTGGCAAAATTAGAGGACGACCAGAGAAAGTTGTGGGAGAGGTTGTAAGGAATGTGACGAAGCAGGGTACGAAGACAGGGTGTTAGAAAGAACGGGAAAAGGCTAAGCTGGGGCCGGAAGGGGCGCTGAGTCCCGTCAGTACGGCGGCCAGGAAAGCAAATCGCCTGCCCCTTACGAGGTAGAGGAATTAGAAGAAGAATAAGAAGAACAAGAATGAGAAGAAGAACGAGAAGTAGAAGAAGAACAAGAACAAGAATGAGAAGAAAAAGCAGCAAAAAAGAATGAAAAAAAACAGGTAAAAAAGTTTCAAAAACTGACAAAAAAGCGACGAAAACAGAGAACAAAAGACAAAGAAAACGAAAAAAAGAAAAAAGAAAACAAAAAAGAAAACGCCAACCCCCCCTCCCCAAAAAGGAGAAGAAGAAGAAGAAGAAGAAGAAGAAGAAGAAGAAGAAGAAGAAGGAGGAGGAAGAGTTTGCATTAAATATAGATTGCGATGGGAAAATGATTTGAGATTTAGATCTCACGCTCAATCTGTCAATGCTGATGCACAAGCAGAATGTAATAGTCATTTACGTCAAATTCTGACTAATGCATCACAACTGCACAAATGGTGGTCCACTTTAAAAAAAAGAACTTGGAATTGATTCTGCATCATCTCCCATTCGAATGGACAATGGAACCGTGACTTATGACGGTTTTGTCATCTAGGTCTCACAGAAAGCAATCTGATCAAGAACTGGATGTCCCTTCGACTCTCTTATTTTGCCTTTAAGTCGTCAGAATTAAAATATTATTTAGATAATTTGGATTCATTCGGTGGTACTGATCCAAATGGAATATTTCCACTTTTTTGAAAACTTTATCTAAACAACTGATTCCTAAACTTGCCGGGATATTCAGAAGTCTTCTGGCCTCTGGTAGTATTTTTGTGTCCTGTAGAACTGCCAATGTTTCTCCAATTCCTAAGGAAGCCTCTCGTACACAATTTTCCTTGGAATACAGACCAATTTCTATTACTCCAATTCTTTCAAAAGTTAATGAAAAATAATTTAGCAAAAAGACTATACAAGTTTGTGAATTCCAAAGATTTTGCCTGCTATGCAATTTAGTTTTAGAAAAGCTCTTAGCACTACTGATGTCTTATTGGTATTAACCCATGATCTGCAATCCTCTTTGGATGCTCGGTACGAGGCCAGGGTTATTTCCTTCAATTTTAGCTCTGATTTTGATTTAGTGAATCATAAGACTTTATTGTATAAGTTGCAATTGATCGGTATTGGTGGTCCAATTACCAATGTATTCAAAGAATTTTGTCTGGCCGTCAGCAGCGTATTTTAGTTGATGGAAGTTCTCGCTCTTTTAAACCGTTTTTATCTGGCGTTCCACAAGGTAGCGTTTTGGATCGTCCGTTTTTATATTGTATACTGTGTCGACATGTGGTCAAATTTAGAAAATAAATTAATTGCTTATGCTGATGATAGTACCTTGTATGGCTCAATTAACTCTCCTAGTGACCGTGCTTCTGTGGCTGATTCCCTGAATAGAGAACTTTCTAAAATACAGTCGTGGTGTCTTAAATGGGGCATGTAGCTAAACCCAAGCAAGACACAATCTATAATTGTTAGTATATCCAGGACTCATGACCCTCCTCATCCACCATTGTTTCTCTGTTTCTTTGATGGTCTCTTGGTCCCTTAAACTCTTGGGTGTTTTGATAGATGATAAGCTTACTTTTGAGAAGCATCTAAGATCTATGGCTTCGTCTATTGCATAAAAAACTGGACTTCTTCGTAAGTGCTTCAGGGCACTAGGTAATGAAGACGCTGTTTTGAAACCTTTTTACTCATTCATCCTACCATGTTTTGAATATCGCATGCCTATATGGCTTTCTAAGGCTAAGCGTCACCTTAAATTAATAGACCGAGCTTTAACTTGTATTCGTTTCATTCTGCCAGATTTAATAATTGATTTGGGGAAACGTAGAAAAATTATTAGTTTGTCTCTCTTGTACAAGATTTTCCATAATGTTAACCATCCCTTGTACTTGAGACTACTTGTTCCTGGTATCTACAATAGACCTACTCGGCGTACTTTAGCTCTGAATGACTATGCATTTTCCAATAATAACTTTAGAACTAATCAGTTTTCCAAATGTTTCGTTCCATATTATTGCAAATTATGAAACGATCTTCTAAAGAAATTGTTCTGACCTGAATGCTTTTAAATCTGCTGTTAATGCCTTTTTTTAATGATTTATATGCCTGTCTGAGGGATTAACTGCGACTGGCAGATACATTGTTATTTATATTTTTAGTTTAATTCTAAATAATTGTTTTTATTATATTTTAATGAATTCTTGTGTCTTAACTTTGTATATTCTACTTAGTCATTTCTTATGCTACTTATGATCCTCTACAGTGACTTTGGGGGTTTTGTGGGGTTGCCATGTGTGACCTTCACCCTGTTTGGGAACTTAAGTAGTTTTAATAATAATAATAATATTATTATTAATAATAATAATAAAAATAATACTAAAACTACTACTGCTCCTAAGTATTAAAAGTATTATTTTAATAAAATCATAAAACAACATATAAATATACAAAAAACTAAAGTTTTTAAGGCAAAATCTTGGGGTCCGTTAAAATAACTAAAGCAAGAACAACAACAACAACAAGCCAGCCCAACTCAGTGCCGGTCGCAAGCTCAGATAAATAGGGAGGTTGGAATTAGGAATGGTATCCGTCCATAAAGTCTCTGCTAAAACCTTAATGGATGAGTCTTTTACCGAATGAGAGTAAGGCCAGGACGTGGCCCGTAAGCGACCCACAGACACATCGCCCTAACTCTGTGAATCAGAAAAGGGCTACCGCATCAAGAGCGGTTGTGACAAAAGAAGAGAGTGATCTCAGGAGTAATTTGTGACAGAATAGTGCCCGTAAAACTAAAAGGCAAAGTCCATAAGGCAATAGTGATACCCGCAATGACTTAGGTACTGGAAACAGTGCAGTGAAGAAAATGGAAGAAAGAAGGCTCGATGTGGCGGAGATGAAGATGCTGAGGTGAATGTCAGGGGTGACTCTGAGAGAGAAAGTTAGAAAAGAACAGATTCGAGGATCGGGAAAAGTAACCGAGCTATCAAGTAAAGTACAAGAAGCAAAATTGAGATGGTTTGGGCACATTACAAGAAGAGAAGATGAAGAGTGGTATGTAGCAAGGGGAGTGACGAATATGGAGGTAGAGGGGACCCGAAGAAGAGGAAGACCTATAATGAGATGGGAAGACTGCATTCTGAGTAACATGAGAGAGAAAGGACTAAATATAAGAAGTGCACTAAATAGAAATCTTTGGAATGCCTCAAAGAACGGCGCCCCATGGTAGGGAAAAGCGGAGGAGAAGAAGAAGAAGATACGCCAGATCACCAGGCTTCTTGCATCCCTTTGCAAATCTCTTTAACTACCTTCTCTTGTCACCATGTTATTTCGTTCTGCTTATCTACACATGCTTTTTCCCCTTCACACACACACGCGCGCGCACTTACATTCATTCGAATTCTTCCATATCAGAGTCCATGTTACTGGGTCCGCTCAACCTGCTCTTCATCTCGCCTCTGACTCAGGAGGCAAGCGAATACTCAAGGTAAGCAGAGAACCCTCTTAGTCACCAACGAAAACAGACAAAGAGCCTACGACGCCGATGATTATTCGACCCGCTGCCAGTCGCCCCCAGCCTTTGCCCCCCCCCCTCTTTCTTATAAGAGAGATATAATAAGGTATTTGGGCTGTCACACAACATGATGATCTATATGTTCCCCCCCTCCTTTCTGCCTCGCCAGATTTTCGCGTCGTGAATGAGACTATACATACATAATCTTGTTATAACTATGCCATTCATTTAGAAACATATAATTGTAGGCTTCGGGGAAAGGTTTGCGGTCTAGCCGACTGAGGACCTGATCTAGATCCACACCCACCATTCATCATTACAATCCCAGGCTTGTTATTATGATGACTGTCGGCGGGGCACGGAACCCAATCTTGCATTAAAAAAGCAAAACCTCTCCCAATTTTTGTCCGTTTCTCACGCAAACAAATACACCATGGGCAGCGAGACCACACTCCGCCTCACAAACACCGACAACAAATCATTCACGATACCACGAGCCGAAATACTCGCACTCTCAAACACATTCGACACCCCGATCATAAACACCCCCACAACATAAATACTCATATTCAGGTCGTCCGACGACGCCCTGAAGTTTCACCCAAGCACCCAAACCTCATTGGCAGAAAAGCAACACCATATGATATGCTGCCAGAGTAAATAACAAAAAAATCACCAAATACGAATACGCCGCACCAATCCTGTGTGGTCGGAATTTTCGACAGAGGGCAACCTTGCAGAACTGGAATGCGAGCAAGGCACCGAGGCCATTATAGACCTATACTACAAACGCACCAAGCACTGGGCGGTCATAACACTTTCAGAAAAAAACGCACACAAACACACTGCTCAACCAGAGCATTAAAATTTTTTGCACACTCACATACGCACACTCGATAGAACAACAATACAACATACGTCCCCGACAGTGTCCCCCCTGCTATAAGGCGGGCTACACAACAATAAAATGACAAACAGACGAGGTCTGCTCGAGATGCAGCGTTAAAGGCCACTTTTACACTGCCTGCACAAGTACAACTCTCATGTGCGTCAACTGCGGTAGTAACCACGCTGCAGTACATCTGAAGTGTCCAAAATTCGCGAAAAAGCGAGCGGCGGCCCCATCAGAAACGCGAAGACCTACCCCCACCCCACTCCCTGCCCGCCCTTACGAAGTCCTTCGCTGTCGTCTGTGGCGTCCCGGAGACCACGCAATACTCTGCCCTCTCCTTCTACATACACGCCTACCGTGCCCCCTCTCTCCGCGCATTCCCATACTCTGCCCGAACACACGCAAACACTGTCCGAACACACACTAACACCACCTTTTCACACATGCACACCAACTACACACATACAAACATACACCCGACATAGGTCAATTGGTCGGCGACATTTTTACGGTTGCAAAAGACATTTATGGAGGCAATTCACGCCTCTACGTCACAATCCTGAACCAGCTCTACGCTGCAAACGGACTCGGGCCTATCATCTTCCTGGAGACGGTATTCGCCCCTATATAAAACCACAAAAACAGAAGGCCAGCCCTCCTTCCTACACTAAAAAAACACACCCGGCCCAATACACTCCGCACCTGCCAATCCCCTGCCTACCTACCTCCTCTTCCCTCCAGATCCTCCGCAGCTCCTTCCACCTTCCCCACCCGATCTCCAACACCGAACCCTACTGTCCCCACCTTTAATCCTACCCCCACTGCTACTCTTTCTCTCACTCCTACTACTCCTACACGCACCAAAAAAACACACTCACCACATGTTCAGACCCCAAAGACCACACAAACATCCACCCTCACCACATTCGTCAAATGGACATCCCTTTTCCTCACACACAAATCCCCCACCCCACACACAGTGTGTGAAGGTCATTGCGGCACCCCCTCCCTCTTGCCTAGGACCATAAGGCAGCTACACGTGCACCATACTCTCGCCTGTGATAAGTCGCTTGAGCGTGGTGCAACTAAACGTACGCAGTTGGCACGGTGTTCGCCACGCGTTTCTAACTGGATACTAAACACATAACACCCATACATAAATCCTCTGAACTCTACCGTCTTGACCCCCCAATACTAGGCTTTGCATTGCAGGCTACCACATGTACTTAAGCCCACAGGCGCCTCATCTAGGATAGGTGATCCTAGTTAAATGCTGTATACACCATACACTCATAGACATAAGAGAAGATTCTTTCTTAGCCTGCAAAATAGACACAGACACTGGCCCAATCTTAGTTGCCACACACTACAGATCCCCCCGCCTACAACTCCACCTAGATGTCCCACTACGGGCGCTACTAAACTACAATCTTCCACTCTTCTTCGGGAGGGGGGGCTAAATGCACACCATCTCACACTATTTTCAAATACAACAAACGATGGGGGCAGATATCACCTGGTCGGTGCCTTGCGACGGTTCCGTTGCGAGCATATCGGTCCGTCCTTCCCTACAATCTTCGGCAACCGCGGCGGGACCTCGTCCTTGGACGTGGTCCTCCCTAACTATCACCCATCAAGATTCCACATCACACAGCCCCGGGCCCATACGTACAATTAGACCACATTCCCATCTGTCTCTTACTCTACACCTATCCAATTCTAATTCCTACACCGCCCCTATACGACTACACGAACATGAACTGGGTAGAGTTCGGGAACCACATAGCTATACACATACCACGTAACCTTAACCTCCAGGGGACCATATCCTCACAACTAGTCAACCACTGGAAGGCACTCTTAGACACCATTGAAACAGTTCGTAAGACACACACACCACGGAAAAAATACACACTCAAAACACTCACCTTCTGAATACACACACGAAGACTCATCACGAAATACAACAATCGGTACGGCAGAGGCCCACGACAATCAAACATTGCACTCCTCCGAGGCTGCATCCTGCAGTACATGCTACTAGACCGGCTGTCAGTGGGTCGAGATCATCAACGTTACGGAAGATGCTCGCTGCGCTAACCCCTATTCTTTCTGGCGGCGCGCCAAGAGAATGATGGGTACGGACCTCCAAGCCCATAAAAATACAAGTAGAAGCATTCAGGACCTACTGGGATCACGTACATACACATAGTCGAGCTAAGCCGCACGCACAAGAGCATTTCCAGGAAGTCTGGAAGTGATGTCGGCTCCATGTCAACGAGCTGGAACCAGCCTCCTACCCCTGGTCGAAATGAAGGTGCCCGATAACACAACTACATTAACCACTGCAATCATTATCTAGGAGACAAAATGCTACCAAAAGTCGTGTGCTCTCACTTATACTGATTTATGACCTTAAGACCTTCAAAACTTTCAATAATTCATGAACTAAAGTTGGGAGGACCTTGGCAATTAGATCATTCGAAGAAGAATGTAAAACAACATAAGGGTTTCGAATTTCGGTAGAATGGTCCGAATAGTTATGATGTTATTGCCAAAAGAAAATAATTTCCTGACTAACTTCGGGAGTACTTTGACAATTATATAATTTGAAAGAGAATATAAAACAACATAAGGGTTCAAATTTCGGTGGAATGGTCCGAATAGTTATAATTTTATTGCCAAATAATTCCCCGGCTAACCTCGAGTGGACTTTGGGAATTATATCATTCGAAAAAATGTTAAACAACATCGGGGTTTAAAATTTCGTTAGAATCGGTCGAATAGTTAAGATGTTATTGCAAAAACAAAATAATTCCCGGGTGGTGTAAGTGATGTAGGTAGTCACGTAGGTGTAGGTGTAGGCGTTTGAGGAGTAGGTAGTGGTGGTGGTGTAGATGGTGGTAGTTTAGGTGGTGGTTATGTAGGTAGTGTAGGTGGGTGTTGATGGTGGTCGTGTAGGCGTTTTAGGTGTAGGTACGTGTGTAGGTGTATGTGGTGTTGTAGGTGTTGGTGGTGTAGGTAGTGGTGGTGTAGGTAGTGGTGGTGTAGGTGGCGGTGCTGGGGTAGGTAGTGTTTTCGGGTGTGTGGTGGTGTAGGTGTATGTGGTGTAGGGGTATGTGGTGTATGTGTAGGTGGCAGTGGTGTAGGTAGTGGTGGTGGTATAGGTGGTGGTGGTGTAGGTATTAGTGATGCAGGTGGTGTTGGTGTTGTAGATAGTGTAGGAGGTGGTGACGTAGGTGGTGACGTAGGTGGTGTAGGTGTAGGTGGTGGTGGTGGTGTAGACGGTGATGGTGGTGTATGCGAAGATTCACACTACGTGCTGGCGTACCCCAGGGTAGCGTATTGGAACCTACATTCTTCACCATCTACACAAATAACACCCTACGCCCACAAGAAAACGGCACGAGGCTTGAAACTATCGCGCACCGAGCACAATACATACTCAACCTGAAGACAGAATACGAGGATATGTGGCTCATAACCACTAATCCCCAGAGACAAGTGATACTATACGGTGCGCCCGACAACTACATGCACAACATAGAAATATACGAACATCCCATTAAGACTCGCATACAAACCAGCAACAAAAATTTTCGGTGCAACATTTGATAAATACACTTTCACATACACCAAAACAACGTACAGTCCAAACCCAACACATACACAATATGCTGAGGAGAGTGTATCCCAGCAGTAAAAAATGCAGTTACAAGACACTCATCAGACCATTAATCGCATACGCGCCAATGACATTAACGGCCTCAAGCCCCACTCTACTTTTCTTTGTATTCTAAACTTGACTTCTCTTTCCTTTGCTCCGAAGATGATACCATTATATAGAAACACGTCAGTCATATACAAATATTGCGTGAAGTGCATTGATTTTCTGCTATCGTTCTCGAGATAAAAAAAACATTAGTTTCCAATGAACTTTGGTCAGCTTATTCATTGAATTAATTACGAAGAAAAGGCGAATATACGACAAATCGTGAGGCTCGAAAAGAAACTGATTAAATTAGCCGTCACTTTAAACAAAACTTGCTATAATGAATATTCTACTCAAAATCAAGTTTTATTTACTGTCTTACAAGTGTTCAATGTGGCCACAACGTTCATCACGGGTGGCATAAAGGCGAGACTAGAATTCCTCCCAGACGCGTATCAGCATATCAAGATCCACTGAGTTGATCGCTCGTGTTATTCGGTGTTTAAAGTCATCGAGATTAGTTCGCAGAGATAAACATAAACGCGATCTTTTACATATCTCCACAAGAAAAAGATCACATACAGTGAGGTATGTGGATCTCGCAGGCCAAGCACAAAGTGGATCGTGATCTGCTGATACGCGTCTGGGAGGAATTCTATTATTGTCTTTATGTCGCCCGTGATGAACGTGGTGGTCACATAAATAAAATTTGATTATGATTAGGAAGTCTCATGTTGAAGTTTGCCTCAGTGGACGGAGGAAAGAAAAGCCAAATTGACATTTGGCATTCCAATGGTATGGAGGGAGCCGAAAACACACGTACTTGTCTGTTATTTTTGTCTGGTCACGAGTTCATGATTCAATGAAAAAAAATAACGCAAAAGCTGACTTATCCAAGCCTGGACTCTGCAACTTTTCCATTGCGACAAATAAGATTCTTGTGTCTATTTTGAAGAACCTGATTCAACCTTTAGGCCTCAATGCTTTAATCAGGTTAAATTGAATCATCAGAACTGTTACCTTCACGAATGAAAGAATAGAATTTATTTCAGCATGGTACTAAAGTAACAAATTACGGTAACAGGGAAAATATTTTTTATAATATTTTACAGTTGACAGTAATTTAGTTTATTGTTATGAAGTTTCTGGTTTGTTAAGTGCAATGGGTGCGACACCATACGAACCGAATGAATGACGATTGTTTATACAGTTCAAAGAAGAGTCTTAAGGGAGTTTTACTTCACAATGTAAATTCATATGGTTCAGTTACAATTAGGATGAACACAAGTGGGCCATCCGAATGTATCTTAGAAAGACTAACTTTTTACATGGTCAAAAAAAGAGGATACAATAAATAAGCTTGTTTCTTGTGCATCTAGGACAGAAGAAGAATTGGCCGATGAGAACATGATTAAATGTTGGAGAAAAAAATACGAGTATCATAAATCAAACACTTGTTGATTGGGATAAAATTAACTTTCCTCTCTCAACTTCAATCAGTATGTTAAAGCACTGAACAAAAAGATAACTCTTTTCAGAGCATATGCACAAATTTACTGGCTTCAGTTACGAAAAAGTACAAGCTGCTGTCACACTTCACAAGCTTTGTGAATGATATGGAGAAAAAAGAATGGAATTCTTGGAGAGTGTTGTGAAAAGTTTTCTGGGAAACTATAAAAGCAAAATCTATAAAGCTCTTATTGAAACATTATTTTAGCATTTTCATACTCTGGGTTGCAACATGAGCATTAAGGCTCACTTCCTTATTTATTTTGATAAACTTCTTGAAAATCGAGGTGACATAAATGATTAGAAAAGTGAAAGATTTGACCAAAATATTAAAGCTATGGAGGAGCGATACCATGGAAGGTGGGGTACTCACATGTTAGCTGATTGCTGTTGAACTACTAAAAGCAAATACCTGAAAAATCTTCTAAATAAAAAAATGATTCCATGAGCCACGGATCTTGGTTAATGTAAGTAAATCAATGTCTGTCAAGCAGTTATTTTTATGTTGTCTATGGGACTTTTTAATATCTAATTATTAGTAATCGGCATTACAATAATAGGATTAAGGTAATTGTGGAAATATTTATAATCGGATACATGTTAGTGGGGAAGATATGTCAGTGAAAAAAATGTTGGTTAGTATAATTGGACGATGTGTCAGTCCCCATCCTCTGAGTCATCACCGTGACATGAATCTCCCCTTAACTCCGGTTCTTCTTACCAAGGACTCTGTAGACGGAACAGAAGAGAATGGTGAACACGATGAACCAGACATTGACGTTGTGCTCGGTACCGTGGATCGTAGCCACTCCGAGGAAGAGAAAGATGATCGTCTCGGAGGAGGATGCCATCATCTTCATTGCGTATTTGGTGGTCGTTTGAGACTTCTGGGACATGTTTTGTTCGGTGTAATTTTTCATCGTAATCCCACAAAATGTGATTCTGAAAATACGAACGGAACAAATTTCATCAACTAACTACATTTTTCTCCCTAACCCGACGACCATTCATTTGCAAATTGCTTTCAGTACCTACATACCTCTCTTACTCTAGCTCATTTTCCACACTCGCTTCTATCTACTCGAGTAGAAAGAAACATCGCTTGTCACTATGGTTAATCGTTGGATGAGAGTAAGCTTTGCGGGGGGTGAAATATGTATGTTGAAAAGATCCCTGATTTTGAAGCCACGTTAAACTGTATAACGTAGATATCCACCAATGGTCTGCAAATCGATGGTAAAACCGCACAGAAACAATTACAAGGTGTAATTTATAATGCAGTATCCTTGATGTTTGGATAAGTATATTTTTCCTGAAATAAAAGTAAAATCGAAAATAGACATTATGCAATGCGCCCCTCTCCTTTTGTATCAATGGCATGAGTGGCTTGGAGGCATTCAAATGTCTGGTAAAATTAGACGTCTTTTATAATTTGTTTGACAAATAAAGGTAATGCAAACTGTCAAATCCATGAACGTATCAAACAATAAGTAAAGACGAGGAAACTAACAAAAAATTAAAGAATATATTAAATGTTGCTCGTTTATTAGTGCCCATTAAATATCGTAACCTAGTGACTCACTGGTCATAAACCAAAGAAATAAAGATACCAACACTTAAAGCTGATTTAAGACGATATAAAGCTGCCATTATTCGAGGGTCTGAGAGTCCATGGAAAGGGAGGAAATAAATTAAGTTACGGATTTTACTGGAGTCGAGGATGGTTTGCTAATTTTAAACAAAGGTTTGAGGTTGAAAAATGTTCATTAGTCTTGATTTATAGATAAAGTTTGTCTGATAAATAACATCAAATGTCGTTTTTAAAGTAAAAAAATCATACGCAAAATTACACTTATTCACAAAGTACTTTCTATTATTGTTGATAATGTTCTTTCATAGTTTGGATAAAAAGGGGATACTTTTTTGAAAAATTTATCTTGATTTGGGCAATGATTTGATCTCGTGTTCTCTCTCATTTATATTAGAGTAAATTTCCAATTTAAGGGATGTTGTAATGACCTGAATAAATGGTAATCAGATGGTACAAGGTCCTTTAAATGTGGAGGGTGAGGAAAAACTTTCTAAACTAACGTATTAATTATTTTGTGGGTGGGGGTGGGGGCTCAAAGAAGTGTGTGTGTGTGAGGGGGTATTTTCATGAGGTGGAGTCACTCTTTGTTTGTTTATACCTACATATCTGGCGACTGCCACCAAAGACATAAGCCGCCTCAATTAAAATTTCAGCCTAGTACCGAGACACTTTAAAAGTATCCCCCCCAAAAAAAAAACAAAAAAAAACCCAACACAACAACAACAAACAAAATAAAAAAACAAATAACAAAAAGTAAGAAAAAGAAAGAAGTATGCTCCGGCGTTGGTGGGAGCGCCCCCCCCCCCCCGTGCATGATCATGCGACCGACATTAAAGAGATAAAAAATAAAATGGAGTTAAGCCTCCTAAAAAGCCAAATAGTCCACAAGTCTGTGTGTACGAATTCGTCCTGAGTACAATGGAAAAGAGGTAGCGACCCAACTCGTCTCGATCCCTGGACAGGCAATATGCGCACATATCACCCAGACTGGGTCAACAAGAATGTGCCGAGCGGTCTGGAGAACACCGAGGTCGTCGAAGTAAGGTGCATGGGAGCGTTCCTTTAAATGACGGTGCGTCCCGCGAGTGTGTCCAATTCGGAGACGACAGAAAGCATACTAAATCTATCGCAGGATTGTGCGGGGGGGGGGGGGGGTAGGCCAATGGGGCTCGTTGCAGCGCAATGACACTCAAATTTAAGTTTCCTCGGCCAATCCCATCTTCGATATCAGGCATCCAGGATGAGGGAATTGAATTCTTCTTAGTGAACCTCGTCGCCGTGTGCTTAACTACTATTCTTAGAAAGCCCGGCCGTTTTTTTCACATTAATCGCTTCTCTGGTGTTCAGCCGAGTGTAAAACAGCCCTCAAACAGAAGCGTTATGCCTAAATGCGCTGAAAGCGCCGCCTGAACGATTTTAGTGTCGGTTTATTTCGTCGAGGTAGGGCTAGCTTCCGATATTTTTCGAAACACGACCACCGCTCGTCCTGGCGGGCATTCATGTCTTCACTTAGCAGGAAGACTCCTCTTGCAGAGATGTGAAAGTAACTCAGGAGAATTTTTGGCAATTTCTCGCAGGCCCTCCTAGTCCCGTTCTACAGGGGAATGGGACCGCAATCTCGGACTCCGCGTCCGTAGCCAAGTCCTTCGCAACTGCTTTGTCTGCATCCTCTGGCCAGGATGCTGCTCTGCCAGCATTCAATGCACATCGTGATGTCGCTTAAAGCCACCCACTGGACTTTAACCCTGGGTGCAGGTAAAACATTCAACGAAAGGTTTAAATGAATGAGTTTCGCTCCGCTCTCACGTCCTGCGCGGACACCGCCCCTGGTCAAGATGATGTCCCGTATGCCCTGCTTCGAGACCTACCTGAGCGAGGCATGGCCTTTTTGTTAGATTTGTTCAACAGGATCTAGACAGAGGGAATCCTCCAGGTCTCGTGGCGAATAGCTACTGGGCTCACTTTTTGAAACCCGGAGAGAGATCACTCTAACTCGGCCTGTTTCCGTCCAGTCTATCTAACTTTCTGTGCGTGCAATTTGATAGAGAATTGGTAAATATTTACTAGCATTTTTGTCTAGATATCGAAGGCATCTGTCTTTTGCACATAGGGTCTTTCGCAAGTTTCACTCCACGTCGGGTGCTCTGCTCCGACTGGAAAATGCCATATCGAGGCATTCTTCATAGACAACACTAATCCATCGTGTTTTTCGATCTGGAGAAAGCCTATTATACTGCATGACAATAGCATATCATGAAGAGTACACGGTAAAGGCAAGGGGACGCCTCCCACTGACACTGGGGTAAGTTTTCATATTTTTTTATTGCTTTTGCTTTGCTATTTGGTGACTTTAGAACGTTTTTGTTTATAATCTAGCCTAACATTATGCTTTTGAAAAAGCCGATAAATAATAACAGTGGAGCAAAACACTAGTCTGATCGCCCAGTCCTCGCGGAATCTGTGGCGCCCTCCTTGCCCGCAATTCTCACAATGTTCAGGAACAATCCAGAAACTAATTTTAACATCCGCCCGGCTTGAGGTAAATGGGCTTGACGGATAACGCGAACTTGGAGGTGTGAAGATTCAAATTCCACGAAAGCGCTCAGGGCACTTTGTGAGTCCCTAAAGATCACAATCCTATATCCGAACAAGGCACGGCGCCTTATCTTCCTTACCAAGTGGGGTATTTAAACCAGCTCAGCCGTGAATACAGACGTAGCACCTGGTAGAGCCCCATTGACTTCAAACAGAGGGGATACAGCGTGGAAGCCGACCGCCTCCTGGGACTTGGAGCCATTTGTGTACACTGGCACGGATTCAGCGTGACACGAATTGTGCTCCAAAAAGGTTGAATGCAATACTCCCAGAAGCTATGGGAGCAAAAGCATGGCAACAAATTTTTGCCACTGTACACAGTGCAAGGCGAGTAGCATCTCCCGGCATTGACAACTAGGCTCTCAATATGAGACCTCCGGAAGGCACCGATCGCTAAGTGGAGAATGGTTTGATGGATCGAATACACCTTTTGCAATACACGCTCGGCTGCTTATGACAAAACTCGCATCCGTGGTCAAGCTTCGAACGAACAAAGGATCGGTAGAAAAGAAAGGCAGTAGCCATATCAGCACTAAAAGTGCTGAACGTATCGGAACAAAGAATGGCTATGGCACGGGAATAAAAGTCCCTAAGGCTGAGACGTTGTTCGAAAACAAGGGTAAGGAAATAATACGACTCGAAAAATTCGAGGTGAGCCCCGTTTAAGAACAAGTCCCAATCGGGGTAGAGACTTCTATGGCTGCAGAAGTGCAACTCCTTAGTCTTGGGCTCGCCGCTCGAGAGTTGGCATCTGGGCTGCATCAAAAGAGATCGAAAGGTTTTCCACGGAGAGCGTAATGAGAAAATAATCCGGGGGTGATACCGTTGATGCTCAGGGCAAAGAGTGTAACATTGAGGAGACCTCTTTGCCGGGCAGCCTCTTCCGGTTTCATTTGGCAGGAGAAGGCTCCTTCTAGCAGTACGTGGAATCTATGATCTCGCAGAAATTCAGAAATAAACATTGGGAGGCGTCTCCTCACTTCCATCCTCTGGAGTACCTCCTGATAACGTAATGCCATGCGGAATCATAGGTCTCCTCCAGATCGAAAAACACCGTGGCGTAGTGCTGTCTACGGAGGAAGGTATCACAGGCAGCATTTTTGGGTGGAGCAGAGCATCAGACATGAAGTGGAACTTGCGGAAGCTGCACTGTGCATAAAAAAGATGGCCTTGGCTGTCGAGGAAAAAGGATAATCTAATATTTACCAATTTCTTCAACTTGCCCACCCAAGTTAGATTAGTTGCTTGACTAGAGTGACTCGCTTTCAAACCTCTGCATGAGCTGTCTTTCCAGTTAAGTCAAGACACGTATGCCCTTAGAATGAGCGACAGGCGCGCTTCGAAATATAATGGAACCTAGCCCGAGCTTGACGAAGTTCACCGACAGTTAAATCGTTCATTTGGTGCTTATAGCGCATATAACATAATCGTTTCTGTCTGAGGGCCGTCTCACACTCGGTCGACCACCAAGGAGGCGGACAGTGTGCAAAGTAACCAAAGGTTCCAGGTCCATAAGATTTTTATGCGTGGTTTCATGATCTAAACTTTAAATTCCTGCCACTTGAAGTGTGTCATGTCCACGATAAGACTCTATAAGACCTTAGAAGGAGGATCAAGATCAATTCGAGCATGGCGGGCGGCCCGTCGGATTTTTTGTAACCAATGAATATTCAACGCATTTACATATATTTCGCAATGTTGATTACTGCTAATATGGTAATGTTGCCCCTTAGGTATCCACATATCTTATTTGTGTTTCACTTGCTGCCATTACTAATGAAATGTTCTAATAAAATGTAGCTTAATAAAAGGCTTATAAATCAACTGGATTTCCGTAGCCACAAACCTCATAATGGCAAGAATACCAAGATTTATTGACATATTTTTTTGGCGGGGGGGTTCGTTGAATTAAAGCACAATAACACTGATCACGTAGCTCTAAGAAAGGTTGTAAAAACATATCTGTAAAGGAAGTGGTTAAGCTAGAGAGATTGAAAATGTATGGAGGAGACATAGACGCACATTTTCATGCAAAGGGGGCAAACTGCGGATGTTGTTATCGAGACGGCACACAATCTTCCAGATGCCAGCTGCAACAAAGTCCCCATGATACACATGACATCAACTTGCTAGTATCGGCCCAAACTCTGTATATAATCTTGCGTACACAATGCCCCAACCATTAGAAGGAAAAATGAATTAGTCCCACGTAAAAACTTCGAGATATTTTATATGGATTTTACCCTCGCTTTGCACTCATCTTTCTCACCCTTTTCGTTCTCGGCGGAGACCTACGGTCTAAGGACAGAATCTTAATCTATCTCGGGTAGCTACAATTTACTCTATGTCACCTTCTGCGAAGAAGGTCCGAATTGGGGCTCCTTTGGTTAGTATCGACCTCCCCCGATGGAGGGTGGCGTGGGGGGGGGGATAGTCTATACTGCGTAATAAAGAGCTTTAAGGTATGCGATCTACTCCCATTGAATGTTTTGGAAAAGTGAAATGTCTTCCCAAGGATGCTTTGAGTCCCACACTCGTTACTTGGTTGTAGCAAAGGATGACAGATGAGTTGAATATTTCAAAATCAGGTGTTACAGTTTGATAAAAATGAATACAATCAGTAGTAGTCTACAATACACATGGAAGTGTCGCCATACTTACGTTACGAATTTTTACGTTCTAACAAAGTTATAAGCTATGTTTCTCTAATATTGAACACATCTTTATTAATTTTTTATCCGTCGTTGTATGAAATGAAACCTGGGCGATAGAAATAAGCGTCAGAGAATATTATGTGCAATTTCCATGGAAATTAAACGATATTTCCAAGAAAATGTAGATTTTGACATTCCGTTCTCCATTTTTGGGATGGTACTGTCACTGTAGGGCAGCTGGGGTTATTAAGGCATATTGGGTATTAACTGAAAAATCTTAGCAAGTAGTTTAAAATGCCACAATTGAAAAACAGAATCAAATGGTGCAGTTCTAATATGCAGTCGACTGACATGTTCTAATGGGCAGTCTACTTCAACGGTCTAAGTGGCATTTCGCCGGTAGAGGTTTAGTGTTAACTTTGAATTTTTTGTTTTATTAAAGGGTACTTAGTGTTTAGTTTCTTAAAACTCAGAAATATACACCAGAACACAAAACATTTTAATAAAATACATAAAAAACTAACTGCCCTTTAATGAGCCTCCTAACTTTCAAAATGTTGTCTAGAAAATTGAAGTCGAGATAATCTACTGCATATTAAAAGAGCAGCGAAGGCAAGCTTAGCTGCCTTGAAACTACACCACGCCAGAACCGGTAGTGATTTGTAGTGAAGGTCATTCACTACTAATTATAAAGCTTCAAAATGAGAGGCAATTCTTCGGAAAAACTTTATTCAGGCACTAGTTTCAGAAGTGACCGGCTTTCATCTTCAGTCCAAGAACAAGTCTAGCAAAGGCAGATATGTTTGGCTTCATAAAGCGCCTCTAATTCGTCGAGGTCAGTTCACAACATTCAATTCCCCAAAACGCCAAAGAAAAAGGAATTGAACTTACGCCAAAATCCCAGACCAATGAAGAATCTCTGCGTTGAGGTACGACAAATAACTCATGATGAACACGAAAATCGGCTCTATAACTCTCACTTGATGGGTAAATCTGAAAGGGATCAATTAAGGAGAGCAAATAAATTTATTTATTAAACAGAAGAAAAATCAAGGTAAGGAGGCATTTCCAACAAAAGCCTTTAAAAATAAGTCTTAAAATGAAATGTTAAAGTTTCGATAAGTGAACATGTATTGAATTTACATAGCACGATTAGCCACACTAACTTGACTTAACTTAAGCAAGAGGGGAGAAAATTAATATTGGAGCGTCCGGCGAATATTTAAAATGAAAAAAAAGTGGAAAAAAGAAAAGCAAAACAAAAGAAAGAAAGGAAGGTCAATAGCGAAGGCTATGGGTAAACAGTCCACAATTTTGATATCACTCGTAAAGGTAAACAAACTAGATAAAACCCCCAAGAGAATAAACTAGATTTACCTTTCCCTAAAATGCTTCACGAAGAATGAACGTGAGAATGATACTTCCGGACGTGTTTGATTAAGTCACCTCATTTAGTAAAAACAAATGCAGTTTAATAAATAAAATCGTGTAGACTTGACCTGAACGAAATCAACACTGTTCTTTCAATTTATCGTGTATTATTATATCTATATACTATGTTACCTTGGCGTCACCTAAACCAATAGTAATTATTATTTTCTGCAGAAATAAGCACAAATATTGGAAAATAGAGTGAGGGGGGGGGGCAATAATAAGAGGGAAGATATATAAAATACAGTAGGCTTGAAACGGTCATGTCGCAGAGGAGAAAAAACTAAATATTTCTACGAACTTTAAATGCTTTGACGTTTTTTTTTAAGTGAAAACATGTAACTCTAAAACCAAGTCCTGAGATGGTTTAAAAAATCAAGGAAACCCATACTAATTTTAGCTAGTTTCAATGCTCGATCGAGAATTTAACTAATTAAAATTAACCAAGCAAAATGCTAGGTATAAACACCGAGTAGAATGAAGGACTCAGAAACCCTTCCTGCGGTAGGCCAGGATACATCTTGAATTCTTCTTCTCAATGAGTCCCTATCTCGATGAATTTTAACTAAAGAAGCTTCCTAAAATACTTCAAATTTTTCTCAATTAATACAAAGAAACTTTTAAAATGAGCTTTAAAAATAAACGAAACACTGGAATTTGGTAATTGAGTTAATATATATAAAATTTATGTAAAAGCTATAGGTCATACCTTCAATCTTATTTCCTCAATGCATTTAATACAAATCGAGTAAGATTAAGTAAAAACGTTACTTGCTTAGGAGCGCTGAGATTGGAGAAATTGTGACGTTTGGAGCCCATACAAGGGAACTGTGCCTTCAGAAGAGGCGTATGAAATTGGGGATTGGAAGATAGGGGCGTCATGAATGAATGATGTATATAGAAAGAACAGAGAGGGATCATTGTGTGACACATGCGATCAGGTAGTCGTAGAGGAAAAGGGTACGGAAATAACTTGAAAGGAGATAGGAAGAGTTGATAGGTTGGTGGCTAGACACCGATGCGTGGTGTCGTTGGGTGTGTCTTGGGGTGTTCGTGACTGGACGACGGTTGAAGGGGGGTCAGGAAAGAGATCGTGTCGGCATGATGGAAAACGAGTTATTCATGATGCTCTCAACTTACGCGTGCGTAGAACGGTATGGGTTGCGGGTGGTCATGGGCTGCGGGGTATCGCATTACCATCACAACATACCGTCTTGCATGTAGTGCGGTGTATATGGGGTCTCTGGCGAGTTTTCTCGAGTTGTTTTGTGAGTTTAGTGTGAGTATATGTGTTGAAGAGTGCTAATTTGTTGTTGTCGTGTAGTGTAGACATTCTCGCGTACAAGGGAGAGCGTCAAGCGCGCTTCAGAGCAGAGTTCTGAATGCATTGAAACTTCTTCTGCCACGTGGCATTCGCAGCTACGAGTGACAGTGTAGCGTACGTGAGAAGAGGTCGCACGAGTGTTTTATATAGGTGTAACAATGAACTAAAAGTGTAATAAGTGAACTATATTAAAAAGTTTAACAAAAATGATAGTGGAGAGAAAGTTAAGAGTAAAACAGAATTAAAACGAACATAGTAAGCTAAAAGTGTAATAAGTGAACTATAGTATTAAAAAGTTTAACAAAAATGATAGTGAAGGGAAAGTTAATAGTAAAACAAGTGAACAAAGTGAAACTAAAGTGAAAAAGTGATAACAAGAGAAAGTGAAACAAAATTAGGAAAGTAAAAACAAGTAACATAACAATACATAAACAAAGCTCAGGGCTAAGATAACTCAAAACGGCATGAATGCTACAATAATCACATGAATGAAAGATGAAGAGAATAAGGGAACAGAGATTAGGCAGTCCTCCCGCTTAAGGATGAGGAACATAGGCGCTAAAGTATGAGAAAGGAAGTAAGCATGATGAATGATGAGTAAATGCATGACGGTGGTTCGGAATCCCCATTAATCAGCAGGTCTCCCTTGTCCCTCGGGCAAGGGTATTCCACCCTTTTCACCTTTGACTACCGAAGTTGATCAATCTGCGCCTCCTCACCAATCTGTCCTATTTTAACTCAAAACTTTCCGCCTCCCAATATAAACCCTCTTCTAAAGCTTGTTCCGGACTTCACATTAAGCACTTCACTATCGGTTCACTTGAACTGAGAGTCAGAAGTGTGGGGAGTTTCTCCAGGAGCAAGTCGGCCGCAAGCCTCCTTCTCTTCTGTGTCTCCCCCGATCATGGGAGAGGTACAGAAGGGAGGAGTAACCGCCAGTCGTACCTTTTCTCCCTCTAAAAAAAAGGCAGACTATTTTTCGCTCCGATCTAGTTCTCTGGCAAAGGAGGCAAAGGAAAATGAAAGTTTGAATAATGACGGCTTCGGCCCTCCGCAATCTTCTGCGGTTTTAGAGTCTCAGGATGATGGAGGTGTCCTTATTCAGCTTTTCACAGGTTAGGGTAGTGGCATGAGAGTCGGCGTGTTTTTTAATCGCGCCATCTTGAAGGTGAGCCGTCAGTCGCCTTGACAGGGTTGTGGAGGTTACGCCGATGTACTTTGAATTGCGGTGTTCGCAGTCACCGAATTTGCACGAGTATTCGTTCACGACGTTAGTCTCCTGGAGTTCGCTCGTTGGAGGAAAACATCTATTCTTCATGAATACTTGTTTTCTTGGTCTTCTAGTATATAATCAGATTTATATCCGTATTATAGTCGTTTGGGGTCACATTACAATGGAGATGGCTTTGAGAGCCTTTTCGTCTTCCTGATAGCCGGTGTTCATATTGGCCTTGTAATAAAGGTCGATATTATTCGTCTTCGGAGTAGACCGAATGCTAAGACCAGAAGCCAAGTTCATTTTCTCTTTTATGGTGGCGTCGATTCTCGTGGGTAGCCGTTGTTAACGAGAACTCGGGAAACCCTCTTAAGTTTGAGATCAAACGCCGTCCACAAGGATGAATTGGAATTTGCCTTGTTAACTAAGGCATTGATTACTGATCTCTTGTAGCGTTCAGGATACTCAGAGGGACCGTTTAAGCAGAAGCCCAAATTCGTGTCCTTAACGTATACTTGGGTCACAAATTTGGACTCCTGAGCCGTTATGAGGATATCAAGGAAGGGAAGGGATCTTTCATCTTCCGTTTCTTTGGTGAAATTCAAACACGATGATAAAATTTTTTTTAACAAAAAAGCCACTCTATTAACTTTTGTAAATATTACTTCCTTTTGTAAAGTGTGGCTGAAATTATAAGATTAGGAAGTAATATAATTGAATGAATAGTACATAAAAGGCGAATGCTGCGTAGGTAATATAATTGAAATTGCCATCATCCTTGACTGGTTAATGATTGGTTGGACAGGAGATTTTGCTTGTTATATAACCTCAATACCTCGGCAAGATCGCTTTATATTATATCGAGCTCGGAGGCGCTAGCATATTTAAACGTACGCAATAATTGTGCCCACACGAGTGGCAGCCGGCAGGACTTCTCCCCGGGGGAAAGGGACACGTAAGCAAGGCTACTTTGCATTTTTTTGTATGCTTCCGGTGTGTTTGTTAGGCCTCTTTTGTATCGTTCGTTTAGTTATATCTATAAATATTTTGTTTCGTGATAGGATTGTTTTTTCCTTTTTGTACATATAAATAAAAAAAACGAGATCTCAGATATATATACCCCATATTCTTTGTAAATAAAGGACTGTATATACAATCCGTTTCATTTCTCCCTCGATTTCTCACGTCTGAATTAGTGTAAGAAGCGGGTTGGATCGATTGGGGTTAGAGTATAGATTTTCGGCCCGCTACATCGAGGTGTTCTTGAATGTTTCAAATAGGTCGTACACTTGTTTGAGGTCGTCCGTATTCAAAATTATGTCATAGATATAGCGCACGTAGATGGGAGGCTTGGGGGCTAAATCTTGTTTCAACTGAGCCCATGTAAAAATTGGCAAAGAAGACACCAAGGGGTGACCCCATTGGGACGCCATCGATTTGCACGTACATTTTGCCATAAGGATCGTAGAACGGGGCTTCTTTTGTAGATGCTTGGAGGAGTTGTCGCAATATGTCTTCGGGAATAGTGAGAGGTGTGGAGCCTTCAGTATGGTAAATGCCATTGGTTATCAATTGGATGGTTTCATCAACGGGAACATTTGTGAATAGAGATTCTACGTGCATAGAAGCTAGTAGGGCTGCTGGTTGAGAAGTTTGAAGGATATCTAGAATAGTTGAAGCGGAGGGCAGCATGTAGTATAATGGGGTGTAGGGTGCGATGATCGAGTTGAGAAATTTTGCCAGGTGATAAGTCACGCTTGGTGTAGTACTTATGATGGGGCGAAGGGGATTTCAAGGTTTATGCGTTTTTACATTGCCGTAGACGTAACCCAAATTGAAGTTGCCTTCAATTAGAGGAATATTCATAAGATTGGTGGTGGTGTTATTTTTTTCTCATGAGTTTGTTGAGCTTCGTCTTAAGATCATTAGTGGGATTCCGCGTTATATTCGTGAATTTGGTAGTGTCATGCAGTATTGTTTTCATCTTGTATTTATTCTTTTTTGGCTCAGGATAACATAGATAGAGGATTTATCGGCTCTATGGATGAAAATATCCTTGTTCTCTATGAGTTCTTTTGCAGCCTGCCTCAGTCGAGGTGTGATAAGGGAGCTCCGACTGTGGCTGCGGCGTTTATTCGACTCTGTGGAGAGTTCAGTAGCAAGGTTGAGATTGCTATCGACTTTTCGGTCTTGTTCAAGCTTGAGTATGTCTTCGAGAAGGATCTCTATCTCAATTCTCTTAGATAAAGAAAATGAATTAGTCATATAGTGACAGTTTAAGCCTAAGTTAGGAAAATCAACTTGGTCTTGGCTAAGATTCGTGTTGCTTAAGTTGATGAAATGATCTGTTTTTTGATGGACGTCAACTGGGCCGCTGTACAATTTTGCAAGCTTACACCCAATGCGCTGCCTACACTGACGCAGATGTATGTCGGATGTGTCACGAAGACATGCTTTTAATTGTGATAGAAGATCTTCGGTTATATTAGCTCCATCTTGAACAGCTTGGAGAGAAATCAATTCACTATTAAACTCTGCAAGGAGATTTTGCTTTTGCATGTCTTCATTGTGCATGAAAGTAGTCCTCTGTCCCAGGAAGGATCTTTGGCTGTTGGCATGGCGACGATATGTGTAATTAGGTAAAAGGTCATGTTGTATGCATTTACTATTGAAGTTCACAGCTGTGGCAGCGTTATTAATTTTAACTTGCATTTTCTTAATATTTCTTACAAGTTTTTTAACAAGATTTTCGAGACTCCATAACAGCAGAAGATTGCGGATGGCCGAAGCCGTCATTATTCAAATGAAGAAACCTGCAATTGACCTGCGACTTCAGCCGAAAACAATACTCCTCACATCTCGGCGTCTCAGAGTTGACCGCCGTTAAAAGAAGCACGTTTTCAAACTTCCATTTTCCTTTGCCTCCTTTGCCTGAGAACTAGATCGGAGCGACAAATAGTCAGACATTGGACATAATAAGTGGTTAAAAGAAAGTATATACACGCATATATCATTGCAATTGCGTTCATATATGCGCATATATATATATATATATATATATATATATATATATATATATATATATATATATATATATATATATATAATAGTAGAAGATGAAGATAGAGATATATATCCCTGGTGAAATGGTTATCGAAGGGTAAAAGTTCCTGGTGAAAGGGAATCACAGGCGTTTTCAAGTCTTTGCGTACTATGTAGTTGTTGTTGTTGTTTGTTTGTTTTTGTTGTTATTGTTTTGTGATGTTAGCGCATGTTTGTTTGTGTGTTTTATTTTTGCTTAATGTAGATTGTAGTAGTTTCTTAGTCTCCTTGCTTTCTTCTGGGATTCTAGCCTTTGTAGCTTTTTATGTGTTTCTCTCGTTTTCTGTTAATGTATTTTTGTGTTCTTCTTATTGTTTGATCTTTGTGCAGTGGATTGTTTTTCGTTCTTTTATGCATTGTTTCAGGTGTAGATTGGTTCTATTTGTCATTCAGTTTGTTTTTTACTGCTAGTGAAGTTCCTCATCCAAAAGTGTCTGCATCTATCTCCCACGGAATGTCAATGTGTCTTTGTCTTAGCTCTTTCGTCATGTGTCTTTCGACTTTCTCCCAGATTTTGCTGGCTTTTGTCTGAAGTTCAATGTTAATCGGGGACAGTTGGAGCTCATGATGTAGGTCCCTCATCCTCCTTCTGTCTCTCCTCCTTACGTTTGTGAATAGGAGTACTGCCTTGTTTTCTACTCTCTGGAGGAATCTCATTTGTGCTCTGGGACTCGTGTTGATAGGTATTGGTGGGTACAGGAGTTTTGATCTTATGAGAGCATTGTAATTTTTTTCTTATTTGCCATGTTCAGGTTTTGAAACCTGAACAGCTTGCTGAGCTCTGCCTTCGCTCGCGCTGCTGTTAGTAACGTGGCTGTCATACCCATTCTTACCTATCATTAGTCCCAGAACTGTCCCCAGTGAGCTGTACGGAATGCGGACGTCTTCGGTTTCCATGAGGCCCTGCTTCCTCAGAAAGAGTGGAATTACCTTAACCATTTGTGTGTTTGTGGCAATTTTCCACATTTTCTTGACCCTGGTGACTTGGTCGATTTCTCTGGTTGTTTTTTCTGTCAGGAGTTCGGGGTTTTTGAAGGAGGCCGTAGTAATCTGGGAGATGTCTGCGAGCTGGATGTACAGCGAGTCTTCCCTGACCGGATTTGGGAGGTCGAGGGTGTAGATGTTGTATAGGAGGGGGCCTTGTGGCACGTTTGTAGACAGTTCGAAGTCTGGTTCGGTGTAGTCTTTTATCTGAATGTAAGCCTTTCTGTCCGTTATATAGTCGCATAGTATTTTCTCTAGTCTTGGGTTTACTCCTAGTCTTAGTATTTAGTACTGTAATCCAGTCTTCGGTACTTTGTCGACTGCCTTCTTGACGTCTCTGAGCATCAGGTCTGCATACATTTTTTGACTAGCAATCCTCGCCAGCTTCTCTGCCATGATTGCCAGCGCAGAATCAGTCCCTCTTCTGAATCCATGCTAATGTTGGTTGTGGAGGTTGTTGTTCTCCATGAACTCGTGGACTCTGTTTGCAAGTATCTTTTCGAAAAGCTTGCCTGCCACTTCAAGGAGGGAGATTGGTCTGAAGTTCGCTGGTGTGTCAGGTGGCTTCCCGGATTTCAGAAAGAAGAGCCTTTTGGTGATCTTCCATTCGTGCGGAAAATAGCCAGCGTTTAGGCATGCATTCATTATGTTGACAAGCACCTGATGTTGTGGGGTGCGTTGGAGAAGTCAAGTTTTGTCAACTGTGTTTTGCTTGGTGCTCTCTGACTGAAGGTAGACAGGGTCAATGTAAGTTCTTCTGTGGTGATTTTTCTTCCATAACCCGTCATCTCTCTGTTGTCAGATGCGTAGTTGAAGGAGTAAGTTATGTCATGTATTTGTCGTAATTATTCGTGGATATGGTTTTCGAAGTCAAGGTCAAAGTGTTCGTTTTCTTCTTGTGAGATGGTAAAGACGTTCTTCCAGAAGTTTCTGAACTCTTCTTCCGTTTCTTCTTCGTCATCTAGTTTTATCCTGTCGTCTCTTCTGAGGTAGATGTCTTTGTCCGGAGGTTTTCCCTTTAATCTCGATACCGTATTCCAGAAAGTTTAGGGGACTATCTTCTCGTCGAGTTTGCTTATAATGTCGTCTGTAGCTCCCTTATGAGTGCTGTTATTTCCGTCCTTACTGTTCTTAGTCGTCTGTTCCTTTGTCTGTCGGTACATACTACTCTGATGTCTTCATACAGTCTTTTGTATTCGTATGATAGGTCACGTAGCACTTGAGTCCATACTAGTGCAGGTAAAGCCTTGTGGGTCGTTTTGGGCACTGTTGTGCGCTCCTCTTCCACCATTTTCTCTGTTAGTGATTTCTTTCAGTTTGGCTTCTTCAAGTGGTTGAGGGACGTATTCATTAAGGAGAGTTCGGTACTCCTCCCAGTTTGTCCGAGAGAAGAATTTCCTCTCATTAACAGGAATTTAGATTGGACTGGAGGATATTTCGATCATTGTCGCGATGTGGTCGCTTGGTATCAAGAGGCTGGGTTGAATGAAATAAATATAGGATAACTGCGGGCTGGTCATAATGATATCTGTTTTTTTTTGCGTATCGTTCATTTATGAAGGTGGGAAATCGGGTCCCGCACAGACTAAAATGTTCCTATTTAAAAGGGTCTTCAAATTCTTTCCTTTGCTATTCAGTCGTCCGGTATATCCGGATTCCTAACACCTGACGTTGAAGACTACCACAAAAAAGACTATTCTTCCATGTGCACAGAGTTGAATAAAGTTGTGCATCGGGAAGTAGTCTCGTCTTGGGGGTTGGCATCTTATGCACACCACTAGGAGTCCCAGGGTAGTTTGGATCTCGATAGCCAGATATGATTCGTCTAGAGTAGGAAGTTCCTTGAATCGAATTTCCCCTTTGACTGCAATGGCAGCGCCATCGCAGTCAATATATATATATATATATATATATATATATATATATATATATATATATATATATATATATATATATATATATCTTTCATGAAGGCGAAGAATGATGAAATGAATCCAGCAGACCACAAGAAACAGAAAAACAGGCTAATTTTTCTTCCGAAACGTTATTTCCTAATTCGCAAAAATTCCGCACAGGGGTGGGATTCGAACCGTCCACACTGAGTCAGCGAGCAACCGCTTTGCTCTCAATTAATCCGTCTCTTAAACCACTCGGCTACGCGGCAGACAAAAAAATCTTTCGAATAAACAAGTTTTTAAGGTATACTTCCCACCACTGTACAGAATTTCGAACCTTGAAAATGGAATATCAATGGGCAGGTTCGGGGATTTCGTGTGGTTACTAATCTTTGAAGCTTGATATGGGAGGCACTCCCTTGTCCGGAAGCTAATAATACCTGTTCATATTGTGCCAGGAATATCAAGATTTGATAAGACGAAGTAAATCCTTGACTCCAGGGTGTGATAGATTATATAATTGATTGAAGTCAGTCCTTCTGCACGTCATAAGGACAAACGGTCGTAGGTATCTTGATGTTCCTTCACACCATAGTTGAGCTTCCCGGGGAAAAGGGAGAGATTTTAATCGCGAGTGAAACTCCTTCGTTTCTTCGTCATCATCCTGCGCTTCCGCCAAAGCTCGGAGGTCAAAAAAGTAAATTTGGACCGAATTGACGTTCCTTGAAAGGCAGTCAGCGACTACGTTGTCCTGACCACGCACGTAAGCAATATCTCTGATGTATTTCAAAATGATTGTCCTATGACAATGCTGCCTGCCTGTTTTTGCACTTAATGGCGAAGAAAAAAGGCGATACTAATGGCTTGTGATCAGTGCACAAGGTAACATTGTTTCTGGCTCCTTAATAATTCTTCATGAGGGTTGTGATTTCGGCTGGGCTTGCTGAAAGCTTCCTGGAAATCGAGGTAAAGAAGGACTTCGAAAAGGGCGTAACAAAAAAATAATTTTATTCTCCTAGTGGCCTGTTAAAGGGGCAAGCGGCACGTCAAGAGTACTTTGCTCTCAATAAGTAGGCTCTTTATTCTATGTGATGTATTAGGTTCAAAGGCGACAGGACTTAGGCGAATTAAACGAGTCTGACTATATATATATATATATATATATATATATATATATATATATATATATATATATATATATATTCATATATATATATATATATATATATATATATATATATATATTCATATATATATATATATATATATATATATATATATATATATATATATATATATATATATATATATATATATATATGTGCGTGACCTAGACTTGTCCGACCTGATATCTGCTTTACGCGTTCGTATTTTGTGTGTTCCCGCGCGCGACTCTACCGACAGCTTGCCTCATCTCTATTTATACAAATAAACATATATCTTTTCATTTCCTTATTCTCTATACAAATTAATATTGTGGAAGAATGAGAGAGAGAAGGAATTCCCCATCCCGCGACTTCCCCAGTTCGCCGTTAACCGCTCTAAATTCGTCTGCCCCCTATATACTGCGAAAATTAGAACAATGGAAAGACCATTAAGTGGGCATCGCGACTTCGCGCTATAGAACCTTATCGCGACCCAAGTCAATTAAGGAAGACTGTTGGCGATAAATCTCTCTTCCCGTCTAGATAATTTAGGGGTATATATTCGACAGTTCAGAATTCACAGGCAGATTGTGTCTGAAGCCGCCGTCCTGTACGTTAGGCGTAACATCTTCGTTAGTCAAGAGGAAATCGACTACATTCTCGTCGAGAGAATAATTGAATGATTGTCGAAGAGCCAAGGAACAGCTAGTCGTCACTCAGTGTTGTTTGTGGAAATAGTTAAGCGCGCTTCAACCCTTCTCACCATGTCTTCGAATTTTAAGGATCGGAAAAACCATCCTCGAAGCACCTTCAGTTTCTCGAAGTTGAATTGAGCGTCCTGCCAGACGCCCACAAGTGAAAGGTCGAACTTACCTACCTGGTCCTACTCGCCGCGCATCAAGGTAAAAGGGATTTAACTCCCGCATCGTCACGCTCCTCCCACCTTTACCTTGTTGAACCTCAAGGATCCCCTTTACTCTAGAACTTGCATAATTGTAAAATCATTAGTTAATTAATTATCCCTCGGTTCAAACTTAATTGATAGTGTCAATCATCTCAGCAGTGAACCGTCAATATTTAATTGCATTGTCATTTAACTTGCCCTATATGTATATATAATGTTTAGTCCTATTAAAGTATATTTTTGTAGCCGTGTTTGAATATTCCTTGGGCTAGCAACTGTATATTTAAAGCACTCTTAAAGTCATCCCCAGGTGGAGCCTTAATTTTGGTCGGCCAGTAGGCCAGTGTGCGTATAACGGCGTACACCCGGTCATACCACGACAAATATATACAAATTAAAATATATATTTCCATCTCCATATTCTCACATTAGACATCTTATTTCTGTTATTTACATGTAAGGCAATTTGTTAGGATTTTATAAATCAACAGAACGTCCATTTGTGGAGTTGCTCGCTGGGCCTATTAAATCCTGAAATTTGGTTTTATCAGCCTACCTATTATATAACACGAGCACAACAGGAAAACCCTTACCAAATAAAGGAGAAGGTCCGCTTACCGGGCATCATTTATTTCTACTACTTCCTTCCTTTTCTGTTTCTTTTGCCCTCCCCTCTCTTCATTACTTCTCCATCCTCTTATTTTATATTTCTAAATACAAACAAACAAATAAAACTATTAAAATACCGCATTCATGTGTGCGGGCAGCTGATGTAAAGAGGGAGATCGAATATGTTTAAGGATGAATTCTTTTATCAAAAAAAGACATCTGAAGACGATTCCAGAGTTGCCACCGAATAAAGAATATTGAATCCAGCTCCAAGATTCCTTTTAGCTTTGAGGAATCTCCGATCACCATTTATCCAGCCTACCAAGCAAGAAAAGAGCTTTCTACTTTTGGATTCATTGCCCTTGTGAATACAAGGCATTCAGAGAGGGAGCAACCAGGCAGCCGCCCAGCCGAATTAAGAAACCCATTTGGCTGCCCCTAGAGTGGTACCAAAATTCGGCGACAAATCCTCCTTGGTAATAACACCAATTTCGAAAAGGCTTACCTCTGACCGTCACCTATAGTATATAGGTCCTATACAATACATCATTTGAGGAGTAAGTGTTTTATCAATAGTTCTCGATCACTTCCTCTTAGAAATCTAATCAACCTGAATTCACTTCAGAACAATCAAAACCACCTAAACAAGTGGCTATGATGAGTTAGGTCACGCGCTGCACTGAGTCAGTTCTTACCTCGTCACAAACGCCGTAAGGAGTCCCCAGGCGATACCAATAACTGTTCCTCCGAGGGCCACCAATAAGAAGGAGATTAGACCACTCACAACATCGATCGGCACAATATTTTTCTCACCAATTTCGCTGAAGCCTTCGAACATGTGATACAGCACCTGCAGTAAAACATTCAATTGGTGAAATATGCTCCCTATAACTGAGAGAAACTGCAATGTATAATGTACAGTCATACAATACAACATTAGTAATAGGAAATGGAAAAACAAATTAGCAATGGAAAATGGGAAATGAAAAAACAAAACTTTTCCTTGGACAAAATCTTGAGGTTAGCGGATAGAATGAAAAAGAATCATTGTTGTTTGATTATCTCTGCCACACACTCGCCCAATTTGCCAAGGGTTACTGGTAGTGATTGAGTTGGACTCTCTGTCTCTGAGTCCGGCATGAATATTATTGGCAACTATGTAGGACGAAGTTAAAGTGGTGGTGCTTAAGTAAAATCACCAGTCGGATTTTCTCACCCACGAAGAAGTGGTTTAATTATCAAGAGGACTCTTTTGTATGTTCGTGTGAAGGCACCTTAAAACTGTCATTTCTAGATCCTCATTGAGAAATAAACACACGATATGGCTTGATTGATACTGGGAGAAAATAAGAACCTGGTTTTCTAATGGCCACAAATAAAAAAAATGGCAAAAACACAAAGAGAAAACATGAAGTTAAAAACACCCAACGTGGACATCTCCCACATGTGACGAGATGCTGATAAATAAGAGGGAAGATGAGGAGAGTGAAAATGTGTGCATAACATGGCCTTAGTAATAGTCTAAAGAGAAGCCTGAAATGTTAGCTACCTATAAGCCACATATCTCTCACGAACCTGCTTAACTTCCACAATTAAGCCATATTCCATTTCGCGAGGGGAGGGGCCTCAAATTAATAGGGGAGGGAGACTATAAATGGTCTAATAATTCCAGACTAAAGGCCCAAGAACCGACGTCAAACATCTCCATGAAGTTTTTGGACAATGGGGCCTTAGAGTCCCAACGGGAATAACAGGGCAAAAAAGTTTTAAGGTTAAAAAGCCATTGTAATGTCCAGATTTTTGAGAGCTGTGAGAACTTGTGATCCATGGTTTTGTCCGATGAAATTACATTCATTACCTGTATATTTATAGACTTCAAATATCCCCTCCACATCATTAACGAAAGCTTATCCAAAGCCAGGTCAAACCTTTATTGCCCCCAAAGTAGGTATTCTGATAGTAAGATAAATTGTTTATCCCTTCCATTTTCCCCATTAATGAAAAGCTTAAATAGTATCCTTTCCCCTAACCGCACCAATTTCAAATACGCTTCGACCATTAAAAATTCTTTCCCTACAACTAAACCTACAGATGAAACTAATGAAGCAGGTGTCTATTTAACTACCCTTATTTTACATAGGCAAGACGGGAAGGAATCTGGAAAAGAGGATCTATCAGCACAGAGGGGATGTCAGGCAGGCAAGCACAGCTTCTAGTATTTGCACACACTCCAATAATTTTAACCACCCAATAGATCTCTCTAAGGGCAAACTAATTTATCTGAGTATAGATTTTCGCAAAAGTAAGGTAGTTGAATCGACCCTTATCAACGAAATCTCAAATTTCAACCTTTTGGATGGGCAATTCAAATGCAGCCCATATAGCAAAAATTTAATCTTGAGAGATATCCTTAATGACCTCAAATTCACATCCTCTGATTAAGAATTTTAACCTGATATCTTGTTCCTATATATATTTCATGTATGGTGTGAATGCATCTATTCTTAGTATACAACTGAAGATGGCATGACAAACTCCATGCTGAAACTGGTTTCGTGAATAAAATACTACGCTCCTAAACAGTAGTTTTATTAATATATATCTAACCAGTTATTGGACTCAAGACTTTATCTCATATATATATATATATATATATATATATATATATATATATATATATATATATATATATATATATATATATATATATAGAGAGAGAGAGAGAGAGAGAGAGAGAGATAGATAAATAGATAAACTGATTCGATATCTTCTCTACGATCTTCTTCCAGCGATCAGCCAGCATCACAAAACGGTAAACAAGCTTTATTCACTACATCAAAAGTGTTTAATCGCTGGTCGCCGAGGAAGTGTGCTATTAAGCGGAATAGGCTATAGTCACTTGGAGCAGCATCGGGACTGAATGGTGGATGTGGAAGAATCTCGACACCACCAATCCGTTTGAACTTCTCCATAGTCAACCTGGCAGTGTGTGGTCTCGCATTGTCTTGCTGAAACAAAGTTTGACCTCGATTACTAAAAACTAGATACTCTTGCTTTAGTTTGCCGTACACGGTCTGGCTGCTCGCAATACAGTTTAGCGTTTATGGCGCAACCATGTGGAACAATCTCGAAATGGAGTACTCCTTGGAAATTCCACCAGACAGAGATCATGACATTCTTGTCAAACTGATTCCGTTGTGGAACGGATTCTGGTTGTTCACCTCCCGGAACCCATTTCCTCTCCCGATTGTGATTAACCAAGTTCACCCACTTCTCATCTGATGTGACAATTCGCCTCCAGAATCGGTTGTCAATTGGGTTATTGAGAAGTTGGCTGCAAATCTCTTCTCTACGGGCAGCTTCGGCTTCGGTGAGGTCATATGGATCAAATCGGGGTTTCTTGCGAAAAAAAATCCATTTGATGTAATCGGTTCAGCACAGTCTCATGAGATAACACAACAATAACTTTCGCAAGATCCCTGCTGATTGCAAAAGATTCTACTTTCAATGCTGTCAGTAAAGCCTCTCTGTCAGGTTGATGGTCGGCCAGAACGTGGTTGATCGTCTAGGGTAAGAGCCCCAGAGTTTAAGACGTCTGTACCACCACGAGACCTTCACTTGACTGATTGTGCCTTATCCTTCAGTATCGCAAATTTCCTTCACAGCAACTCTTGTAGAGTTTTCGCTTGTAACAGTAGCGAATCGAAACTCTAATTTCACTTTCTCCCAAACTCATTTGTGTCACTTGGGGCTTAGAGAAAGAGAAATAAATTGTGCAGGGGCAACAAAAATAGCAGCGTACGGAGGCTGGCAGTCGAATGAGTAAGTTTAATCTAACCTGATTTGGTCGAATGAGTAAGGCTAACCTATTCTTATGTTGGTGTTGCTCCAAAATATTTTGTTGTTTTCTTTCCGCTTCCTAAGTGAGTCAGGACTATCTGGCCAATGATATAATACAACCCTTATCTCTTTTTAGAATATCTAGACGGATGTCATCTAATCCTGAAAACATTCAAAATCCCTGAAACAAGTCACCCATAAGTAACCATATTCTTAGTCAAAAATCTGATTTGTATAATCTCCGCCAAATTTAGTTTAGATATTCCAGGAATGAATTTTGTTGTTCTTCTAAACACCTTTGCCAACATATCTAATTCCTAAAAATAATGGAGGGCTCATGCCTGCATAAAATACCAAAAGTGTGGTGGTCTGACATAAGAAATGTATAATTAATGAACTTCTAAAACTGACATTTTTTTATATATAATTTTAAGCCCTGAGTTGGCAATAAAACTGGTTTCTAGCCAACTCTTGCAACCATAACCTTTCCCTTTCTTGAAAAGCTCTTAATTTTTTCAATATTTGCAGTCAAAAATTGGTCATTATTTGCCCCCTTGAGATGCCTGTGACACAATGCCACATCCGAGATAAAAATTTGAGGGGTTAACCTGAATATATCCCTCAGTAATCTGAGAAAAGGGCATTGATGATTAATAATGGTATCTCAGACAGGAGTGAGCATTAACTCTCAAATCAAAATTTTTTCCATACATCAGAAAATTATGAATTGTAGTCTTTGGACGCCATCTGAGGCATAATACTAAATTTGATAAGGTACATTCGATCACAAGGGTTTAACAACTTTTATATGGGGGAATAGGGGAATGCATGTATGGCGTAAAAAGAAATACAAATATAAACGGATTTGAAATTTTGTGTGGGCTTCAGCCCCTTAGACCCCCGCACCCTGGATCCGGACCTGCTATGACAACAATCTATCTGACTCCCTCTGCATTTGATGACATTCCTCTATTCTCGAAAGGACCGGTAAACTTTGTTTTACCGTGCCCTTAAATACTTTAGATTTTTTTCAAATGTAGAAACTATTAACATAGCAACTAATATTAGTCTCAGAAGAGACTTAGATAACATCACTGGTGGCAGGCTCATATCATGTTTTTATCATTTATAATAACTCGTTGCTTTCTCTTCGTAAACCACTCACTGACCAAACTTAATAATGAGGTTGAGATCCAATGTAGTTCCAACTTAAAAAAAAAACACTAATGTGAAGCCTTATCAAATGCTTTGGTAAAGTCGAAACCGATGCAATCTCTACGGACCCTACATTATTTAGAAATACCTACAATATATTTTTGTAGACATCCCCCTATTGTTTTCCCGCTTATAAAATAAAGAAAAAGAAGTGCAAAAGATTAGATATAAAAATAATTGCTATAACAATCATTAATCTAAGTGCTGGAACCAGGATGAAGCATTTCAGGCTTCCAGGTAGAAATTCATACAGGAAACACATGTCACAACTCAATGCTTTTTATTCAAACTTTCCCTTCTTCCAAATGTCTAAAATCACTTCTTTTTACCTTCCAAATTACTTTTTGACAAGCATTACAATTTCATCTAGCTTTTCACCCGTTTTCCCTTCTCCTTGTCCCTAAAAGTTAGGCCACTTTCGATAAACTACAAATCGCTCCGTTATGGTATCAGTAAAGAAAAGTGTCGGCAGTTAGAATCAAAGAGTTTTGCCCTCTTCTGTTGTGTTCTTCTTTTCACTTACGACTGTGACTCCGTCGTTGAGTAGTGACTCTCCGAATACGAGGATAAACAGCATTTCCTCCACGTGAATCTCTTCGAAAACAGCAAGGACGGCTACTGGGTCGACAGCGGAGATCAGTGACGAAAACAAAAATATATGCAGCATTGGAAATTGTTCTGGAGCTCCAAATAATCCAGTTAAGCTCAAGGCGTAGAGAGAAATCCCTGAAAACAACCACAAATATAAACACTTGTCTTGATGTATTTCGCAGCATTAATATACTTTGTAAGTCCGTACAAGAAAGTCGCTCTAAGCATCAATTCAATCGTGTCTTTGTGCTGCAATGAAGTGACTATTTGGGAAAATTTAGAATTTTATGTGTCGTACATACCTATGGTCATGGAATTCCATATTGTCCCGACGACAGCAAAGGTAAGAATTGTCCAGAGATGATCGAAAAAGAGACGATTGGGCATGAAATAACCAGCATCGAGAATAATCGGTGGGAGGAGATAAATAAAGAATATGTCTGCTGTCAGAGGAGAGACCTGGTTTGCTTTGTTTGGGTTTGCCGATACAAAGATGGCTCCTATCACCAGTCCCATGATGATCAGCATGCACGACTCAGGAAAAATTGATGACAGCTTCGGAGCCATGTGGAAAACTGCAAAGAAGAGAAAATGATTAGATCCCAGAACTTTGAAGATTTCTTTATTTTACTATATTTTCGAAAAATTTAACTTCGGCCTCATTTTTGAATCACCAACCTTCCCCTCAATAATCAGATATTATAAAACTTTCTTGAGTACCTCATGCTAAGGTCCTCTCTTTGTTAAAAAATACCATTCCTTTCCCTCCCAATTCAAAGGGTAACAATATGAGTGCTGATGAAAAATGTTTTTTAAACAAATGCACATCATTTCAGTTTTTTGATCCGCGCGCCCAGAAAACGATAGTTCAAAAGGAAAGTGGACATTGCCATAAAGGTTATTGACTACCTCTCACCCTAAATTAGACTCAGTATGCGGAAAACACAAGGATAAATCAAGTCAAGTAAATGAATTACCTCTTGGGTAGTGATATGCAAATTCATAAACATTTAGGACAGCTATCTCCAGATCGTCGATCAGGTCAGCAAGAACTTGACCCCTGGAATTGATTAGGTAGTCTCACTCTCCAAGAGGGTGTGTCTACTGTACTTCAAAGCCAGGAGCACGAGAAAGGACCTCGGCAGCAGTGCCAAGCGCGGCAGAAGGCCCCGGCGTCCAAGTGGGCTGATTGTGTAAGGTACGCCGAAATACTAGTATACCTCGTATCCAGGCGTAGCTGCACGGCCACTGCCTTAAGGGAAGTATTTAAAGAAAATAGAAGTCTTGAAACATCTTGCCGGGTGTAAATCTTCTGTTGGTGAAAGCACAAAACGTTTATACGCTGGGAAGATGTGCAGTATGGACTCCTGCAGAAAAATAGGAGACGAGCCTTCGCAGCTCCACCCAGTACCCCCGGAGTCTCCGGCACTTCCAATGAAGAGATACATATGCTCCACACACCTAGCTAGGAGGGGATGCGGAGGCCCTCTTCGAAGAGGATGTTGATTACCATTAAAGGTGCTGTCGCCTTCGAGGACTTATCTGGTGAGGGTAAGCTAGATATGTGAGGGTTTTCCTTTACCCGACTCGAAGACTTTGTTCGGCGGGTCGGATTTGGAGACGGGATCCATCTTTTGAAGGGTCGCCTCCGAGTCACGCGGTCCAGTTTTGAGTGGGGGCATAGGCCTCGAGGCTCATTTGGTTCGGTTCTTATTTCGGGGGACAGTTTTAAGCCTCCCTGAAAACGGCCACACAACAATCATCGGGGAGTTCGCTTCCTATCAGCTTAACGACTTGGTTGAGGGGCGCAGCTGTTTCGCCTTACGGAAAACGGTGATGAGGGAGGGGGCAGGTTGGGATTCCTGGTTTTAGCCGAGGCGGTGTGTGAGGCCTTTGTCCCGCTAGCTCTACCACGGGAGCGCCCGTGATAGTGTAACTCCCAGAGGGGTTCCGTATGGATGCGGAAGCGACAGTGCTCATCTTCGGCTCTCTACCAATGAGTTAGCAAAGGATCTCTTTTTGTAGAGCATGTTGCCTCTGGCCAAAATGCTGCAATCAGTGGAGCGAATAACCAAAAAGTGTTTGGAGCCTGCAGGCTAAAAAATGGCAGGTAATCTCTGAATGAGGTACCCGACGTAATCGAGGCTTAACTCACCGCCCTTGCGATTTTGGTGTTGGTCTCAGCCTCTCCACCCAAGGGGATATAAGGGATGGATGTGCCGGTCTTGGTCTGATCGCATGGCGAAATGTCAGAGTGGTGCCACCTTTCAGCTCCTCGTCCGCCCCAACACCAAGGTCGAGCGAGGATTCAGAGAGAAGGATGTAGTCAGCGATTTTGACAAAAAGAATAATTTGGAAAATTAGTCAATAAACGAAAATTGCCTGCACTTGATAACACTAAAAATAAAAAGGGTGGTTGGTGGGCTATATCCGCCTCAAGCCGTTTCCGCCTATACCGTCTTGGGTTTAATGACTTTTTCGTGGTCCATCATGGGTGCGTTAACGAATGGTTACCCAATGGCGGGTCATTTCCCCAAAGTCACAGCTCCATACTGGGAAGTGATTAGGCAAGGTGACAGAGTGGATATACTTAGTAGGACGTAATTATCTTCGACCCAGAGACGAGGCAGAGACTTTTAGTTGGCCTTGCAGCCAACCAGGCAGCAAAGCCTACCCACCACAAACAGAGAGATGGTCAGCACATTGCATGCGAGAAAGTTCTTATTGGTGCAAAACAGATATTCCCACTATTTACTCCCCACCCAGGTCCACTCAAGGTCTGGTCTCTTGCAACCTACTGTTGTTAAAGGCATTTTTTTCTAGAAGTTCGAAAGCCTCTCTTCTGACACAACATGAGGTAGCTGATCAGTTCCTTAAGCCTAGTCAGAGAGTTGGTAGAAAGAAAAGGACTGCTTAAATGGAGTAAATTGGAAACCCACCAACAATTTCCCCAGGCTCTTTCAAAGAGTTCGATTCAACCCCATCGCGCAACTGTCACAGGGTGGTTCCGCCCCGTCGAATAAAGTCATACAAGCAACTGTCCTGATGAGAATAGTTGGTTAGATGTAACAACTTTTGAGTGAAGCGATCTTCAAATCCTTTTCCCCTTAAGCATCCCACGTTTTATCATAGACTATTTCGCACATTAGGTCGGTCTAGAAAGTTTTGATGCACACTGAAGATATGAAGAATGAAATTTGAAAATGGATAACAAGTAGCTTATGTTTTAAATTTATATATGGATACACATTTGGTAATATCAGTATTGTGATAATGATTCTTTACTTTATATATTATTTACATATTTAGACATTAACTAACTTAATAGGTTTCATAAGAATAGCAGTCCATAAGATTTTTTACTCCGCTGATTGGTTTGACTTCATATGAGCTCCACTCACATATCTCAATTTTCACTCCACCATTTGGGTGATATTAGCGAACCTTTTGGAGGGGAGGTGATGATTGGTTTGACTTTATACGAAACCCCCCTCCCTCCACATACACGCATAACACCCACACACACGTCATTTGACGATGACGAGGTTTGGAAGTCATGGCAACTACATTTTTTAATTCGCACCAATGATTAAATCTATGGGGGGGATATATTCTTATTATATCTTTATTTAATTATCCATATTATTCTTGTTCATCGAATCTATTTACTTCTTCTTGACTGAAGTTGCCCCTTCAAAAATTTCTTGCATTTGACTTAATATATCTGTTGCATCTTCTTCATTTTTCGTCCAATTATCTTGAGTTGATTTCTTCTTGATGAGTTGGTCCTTGAAGTCGTTTTCTTCCGTTTTTCTTTCTTCAGGCGATCCATTTATCTTGAGTATTCTTGATTCTAGTTGAGTTAGCCCTTGAAGCGTTTTCCTTGATTTTCCGTTTTCTTCATAAAAGGTTGTGGACTTTGAGTTTCGAACGCGGTACCGATAGATTTAAACACCAATGCTCTTAGCCATTACGCCACGGCTTAGTCCGTCTTGAGTTGGTAATTTAATGGGCTATTTATATTATCAATTTGGAAGGAATTTTTATCTGATACATCTTCGCACCCCTACAAATCTTCTAAATCCATTAACTTTAGTTTTTTGGCTACTTCTTTTCTACTAATGCAGTTGCAAGGGGGTGGTCCTGAACCATTATATAGAAATTCATGGCGATCAATTACAAAGGAGACTAGCTCTATTAATGGAGATGTAAATTGTATCTGTATTGATAATGTACCCTGTTGTATAGGATTGGAACGATCGCCAAGATAAGTAGTACACTTGTCCTGATTTAGGCTAATACAATAATTAATTTGTCCACCTCAATACATCCTACACCGTTATCTAGCCAGTAAAAAGCCCGTGAAGCAACTGGATCTGAATTCTCCGATTGACACTATTCACATTATAAGGTTTAAATTCAAAAGGTGATGCATCCTAACTACCAGATATCCTTGAAGGTTCACATCCTTGATGCCCATCTTGACAAGCCTAAGGAGAATATGGGAGCATAGTTACGTGGAAAAGGGGAGCGCTTCCATCAAGCTATACTGAACTTTGAACATAGATACCAAAAAGTATACAATGAAAACATGAAGGAAAACCTCATATGGGGGCTTCTGGGGGAAGGTGATTTACATTACGAGTACAAACGAAAATAGAGGAAAACTTAACATGAAGGAAAACCTCATATGGGGGCTTCTGGGGGAAGGTGATTTACATTATGAGTACAAACGAAAATAGAGGAAAGTGCGAGCGCTGGGCATAGACGGAAAAGTAGCCGGCTGGATCGAGAACTGGCTAAGTGGCAGACGGCAACGGGTGGTGGTGAATGGACAGGCTTCTGAGTGGGTGCCCGTTACTAGCGGAGTGCCTCAAGGTTCTGTCCTGGGACCACTACTATTCATCATCTACGTCAACGACATGGACGGTGACATGGTTGCCAAGATTTCCAAATTTGCCGACGATACCAAGCTTGGTATGAACGTTGCAAAGGATGGAAATACTGCCCGCCTGCAGGAAGACCTTGGGAAGATTGGGGAGTGGTCGGACACGTGGCAAATGCCGTTCAACGTGAACAAGTGCAAAGTAATGCATATCGGCCACAGAAATCCCCAATCTCATTATATCCTTAAGGGCACTGCTCTCGAATCGAGTGACACTGAGAAGGACTTGGGTGTTACTGTCACTAGCGACCTCAAGTTCTCGAAACAGTGCATTGAGGCAGAGAAGAAAGCCCAAAGGATGTTAGGCTACATAAAGCGCCAGTTTGGATACCGTAACAGGGAGATAGTACTTTGTCTGTACAACTCCCTAGTTCGGCCGCACCTGGAGTATGCCGTACAATTTTGGAGTCCTTCGTTTCGAAAGGACATCGCAAGGTTGGAACGCGTACAAGCCAGGGCAACCAAACTGATTCCCTCTATCCGACATAAAAGTTATGAGGATAGACTAAGGGAATTAGATCTGTTCTCGTTGGAAACCCGTAGACTGCGTGGTCAGCTCATCGAAGTTTTCAAAATACTTCGAGGGTTCGACAATGTTGACTACCGGGATATTTTCACACTGAGTGAGAACAGAACGCGCAATCACGGCTTCAAACTTGAACTGCAGCGTTACAACCGCAATCTGTGTGGAAACTTTTTCACCTACAGTATCTGCGGTAAGTGGAACGCACTTCCAGTGGAAGTTGTCACCAGTGAATCTGTTGACCAGTTCAAGTCAAGACTAGACAAAGTCTTGAAAAGTGGCCGTTTAGGGACGCAAAACAATTGAGCAGCCATGTGCCCGCTCGATTGCTAGTCCCAAGGTACCCTCTTTGAATGGACCGTAAGGTCTCCTAGGGTACCTTCTTTCCTTGTAACTCCTTGTAACTCTTTTGTTTTTGCCGTACAATTGAGGAAAAAACAAAATTTGACAGTTTCAGTAAATCATACAAGCCACAAAAGCAAAGTTTAAAACAAATAATGGCTTTTATCTATTGTTTTGCAATAAAAGTAGTTGGAAAATAACATTTACTGGCTAGCAGCAAAAATTGTGTTACATAGTGTTATCAATGTATTTTTAATCGATATTTTTAGTTTTGAAAATGGATATCAATGTTTTTTTATATGATCTAGAATTTGAATGAACGTATTTGTTAAGGAATCGTGCTCCAATAAATAATATTTTTTACTGGAGTGAACTTAAACTTTCTTCATGCAAGTATTGATGGCGTAGGCTGGCGACACTTTATACTTTGGTCTTCTATGGTGAGACTGATTGATAGATAGATATTGTATTAAATCTTTTTTATACGTAATAGTGACGTAGTCGTAAAGATCCTTGAGGACACATTCCTGCACAAGTTCGATAGTGTGCTTCTCATGTTCAGACACATGAAAATTATCAAACGACTTATTTTTTTTTATAAACGCAGCTTCCGTGATGGTAAGGTGATGTTTTCGACATTCACCGAGTCTATCGTTGAATGCAATATAATAAGCATCAATCACATTTTGCAGACACTTTATCTGACAAAAGTTTCGATAAAACTCGCCTTCAAGTTTTACAAAGTAATGACTTTATATTCGTTCTAACAGGTGACAGCCAAAAATGTCCCCGTTTTTATAATGCTGTAATTTGCTAGCCAATAAAGCTTGAAGGTAGAAATAAGTATCATTACAAACAACAATATTTCAAATTTTATTAACTATCTTTTAACCATTCGAAATTGACCACCACCGGACTCTATGCACTTATGGCATTCTGCAAAATATTGACATTGATAGATGCAATGATTTCTCGAAACGGATTCTTCAGTTCTGCGATATTATATGGTATAGCTCGAAATAATCTTTCTTTTACAAAACTTCAGAGAAAGTAGTCTAAAGGTGAAAGGTCAGGTGACCTGGCCGGCATAATTTATTGACGAAATCGAGCCTTCAACCATGTTATGGCGGTATTGGCCGTACCACCATCTTGCTAAAACCATTCGTCAGAATATGTGTTATTGGCAAAAATGCTTTCGAGCATGTCAAGATACCTGGCAGCGTTAATTGACTGAGCTTGTCCTATTTCGTAGTCCTCAAAAAATAGGGGTCTATAAATGTTATTTCCACTTATCTTTGGGAAGTGCAAAGCTTTGTGAAAGTGATTATTTGGCTTAGTTAGTGACCACTTTAGATAATTCGGTTTATTGGCATGCCTTTCAGCTAAACGTAACATTCATCACTGAAAATTATGTTATTCAATACTAATTGTTCATCATCGCACATTTCTTTAATCCTGCGGCAAAATGATAACCTTTGATGCTTATCCTGCATCGAGATTTCTTGGTGACATTGACTTTTGCATGTCTTAAAATTAAGATTATTTTTAGAGTAGTTTGCACAGCTTCTCTATTCAAATGTGTCTCAGCAGCCAATTTTTTCACTAACTTTGTTTCATTAGCATCAATTAAAGTCCTAATCTTGTCAATATTCATTTTCGTCCTCATACTTTTCTTACGACCGGAATTTTCTTTATTGAAATTAAGAATTGTGCTTTGTGCATTCCAAATGGCGTAATTTCTCTGGAGTTTTTTTATTTAATTGTCTACCACATCTTGCTTGAAAATAACAAATGAATTTGATTATGGAGCCATGTCGAATCATCCTTTTTACGACAAACCTGCGCTGTTCAAAAGTTAATTGTGGCATTTTTGAGAGCTTAAAACAGAACTGTTTAATATCTGCATAGATAGGCTATCCTAAGCTGGGACAGACTATCTACCGCAAGCCTAAGCTACCTAAGCAACCTAATAAAATTTATAATATTTTTCTTTATAATGATACTTATTTCTACCTTCAAGCTTTAATGGCTAACAAATTACAGCATTATAAAATGTGACATTTTGGGATGTCATCCGGTACAATGCGTTTTTAAATACATGTAACGAAGTGTATACTAGGAAATAGACTGATATGGTTTGGTCTCACTACACACTTTTTTTGCACCATAGGCCTTCAACAATCGATCTACATTGGGGAAAATTTTCTGTTTTAACCTGTGTATTGCCCGAAACATCAGCAATACACTAAGAAATATTCGCTACGTTCCTGCTTCTTCATGCGTCATACCGGACACGCTCTCTCGCATTTCAACGATTTTGGGCAGGCAACTCTCCTATACTGCACCCATCGATAAGGCAACAATAGCGCTTGCCCAGGAACAAGATGAAGACACGCAAACACTGCGTCACTCTTTTAAATTTGTCTTTCGCGAGATCGACTTGCCGGACAGTCAATCCCGGCGCATACTCGTTGACTATTCATTGCCTGCCCCCGCCCCGTCCTCTCATTCCTCTCGCTTACCGTCGGCACATTTTCGACCAAATTCACGGTATCTCTCATCCTGGCGTTAATGCCACACACAAGCTCGTTGCACAACGCTTAGTGTGGCCAGGTATGAATGCTCACGTGGCCAAATGGACTCTCTCATGCCTGCCATACCAGTGTGCTAATGTCCACCGCTACACAAAAGCTCCTCTGGTCCTAGTTCTTCTTATTTTGTTACATTTTGACGTCGATCTAGTAGGTCCCTTCTTTACTTCCGTGGTTGCAAATATCTTCCCACAATGATCGATCGTTTTACTCGCTGGCCAGAGGCGGTTCTTATCTCGGACATCAGAGCTTCCACTGTCACTCTAGCCTTCGTTTTAGCATGGGTTGTTCGTTTTAGGGATCCCTCAACGATCATGACTGATTGTGGCCGCTAATTTGAATCCCAACAATGAGATGCACTCATCTCAGTGCTTGGCTCATTTCGCCTTCGTACCACAAGCTATCATCCCCAGAGTAAATCTGTAGTAGAACGTCTGCATCGGACCATCAAAGCAAGCTTACGCTCCACCGATCCAAACATCACTCGTTCAACGCCAGTTCAACGCTAATGGCACTCCCACAGCGAATCCGTGTCCCCACACTCGCAGTCAAACCAATGGCACTGTCGTCACACGCTCCGGTCGCGTCGTTAGAAGACTTTGGCATTACTCTGACAGCGGGTCTTAAATAAAAAAGGGGGTAATTTTCTTAGGGGAAGAGTGTTATAGCAATGCCCTCTGACATTCATATAAAATATTACATGTATCAATATTACATTGCATCAATTCAAATATTACCATTACCTAATATTATTTTAACGTGATGTACCTTGTGCATAAATATTAGCATGCTTTTTTTCTAAATTCAACGTAAAAATATCCATTTATTTTCCCATTTAATTTCTACAATTTCTATTAAATCTTATGTAAAATCTCAACTTAGTTATGTATAAATTATCAATCATCTTAAATAATCCTATTATTAATGTATCAATCAAAAATCTAAATTTTTTGTAATGTATTTTCAAAATATCTTTTGTAATAAATAATTGCCATCCAAATATCGTGGCTAAGATACATTTTTTTGGCAACACTTCATTTAGTCGAACATACAAAATAACACGCTTTCAGCCATCTCACATTGAACACAAAAATTCACACTCGTGCTTCGCCATTCCCATCGTAAAGACTCCCATACACACTAGTTGCTACTTTGTTGCATAGTTACCCTTTTTACCAATATTTACCTTGCTATTTACTTGTATTAATTTATACCTGTTTATACATTGTTGTCACTACCTTACACTAAGCTTAGTCACGACGAAATTTCAGTATTAAACTCATGTTCCTTTTTGTATAATTAAACTCAAATTCAATCAATAAATTTCAACTATGTTCCATTCTTGTTAATCTATAATAATATATATGTATTTTGTTCTATCCTCGTTGTATTCCATCCATTTCCTTAACGATTTTACGGTCAGCCATTTCGACTAAATTCGCCACCAGCTCAGCCACTTGTGCCTTGTTTACGATTCATCCTTCAATAATTCTCTCTCTTCAAAACCTATTGATATAGGTTTGTTGTGAAGTATCTATCTAGGTTCATACCACGATGACCATATATCTATACCGATGATTGATTTTTTTAATCTTTTTAGAAAGAGTGGGAAAGGCATGGAATAGATGTGCCTATCTTTTCATTATATGACCATTCAAAAACATATACGGTTTCGACCTCGTTTAGTATTATTTCCGTCCTGAATGTAAATCATAGCGTTTTTCAAATTGAAGTCGCAGAGCAAATATCCATAGAATCTTGAAACTGCTTCTTTATATAATTTCATGCAGCTGCTCCGTTCTCCAGGCGAATATATTTATCTGGAAGATACATCTCCTCTGTTTAAATAAAACTAGATTGCGACAGTTTAAGGTAATAACGAACATGTATGAGTTTTTATAAAAAACATTTCCAGTCAATAGGAATATGGATATATTCCTGTGATCGGAGAACACTGTAAATACCTCTGATATATTTTCATCTCTATCTTCTGCATTAAATAATCTAAAATAAGGCTTGTATGACTTCTTACATTCAAAGATGACATCATACACACTCTGATGAAACATAACTTAATTTTTAAATTCTTCATAATCTTTCTGCTATACAGTGTAACATTATATGATTCTATTCACGCAATGAATAATCATCTTATCTCTATTACGCAATATACGATAGAGGAAGTGCGTTTTTCTGGTGGACGTCGGCCCAATGCGGATGAAGTACATGGGGATACAAATATAATTTTTTTCATACTTTCCTTTTGTACAATAAATGAGGCAACTTCTTGCTGATTAGTATATACATTATTTTTTCCCATTTTTTAGATCATAGGAAAATTAAATAGATTTTACTTCTCCAAAACGCAAGCGGATCGGCCGAAACAACCCAGCCTCTTCCTCTTTATCCAACCCTCCATCGAGTAAAGGTATCGGTGAAATTTCGCACTCAGTTATTTCTGATCCAACTCGTGTACCGAATGAATGTGATAATGAAGATGCTCATCGACAAAGAATAGCCGATGTAATCAAAATTCCCCTACGATGTCATTACACTGATTTCAGACGATAGAGATGTAGAGTGCGTAATGGAGGGTGAACGTTCAAACGTAGAAATTAGTCAATGCAACAACACCCTTCTTTTTTCGGGTAAAAGAAAACTGAACCGGATAGAACTTCCTCAAGGCAACCTTTACATCAAAGAGAAAATCATTCTCTTGTAGAAATTGTACCCTTAAGAGAAAACAGGCACGGAAACCTTCTCGTCAATTTATACCGTGTGATCGTGGAGAACACCCTTTCCTGTTAGGGGCTGGTATCCCACCAACATAAGAATCTGTGTAACCTTGATGAGGTGGGGGAGCTTATTTCACCATTTAGGTTACAGGTCCACTGGTATTTGACCCGGGCAAAGGGTTACTTTGCCTGGGTCAAATACCAGCGGACCTGTATCCCAAATCGGAGGCTGGGTTGGGGAGGAGCGAATAAGCAGACTCGAGTCTGCTGCCCTGCAGGAAGTCATATGTGTCAAAGGCTAGGTGAGAAATCTCTGACTCCAAATCACCTGCTGCCTTGTAGGTTGTACCTCTGCAGGCAAAGGCTAGGAGAAGGGAACTCGGACTTCAAATTCACTTGCTGCCTTGTCGGTTGTGCCTTTCCAGGCAAAGTCTAGGCCCACAAGTGATTTTGTGGTTGGCGTCAGCAAGGGCATGCGGCAAATAAAACAAATGCTCCAAACAAGACAACGCTGACTCTGCCACTAAGAACGGCCCCTAGTCCCCAGCAGCCTTGAAACATGCAGGGGATGCTAAGAATCTCTGGACGAAATGCCCGTGCACTAGAACGAGGAGATGAAGGAGTGGTACGACTGTGGACTGTATATGTTGGGACGATGGTGGGGAGGAGCTGGGAGATAGCGGAGATGCCGGATAGAAGTTCGGTGGATGTCTGCTGTGTGCAGGAAGCATAGTATAAGAGAGCATGCTGCAGGGCTTTTGGAGATGCCGGAGAGAAATATAAGTTTTGATGGTCTTGGAGCTTAGATGGAACAGCTGGAGTTGGGGTGCTGATGAGGGAGAAGTTGGTCGAAGATGTGATGGAGGTTGAGAGAGATACGTCAAGGATTATGAAGATTAAAATGGTTTGGGGAGGAAGAGTGGTGCATATATTTTCCGTTTATGCGCCACAGACTGGCAGAAATGAGGAGGGAAGGAGGCATTCTGAGAAAGACTGGATGATGAGGTGGCAGTAGTCGTAGGGAGTGATTTGTTGTTCATACAGGAGCTGCCAAGTGTAGGCCATAAATGTTTTTTGCAGTCTCCTTCTTTTCTTATGTTCTTATCGTTGGAGATCTGAATGGGCATTTTCGAGCCAATAGAGATGGTTTTGAATAAGTTATGGGGATATATGGCCATGAACTGCGAAACAGAGAGGGCGAGAAGATTCTTGGATTCCGCCTGGCAAGAGATTGTAAGATTATTAATATAATGTTCAAGAAGGATGAGGAAAAGAAAATTACCTACAAGAGTGGAGGGACAGCAACACAGATTGATTTGTACTTATGAGGAGAGATAGTGATATGACAGCAAGGGACTGTAAGGTAATCCTCAAGAGAAGCGTGTTTGTCACAGCATTGACTGCTAGTAGTGGTAATCCATGTGAAAAATATGCAGAGGAAAAAGAGGTTTAAGGGAAGCCAAAAGATCAAGAAGTGGAAGTTGAAGATGAGGAGTAAAGAGAAGAGTTTGTGGAGACATTCAGGAGGTAGATAGCAGTAACACATGCAGAGGAGAGAGGATGGGAGACCTTGAAGACGATTGTGGTGGCAGCAGCGAAGTAAGTATCTGGAGAGACAACTGGGCACCGGCAAGTGAAGAGGGGGACATGGTGATAGAATGGAGCTGTCCAACAGGTGATCGCTGAGAGGAAAAGAGTTTATAAACTATGGCAGAGGTTGGGAAGGGAGGATCGTAGGAGAGAATACCGAAATAAAAAGAGAGAAGCCAAGAGAGCAGTAGGCAGGGCTAAGAGAAGAGCATGGGGAAGAGGGAGGAGGGAAGTGAAGGTCTAGTGGGATCAGGTGGAGCAGCAAAGCTGTTTTAGGTATCAAAGCAGATGAAGAAACATAGGCAGGATATAACTGGAGCAAAGCTCATAAAGGATGAGTAGGGCAACATGCAGGTGGAAGAACAACAAATAATGGAGAGGTGGAGAGGGTATTTTCATTTATTATTGAATGAAACTAATGAGTTTAATGTGGGAGAGGGCAATATGGCCGAGGCTCCAATAAAGGACATATCAAAGGGAGAGGTTGCAGCTGCTTTTAAAGTAATGAAGAGAAACAAAGCGCCTAGTCCGACAGCAATAACAAGTTATATGTTGGAGAGACTGGGATGGGATAGACTTAATAAACTGACAAGAGTTTTTCAAGAGATAACGAAGGAGAGAATACCTTAATATTGGAAGAGTAATTTGACTGTTCCAATATATATGTGAAAGGGGGATGCTCTCAGGTGCGAAAAATACAGAGGAATCAGGCTTCTTGAACTTGGCATGAAAATATTTGAGAGGGTGTTGGAGGGAAGATTGAAGAATTTAGTAAAAGTTGATGGCAGACAGTTTGGTTTTGTTGCGGGAAGGTCTACTAATGATGCATTATTTATTATGAGGCAGACGCAAGAAAAATTTACACAAAAGAAAAAGAAAGTGTACCACATTTTCGTGGATTTAGAGAATGCTTTTGATAGAGTACCAAGAGAGGTGATAGTGTGGGCACTCAGGAGACAAGGAGTGCCAGAGAGGCATATCATTAGTGTTATGTCTGAATATGAGAATCACGGTCTCAAGTGAGGACGATGGTTGGCACATCAAGGGAATTTGACAGCACAGTTGGTGTTCATCAGAGCTCAACTTTGAGCACTCTGCTGTTCATCGCTATTTTGGAGGAGGCGACAAAACAGAGCCGAGGACGGAAACCGTGGGAGCTGCTGCATGCCGATGACCTTGTGCTCACTGCAAGTTCAAAGGAGGAAGTGATTGATATGATTGAGAGGTGGAAGAGAGACGTGGAAAGATAGGACTAAAGATCAACATCGGTAGGACTAAAGAAATGGTGACAGGAGGAAAGCCAGAAAGAAGAGTGGAGTATGGGAGGTGGCAGAGGAGTGGGAAGCAATTCTATTCTCTGCCTTCAGTGTAGGAAGTGGTGTCATAAGAGGTGCTCTGGATTTCAGAGACTCATGGGAGTAAGAAATTTTGTATGCCCTGGGTGCGGCACAAGACCAAATGAGAACAGGGTCACAAATGAATGGAATGCTGCTGGGGAAATGCCCGAGGTGGGGGACCAGTTCTGCTACCTCGGAGATATTCTAGATAGTGAAGCTGGAGTGGAAAGAGCTGTTCGCGCAAAAATAGCTATTGCCTGGAATAAGTGGAGAGGGGTTTTTAAGATTACTGGTGAACAGAGGCATTCCCTTTGATTAGAGAAGCTTGGTATATGTAGCATGTGTACGAGCAGCTCTATTGTATGGTGCTGAAAATTGGCGCTTAACAGAAAGACTGATGAGTGTGTTGAGAGGATGTGATCGATGTATGCTGAGATATATGACTGGTGTGAAGTGGCAGGATCACATCGGGAGATCTGAGGTGGCAGACAGATGTGGAATAGTGGAGTGGAGTCTGAGCTGCGACTGAGGAGACTCAGATGATTTAGGCACGTGGAGAGATCGGAGTAGGATGGCTACCTGAGGGACGCTATGTATATGCAAGTGAAAGGCAGAAGGCCACCAGGAAGACTCACGAAACCTTGGAGGGACTGTGGGAGGTATGGGGGGACTGGGACATACGGAGGAAGATGCTCAGGACCGGAGTCGACAAAGAAGGGCCATACGACCATGAAGATGATGATCGTGGAGAAACCAGAAGAAGCTGGTGTTGGCAGAGTAGTCCGTGAAGTCTCACGGTATTTATTGACTTTTTTTATTATTTTTTTAATTTTAGGAGCCCGTCTGGCGATTGGCTACTTAGGCAGAAGTCACCGTAATCACGACAGCCTAGGACTAGGATATTTTAAAACGACATTATGCAAAGCAAAAAAAAACAACAAACAAACAGCAAAAATAAAAAAAAGGAAAACGGAAAAGCAAACCAGCAAGAAGCAAACTCCGGCGTCGGGGGGTTGGGGAGGCCTCCCGCCGGCGAAGGAAGGTGCGACCTACGAAGAAACTACAAAAAAAAACACAAACAAAAACTAGTTAAATAAAGTGGAGAAGGCCGGCCTCCTCCAAAAAGTCATTAAGTCCATAAGTAAATGTGAACGAACTCGTCTCGAGTGCAAGGGATAAGCGGTAGCGACCCCGCTCGTCCCGGTATGTAACGTGCGCGAATATCGCCCAAAATAGGACATTCAAGAAGAATGTGCCGAACAGTCTGGGGGACAACGCAGTTTTCACAGTAGGGAGCAGGCGAGCGCTCCATCAAATTGCGTTGCATCCCGCGAGTGTGCCCAATCCGGAGACGAAAGAAAGCGACCTGAAGCCTTGGTGGCAATGGGAGGGTGGTCGATGGAAACAGGCGTGGCACAATGACACGCAGATAAAGTTAGCCTAGACCGTCTCCCATATTCTTTGTCAAGCAGCCTAAAGAGGTGCTCGTATTCCTGCCATGTAGTTGGTGTGAGGAAGAGTGAAATGCTGGTTCGGTCGCCCAATCCTCGCGGACTCTTTGGCGCACTCATCGGCGCGCTTATTCCCCGCAATTCCTACATGTCCAGGAACCCAGCAGAAGATAACCTCGACATCTGCCAGGCTTGCCAAAATCGTAGCGTCACGGATATCGAGAAACAGGGGATGCGGGGATTCCAAGGCCCCGAGAGCACTCAGGGCGCTTTATGAGTAGCTATAAATGACAATCTAGTCTTTGAACCGGGCAGGTCCCGTAATCTCTCCTACCGAGTGGTATATTGCCACCAGCTCGGCCCTGACGACAGAGGCAGCGCGTGGCAAAGCCCCGCTGACATCAGACAGATGGGATACCTCGTGGAAGCGACATCCTCTTGGGACTTGGAGCAATCTGAATACACTGGCACGGTTCCAACGTGAGACGAAGTGTGCTCCAAAAGGTTCTAACGCAATACTCCCGGCGCTGTACAAGCTTTGGGAGCAGAGGTGTGGCGACAAATCGCTAAAGGTGGTACACTTTAGGGTAGCGTCTTGGGCAGAAACAGGGGCACCACCGGCCTGAGAGCTATACCTAGCATCGAAGGAGTTTCCTAGCCCTAAAGCAAAAGGGTTTAGGGTATGACTGGCTTCTCTCGGCGGCATAGGCACCATCGAGATCAGCTGCGGATGCAGTGAGAGCTGTTGGCGACCTAAGGAGGCGCCGGGCTCGCGCGTAGAGTCGAATAATGCACTGTGCACGGCATAAAGCGAGTGATATCTCCCCAGCATCGACAAGTGGGCTCTCAATGGGGCAAATGCGGAAGGCACTGGTCGCAAAGCGAAGGCCGTTGTGGTGGATGGAGCACACCTGTCGCAATAAACGCTCGGCGGCGGATGCATAAAACTCGCATCCGTAGTCGAGCTTCGAACGAACAAAGGATCGATAAAAAGGTAAGGCAGTAGCCCCATCAGCGACCCAAGAGCTGAACGTCACGGAACGGAGAATATCCAAGGTGCGGGTACAAGAGACCCTAAGGCTGCGAATAGGAGCCTCTCAGCTGTGGCGTCGGTCAAATACAAGACCAAGGAAACGGTGCGACTCAACCACATCCAGGCGCACCCCATTAAGAAACAAATCTGGGTCGGGCTGAGCCGTGAATGGCGGCAGAAGTGCACCACCTTAGTCTTGGCCAAAGAAAACCGAAACCTGTGCGCTTCGGCATAGCGAGAGACGCGGTTCAATGCCTGTTGGAGTCGACGCTCCAGAGTTGGCATCTGGGCCGCGCCAAAAGAGATCGAAAGGTCATCCACGTAGAGCGTAGCGAGAACATCTTCCGGCAGCACCGAGGTGATGCCGTTGATGCTCAAGGCAAAGAGTGTGACACTAAGGACACTCCCCTGCGGGGCACCCTCTTTCTGCTCCATTGGGCAGGAAAGGGCTCCCCCCACCCGCACGAGGAATCGATGATCTCGCAAAGATTTAGATATAAAGATTGGGAGGCGTATCCTCGCCCCCATCTTGTGGAGAGTCTTCATGATACTGTATCACCATGCGGTATCATAGGCCTTCTCCAGATCGAAAAACACCGTGGCGTAGTGCTGTCTACGAAGCAAGGCCTCGCAGATGGCATTTTCCAGTCAGAGCAGAGCATCCGATGGGGAGTGGAACTTGCGGAAGCCGCACTGTGCGCAAGACAGATGGCCTCCGCTGTCCAGGAAAAAGGCTAATCTAACATTTACCAATTTCAACATAACTTGCACACGCAAGAGTTTAGAGAGATTGGGCGGAAACCGGTCGGAGTAGAGTGATCTATCTCCCCGGTTTGCGAAAGGCGAGCACAGTAGCGATTCGCCAGGAATCAGGGAGAGACCTCCCACCCAGATTCTGTTGAACAAATCTAACAGAAAAGCCATGCCTCGCTCACCCAGGTGTCGAAGCATGGCGTACGGGACGTGGTGCGGACCATGGGCGGTGTTCGCGCACGAAGCAAGAGCAGAACGCAACTCACTCACAGTAAACTTGTGGTTGAAGGGTTCTCCGCCTCTGGAGGTAAATCCAGCCGGTGGCCTTCCGCGACATCACGACGTGCATTGAATGCTGGCGGAGCAGCATCCCGGCTAGAGAATGCAGAGAAGTTGGTTGCGAAGGATTCCGCCACGCAGGCGGGGTCCGAGATTGCGGTCCCATTCTCCTGGAGAACGGGGGGGGGGGGGGGGGTTGTCCTGCGAGAAATTGCCTCGAATCTTTTTGACTCACCTCCACACCTCTGCCAGAGGGGTCTTCCCGTTGAGTGAAGACATGTATGCCCGCTAAAGAGAGCGGCAAGCGTGCTTCGAAATATACCGGAACCTAGCCCTAGCTCTACGAAATTCAGCGACAGTGAAAGTATTCGGGCTGCGCTTATAGCGCACATAGGCATAATGCTTCTGTTTGAGGGCTGTCTCACACACGGCTGACCACCACGAGATTGGGCGGCGTGCAAAACGGCCAGACATGCTGGGAATAGTAGTAAGGCCCGCGGCGATGAGGTTACAGGAGAAGTTTTTAACGGCCTGATCTACCGACCTAAACTCCTCGACTGAGATAGAGAAATCAGTCATTTCCTGAAATGCAGAAAACCGCGCCCGCGCCAAGCACCACCAGGGGGCCTCAGGCGGCAGTTGCCCTGAAAATGATATTTGAATGGGAAAGTGATCACTACTATGGAGGTCATCGACCACCCCCCAATCAAAATCAGGCTGTGCATCCGAAGAGCACAGATATAGATGAAGGCAAGAAAATGAGGCGGTTCTCGGGCAGTGATGCGTAAACTCATCCACATTTAAGACACCTATCTCAAGCTCTTTGATCAGATCGGCAAGGACTTGTCCCCTGGGATTTATTGAGTAATCTCCCCAGAGAGGATGCCTGACGTTCAGATCTCCAAGCAAGATAAAAGGCCTCGGCAACCGTGCCACGACACAGTGGAAAGCCCCCGCGTCGAAGTCAGCTGACGGTGGAATGTACGCAGAAATGATAGTATACCTCCTATCCAGGTGAAGCTGCACTGCCACTGCCTGAGAGGAGGTATCTAAAGTGAAAAGAAGAACGGAGACATCATGCCGGGTGTAAACCGCGCATCCCCCAGCCCGGCCATCTCTTGGTGGTGGGGTCGCAAGACCCTATATTTCCCGGGAGGGCGGGCAGGGGGCATGCGCCTAGCAGCGTCTCCTGCAGAAAAATAGCTAACGGGGAACGGGACGAGACGAGCCTCCGCAGCTCCTCCCAGTTGGCCCGGAGTCCACGGTGTTTTTATTAGAGGAATATGCCCTCCAGGCCTAGCTCAGGGGAGAGGAGGAGGCCCTCCTCGAACAGAATACCCTAACGGGAATGGCCGTACGCTTCCAGGAGGCAAAACCCCGGCGCTGTTGGTCGGATATAGCGCTAAAGGCGCTGTCGCTTTCTAGGACTTATTGGGAGAGGTTGGGCTCGCCATGTGATTCTTTTCCTCCTTCGTCCTCGAAACTTTAGGCGGGCGTTGCGGCTTCGGAGGCTGGGGGCTTCGAGGACCACCGTCTCCGATCCACTCAGCCCACCACTAGGCGTGGGCAAAAGAGCCGAAGCTCCTTTGTTGCTGTCCTCCTTTCGGCGGCCCAGCTTTAGGAACCCCGGAAGATGGCCTGGCGACCAACTTCAGGGGTGTTGCCTCCTGTGAACCTAAGGACTCGGTGGAGGCGCGTGGCCGTTTCGCCTTACGGGAAACGGTCACGCTGGGGGAAGTGGGGGGGAGCTCTGTTTTAAGCCGGAGCTGGGTGTGAACCCTTTGTGCCACCAGCTTTACTAGGGGAGCACCCGGGTTGTATAGGGTCCGAAGGAGGGCTCCAAATGGGCGCGGAAACACCCTTGCTCGTTGGCCTGGATGGGCCTGTAGCAGAGGGTGTCTTTATAACCATTGAGGCATAAGACGTCCCAGGCAGAGTCGGGCGCGCCAGAACCAAGTCCTTAGCCTCGCGGAATCAGAGTCGATCCTGGGCCTGAACGGCCAGGATTTCTTTTTTAAGGAGATATACACACATTGCTTCGAATAAGCGGGGGGCGGCCCTCGGAAATTGACACACTTGGCTACACACGATTTGGACTTATCGTATGTGGCCTTAGAGCAATTTACAGATACTTTGGGTGACCCCGACTTTGCACGTCTACATGAACGATTTGTATGGCCGAAGCGGTGACAGTAATAGCACCGCTCGGCAGTGAGACGAATACCTTTACGCGGTAGCGGTACAAACCGGCACGCACCGACTCAGGGAGCTTGTCACCGTCGAACGTGACAAAGAGTGTAAGGGTGGGTCTCGAGGCCCCTCCCCTGTTTTCTCTTCATACGTTTGACCTTGATAGCCCCATGGTCGGGCAGCTCTAAGGTTTTTCCTCTATGGAGTAGTCAACGAGTTCCCTCGCATAAACTACTTTCACAAAGTTCATGGTAGAGTGCGGCGTCACACTCACCGGGGTGCCATGAAGTGTCCGACGAGCACTAATCTTAGGCGCCTCGGAAGGATCCGCCACATTCACCACAAGTCTCCCGTACGAGAAACAGGTCACCTTAGGCTCTATACCAAGTGCACTAGCTAATGCTCTCCTCTGATGGATCATGTTGCCCTTGGCCAACATGCTGCCAACAATGGACCGTATAACAAGAAAGCGTTTGAAGCCAGCAGGCTCGAAAATGCCAGGTAATCTCTGAATGAGAGGCCCCGATGTTATTGAGTTTCCGCCCTGAGCACTTTTGGTCAGATTCAGGGGCTCTGACCCCGAAGGGGAGGCAGAGGGGCCGGATGTGACGATCTTGGCTTGGTCGCTTACCGTCCCCGCGGATGGAGAGGAGCTCCAAGTCTTCTTTTTTTTCTTTTTAGGAGATAAGGGCGGGGAATGAACCTGGATCTCCCCTCCGCCGGCAGAAGCTCCTAGGCCAGATGGACCGGCCTCAGCCAGGTCCTCCTCCGAGATGGAGTAGGTCCTTGTAGTCGCAGGGGTACCGGTTGGAGGAGATCCCTTTCCTCTTTTTACTGCCTTGGAAACCCGGGCCATTTGAGGAGGACCTTGCATAGGGGTGGATTCGGGTTCGGTGCTTGGCGCCGAGCCTAGATTCCCTCCCATGGAAGGCCCTACCGTCTGAGGCTGGGTTGCCTCAAGGAGCATGTCTACCTCAGGAGGGACCTTTAGTTGACCATTCCCTTCCAGGACATCGCAGGTCTCGTTGGCAGCATCACTAGTCATGTGTGGAGAGGCACAGGCCTTGACCGCGGCAAGGTTCAATATTATTGCCAGCAAGTCTTTTGAAGGAAGCGACCGAAAGGGCCTGGCTTTTCTCTCCCCCCTAAGGGAATTTGCCCTACCGAGCCGCTTCACTGAGAGCGGTCGGCTATGAGCTGCATGTAGGCTTTCTTGGTAGTCCCCTTGGAAAGAAAACGGGAGACTGCCGCTGGAAAAAGGGAGGTGCATGAAAGCACCTCCAAAGAAGGGGGTGAGGGGGAGTCCTTTACACCCGTAGGTGAAGGAGAGGAGTAAGCCTCCTCTCCGGTTAGAGAAATATGGAGGGTCCCCTGCGCAAGCACAGGGGGGGAGGGACCTCCATTTTTTCTGTGGAGCTGCCCGAGGGTGGCTCCGTCGATGGAACAAGGGGAATTAAAGGGATTTTTTTTTTACTCTTCATTGGGGATTCAATAGCTCTTCACTTTTCGTAGTAGCCCGCTTTGCAAGGGGTGCTTACCGGCCTGGCAGAGCCAGGTGCGGCCATTCATGGCCACGTCTCCCGCCTGGTGACCTGGCAGCCCTTCGGCATGGCGGCTTCACCTTGGGCACGGCGTAAAATTGATAGTGTGTGAAGAGAAAAGGAAAAGAGATGTGAGGCAGGTATGGGTGGGGATGAAGCAGGTTGTTAAAAAACTACCATCATGAACCGGAGCTCAGGGGTTAGGGAACGTTGTCCCCTCCCCCCTCAGCCCCGATCTGGGACGGTTGGCTGAGAAGAAGGTCAGCATCTACCCTGTGAAATTAGAGGCTGACCAGAGAAAGTTTTGGGAGAGGTTGTATTAAAAGCGAGGAAACTGGGGGGGGGGGCAAGCGTTTTGAAGGAAGGAGAGGAGGCTAAGCTGGGGTCGGACGAGGTGCTGAATCTCGCCAGCATGGCAGCCAGGAAGGCAAATCGCCGCGCCCCTTACGGGAGCCTACTGGAAAAATGTACGAGGTCAGAAAGTGGAGAATTCTGAACATGTAGAAGTTGAGTCCCACGTAACGAATTTTCCAAATGCAGCATTTACAACTGCCTATGCTCAAATCAAGCGCTATGGCCTCTTAGTCTCGTTGGGTGAACGGTTGTTGTACTGTGACACAGACAGTGCCATCTTCATTGCTAGGAAAGATGACCGAAACCTCGACTTGGAGAATTTCCTAGGTGATATCAAGGATGAATGAGATCAAAGATGTATACGGAGCCGATGCGTATGGGGATTCATTCTGCTCTATGGGTACGTATCCAAACGAATAGTGGGGTCAAGTATATACTTCGTGATAAAGAATTAACCCTCAAACGAAAGATATAATCGCCTACGATACTATGAAACGCATAGTTGGAGCTAATTAGGGTGGGGAGGAAGCCGATAACCATATCCCTGTACTATTTATGGGTTTCAGAGCCGAGGAATAAGGTGGAGTGAGGTAGTGTGAGGGAAAAAGGTTTTCAGGGACTTTAAAAAACAAAGAGTCGAAGTCCCGGCTTCAAATAGAGATTACATGCCATTTAAAAATTAGTTAATATATACCGCATCTTTGTCAATTATTATCATATCTTTACATGTATATTTTTTTATCATTTATAATATTCTCTGTTTAATATGAATAAAATAAAGATGATAAAATAGAGCTTTATCTATCTAATAAAGGTAAAATAACAATTTATGTATCCCACCAACTTTTTAATTTGTTTACTAAATAACTTAATACATTCACTTGACTTTGTGAGAATGAAAATTCTTTCAACCTCTCCTATTTAATCTTAGTTTTCATCCTATCAGTGAGCTGGTGTGAATACATGGAGAGAAAGCGAAATAAATGGGTGTCTGTATGAAATATAACAAAGTTCACTTACTTCTTACCATCATAGACCAAGTTAGAATGTAATATGCAGAAAACCCTGACTCCTCAAGTACTGTATGATAGTTGAGCCTCCCTACGAAGAACAAGTTCTGCTGACCAAAGTCGAGTGTTCTCATTTATTCTGATTTATGATCTTACGACCTTCAAAACTTTCAATTATTTCTGGACTAACTTGGGGGGACTTTGGCAATTATATCATTCGGAAGAGAATGTAAAACAACATAAGGGTTTCAAATTTCGTTAGAATCGACCGAATAATTATGATTTTATTGCCAAATAATTCCTGGGCTAACCTTGGGAGGACTTTGGATATATATCATTAGAAAGAGAATATAAAACAACATAAAGTTTTCAAATTTTCGTTAGAATCGGCCGAATAGTTACAATGTTATTACTCCCCTTCCCCAAAGAAAACGAGGACCGAGCGACCGACATAGTGAGATATAGAGTCGGCCGAATAGTTACAATATTATTACCAAAACAAAAAAAAAGCAAAACGGGGACCGACTGACCGATATAGTGAGATATAGAGTCTCACGCGACTAAAAACTGATCCATAATCTCGTTTTTTATTTTTTTTTATCAATGATTAAATATTTTAAATCCATAAGGTGGAAATTTTCAACTACTTGTTTTCCACTATCGTAGTTGAGATTTGGTTGGGTTGACCCAAAATACGAAAATTCGACACGATCAATTGGATAATCATGAATAAGTCGACGAAGGTCGTCGAATAAATGATCCGATCCACTCTTCTTGAGTCGCAAAATAGCTGCTGCTGAGTCTATGTGTGACACTGTGTGACTCTTTCTTGCCTCTCGGTTTGACCTTGCTACCTTTGTTATAGCTAAATCTTAATGTGAATTTACCCATCCCTCTCCTACTTCCTCATTGGTGATTTCTTGTTTTAGAGGCGGTCCTTTATCTTTTACTAACTTATATTATTTTCTCTTGTAGTTATCCTTGAGAATAAAATGAATAAAGTTCGAAAGTACTTGGAAGCACCTTTTAATTTTTCCTGCGGGACATTGCATATATATATATATATATATATATATATATATATATATATATATATATATATATATATATATGAAGGTAAATACCAAGCACGCTATTGATAAAAGCATCATTATTTCTCTGGGTTTAAACGTTTCGAGGACCTAGTCTCATCATCGGGACGAGTTTTCATAAAATACTAAAATTGAATAGTGCAATTTAGGATAAGCTGCTTGTCTTAAATTGCACTATTCAATTTAGTATTTCATAAAAACTAGAAATTTTAACCCTATACTCTCTTAGTTCCTTAGTGGAGATAATGAGGCTAGGTAGGACCTCGAAACGTTCAAACTCAGACAAATAAAGATGCTTTTATCAATAGCGTGCTTGGTTTTCACCTTCGCAGTTTAACTACGATTTGAAAGAAGCTCAATAGTTCATAATATATATATATATATATATATATATATATATATATATATATATATATATATATATATATATATATATATATATATATATATATATATATACACCCCAAACCCTAAATATGATCGGCAGAAGTGGGTATTTGCGCTACTTTTTGCTGTACTTCGGTTCACAAAAAGTATATATATTATAGAAAAAAATGAAGTTAGCTTCGCTACTAAGATTAAAATTTAAAATCTAAAAAAAAGCAGCCATGGTTAAATTTTTCTAAATTTTCTGAACTTCACCAATTATAATAATTTTAAAAAGGAACTCTAAACTATTTTCCCTTTTCAAAATATTACGTTGCTAAAATATAGTTATAGAAGAAGATATATAAAAATAAATTTTCTGAACTTCACCATTTGTAATTCTTTGGGGTTTAAATAATTCACAAAATTTCGATACTTATATTGGTTTCTGAACTTCACCATTTTGTTTTTTGATATTATAAAATAATTATTAGAAATAACTTTGATAAAAAAACATAAGTCATAACCAAACTAAGATGAAATTATTATTCAAATACTCAAAAAAATCCTCTTCTTAAATTATAGAGTTAGTGATGATGATGAAGTGAATTGAAAACTACAATTATCTTATTTATTAAATAATTATCTTATATTAAATAATTTAACAATATATAGTCGTTTTATATTATACATATAAAAGAAAGAAAATTGATTAAGCAACTTTATTTTTTTTATATAATACCAAGTCGTTGAAATATAAATTACAAATCTTTTTCAAAATATGTAAGTAGATTTGACTGTTACCGAATCCCCCCCAAAATTTATAAATAAATACACGACAGGTATTATTATTATTATAGATTATATTAATATTATATTATATCATTTTTAATGTATAAATATATAATTCATATATAAATTAAGGAATCGTTTTTCCAATACTAATATACCAAATATATATCCATTTTTAAATTTCATTCCTTATATTTTCATTGTGCGCCTAATGCTCAAAGAAGTCGATGATCAAAAAATGGAACATACTCGTATAAAAAGTGGCAGAGATGCTTAAGTGGACATGAGTTTGAAGGTTGTTTCGCTCGAAAGTTCGTACGGCTGAGCGGAACAGAAGGGAGAGGGGCTTGAAGCTCGCTTCGATCGCAAGTTCGTACTTCTACTAAGAGGAAAGGTTTTGAGGCTCGCTTCGTTCGTAGGTTCGTACAAATGAGGGATAATAACGAGAAGGGGGTGCAACTGAGGTTAGTTTATGAGTCGATTCCTTATGACATCAAACCAAGAGGATTAGTTTAACAAGAATGCGGACTCGGCATTTGTGTAACAACACTACTCCCAGGCTCCAGCAAATAGTTCAAGTCAACCCAGTGATAGGGCTTGCCTGATTTGCACCCAGACCGGGAGGACTTGTGGCTCCTCCAGGTACAAAATGTAATAGGCTACACAAGGTACTCCCATGAGGTAGATTTGCGAAGAAGAGAGGAACAAAATATCAAGAAATGATTGCAAATAGCTAATATCAACGTATGAAAATCATCTTCATGCTGTTATTTTAAACAAAGTTTATGCAACGAAATATTAAATTTCCTCATCTACTAAATTTTGTTTATTAACTTGTTATATACAAAGAAAATTGTTCTTATGTGTATTTATTCTGTTAGTTTTATAACTTTTATAACCAGACGAAAGCACGGAATATTTCAGAAATATTGAAAATTTAAGGGTACAAATACATGTTTCACCTCACTGTATATCTGAAAGTTTGATGGATATGATTTTCTAGACTACTTTTACCGTTCTTCAAAACTATGGCTACCAAGTAGACAGCTTGGTTCGAAGCGGGTAAAGAATTAAAACAACGGAAAAAAGAAAATAAATAAATAAACAAACATAAAATTTGAGAAAAGTATTAACATAAAAAGGAATCTCATAGAGAATGAAGACAATTTGAAGAATGATAAATTGTCATTTTGATGACATGGAACCCCAGAAGAAATTCTAAAACTTCAAGAGATAATGTATTGCTTTTGCGTACTTGCTCGTCTTTCTTTTGTTCTACCCTTTTCTGATCAGCTCTTTTTTTAGTGGGCAGGTCATGGTCATGGAACGATGTCCTTGGCCGCAGTTGGCGCATTTCTCTCTGGTACTGTTGCAGTTCTTCCAGTGGTGTCCTGGCTCACTGCACCTTGAACAGATTTCCTGCGGCTCTGTACATTCTTTTGTCGTGTGTGTCTCCATCTTATAGCATCGGAAGCAGAATTGTATGGGAGTAAATTCTTCTCTCTCTATCTGCTCCCCACTGACCTTTGCATTAAAAAGCAGTAGTCCCTTTTCTTTTGCCTTTTGTGCCATCGTAGTGTCGGAGAAGACAATCTTAAACACGTGTGTGTATTGCGAATTGTCCCTCTTGTTCCAAAACTTTATTATTTCGGAAACCTTGGCCCATGGTTGGTTCTTCATGATTTCATCTTTTATTTGCTCCTTAGTATGTTGTCCAATCTAAGGGTCCAGTCACCAGCAGACGACGCTCCTGTGCGTTAGGATCTGCGGTGGAATTGCGGGTTGAAGACCTATTTCGCGGAACGTTCCGACTGCCTCTTCTTTGGTTATGTTTACCACATCCTTCTCCTTCTCACATAACCTGTAGGGAGTCGAGCAGTCGGAGCATCGCGATCTTTAATTTTCCATAAACCACTTAAAGACCTTATCTCGGCTGGGCCTGCTGCTTCCGCTGATCGTGCGCAGCTGGATCCGAGTGGTCCCATTTTGCTCCATTTTCTTAAGGGGGTGGCCCCTCGGGCTGGCTTTCTCATCGCTGTCTTTTATTGAGGCTTTTGGTTGTTCGTCACTATCTAATTCAATGTATTCCCCTTACTGTAGGGTTCGCTTCTTCTTGGTAGAGCGCTTTGAGAGCCATCCCCTCCTCGTTCCAAGCAAGTTGCAAGCTGTCATTATGGACCCTTTTTAAGGTTTATGTTGTTTTTTTTACCCACATTTTGTTATTTATCTCTCTGACTCTATCTTCGTCCTTTCTTCACCATGTGGAACAGTCTCATTGGGTTACACAATAACTCTACTTCTAGAACATCTAAACCACATATTCACCCTAAACAGCCCTTTCACCTATAAACAAACACCCTTCAACACATGCTACCAAGACATTACCCAGGATATTAGCCCCTATTAACCACACCTAGCCACCCAAGCAACCAGGAAAAACCACAATGTGTTATTCCGCGACCATTTTCCATGTCTTTGATAAGCCACCAACTCGACGTACCTTACAGTAACTACAACGAAGAGAACTGCTACCTCTTACCTAACTATATTGAAAATAGACTACAAGGATACTCTCATCAATAGCCAAAAAACAATTCAAACTTTCTTTCAGAAATCAGATAGCTAACAAAAACCACGAACAACCTACGAAAACAACCATGAAACCAAAATAACACAGATAATATTAAAAACATAGCGCACAACATTCAAGCAATGATCTACCAACAACAGAAACGACAGCGGCTGCCTTCCGGCACGATCTAACCACAAAAAAGACAGCAAGAAATTATGGAAAACTATCGGGAGACTTTCCAGGTCTAAGAGCTGGAAACAGGACAAACACGAAGCAATTTACTCGAACGCAAAGAAGGCCAACTTCACTAAACAGGCCAGCTCCCTCCTAGAAAACTACGCAGCCACAGAACACCTGACCTATTACAGAGAACAAAAAAATATTTACGATCGCAGGCAATAAACCACAAAATACATGCTCACATAAGTGACTACATAGCTTGTATCCCAGTTTAAACATCAGGGGAAATTATCCCTATCATAGACTGTATTAAAAATGGTGCCCATCACATACCCTTAAAGGTCGTGCCCGTCACACACTAAATTAAAGGTCGTGCCCATCACACACTGAATTAAAAGTTGTGCCTATCATAAACTGAATTAAAGGTCGTGCCCATACACACTTAATTAAGCTTAGGTGGTGCGTATCACAGACTGTATTAAAGATGGTGCCCATTTTTCTTTTGCTTATTTTGTTTTTACTTGTTTCTTTACCTTTGTTTTTTGTATCTTTGTTTTTTCTTGTTTTGATGTTTGTTTGTTTTTTAATCTAGCCTAGTTTAGGCTTTAGCGTGAATACGGCGACTATTTCCATGGTAAACAATCTCCAGATGGGTTCCTAAAAAATTACACACTCATTTAACAGTAATAGCAATACCATCCATGATTTGAAGGTTGTGCCCATTACAGCCTTAATTAAACATCGTGACCACCACGCACTCGAGACCATCACGCACACTTATTTGAAGAGCGCGTCACGCCCGAAACAAGTGCTGTATCTCTGGTGGTACCCCGTAAGGGCCACGGGAAGTTCGTCGAGGCCGCCGCCCCAAGGGGTGGACCTGAGCCGTAAGGTACCGAGTTCAATCCAAGCAAATATTTGTGAAATTAATCATATTTAAAGCAAAAACCAACGATGGCATCTCCTTAGAATTTTCGTAAGGGAAGATCTGTAAAGATGGAGGATGTGAAAATGTGTGGATATTATAAAAAAGCCGCAGAAGCTCTGCAGACACTTGAGCACAATCTCCTTCTCCCTTTCCCACATGTCGCCTACAGTATCAGCGTCGTTTTCCATGCTACAGCGCCTCCCTTCCCCTTGTGGGAGGGAGGGCGGGCCATCCTTAGAACTTTCAAGAGTTGCAGGCGAGGAGGGAGGGGGGCATTGTTGCACTTTTGCGGCCAAGAAGATAATACAAACTGTTTCGGCGTTAGTAGTGAGCTAGTCGTTTATTAGAGGTGAAGACAACTGCATTCATACACCATTGCCTACATATCCAATCACAACACCGCTGTCTCTTACTCCATCCTCCCTTCGCACATACAACCAATCACTCTTCCACCCTGGAGCCTGACCAAAGGGGGTTTTTTATATGAAGACACACCCGGGATCTCCTTGGGCCTCCAAAAGTTTCTTGCTGCCTGGTTGGTCGTAAAACAAAACTACCTCGCCCCCTGCCACTTACCCTTAATCAAGGACCAGGCCCTGGTTCCTCTCGGGTTATCAATTATTGTTACTCTGATCTTTATACTAATTTCATTATACGGTCGGGACTACCTCCACGTGTGAAAATTGAAGCGTAGCTTAATTAGCTCCAACTACAGTACAGTAACTTTGAGAGCAAACTACACCTATTAGTATCACTACTAAGCCTACTATTACAGGTACTATTATCACTATTATTCCCACAGGCACTACTACAGCTACAACTATCACTACTAAAACTATCGCTATTATTTATGTTAGTACTGCATACCAAGATTAATAATGGGGCACATTGGCATCCTCAGTGATTATAGGAATGAATAATCCTAAGAGAGAAAAAAAAATCCTATCTCTCCCTACAAAAGCTCATGGTTCGGTGTTGTCCTTTAACCACTCTGAAGGCTCGTGGTTCAAGGAAACCAGGGACTAGGTGACTTGACGTACTAGGGATTTATACTCCGAAACTGAGCTTCCAACAGGGTCACCTCACAAATAACCTCTAGCACGTAACCCATTTTGCTTGGTTACGTGCTCCTTCTTCAAGCACGCCCCTCCCTTACCGAGTTAATGCACCCCTTTATCGATCCACCCACTCAACTTCTAAACCTAAGCATACTACTAACATGCACAAAAAGTATTGTTACTAGAGTTACATTTCATATATGCATGCACAGGTTTAGTCCAAATAAAAAAAAAAGGTTTAAGCGTGTTTCTGTGACTTCAAGATAAGTATCATACATTTGGGGATGTCTCGCGAGGGTGCAATCAAAAGAGTCCGATCCAACCAAGAGGGTGGATCTTCTGGACCTGTCATAGTTAGAACCGTCTCTGCTTAGGAGATAATGGAGGCTGTTTGGCAAGAATTGGATTCGAATGGGTAATTCTTGGATATTCTTTAAGTTCAAAGGGTGATCGCACAGGGCTTATGTTAAGTTTCAAGAAATTGAGAGAAGAGAGAAAGTGGAGAAAGAGGAGGGAGAGAGAGGGGGAGGGGGAGAGAGAGGAGGGAGGGGGTTAGAGAGGAGGGAGGGGGTGAGAGAGGAGGGAAGGGGAGAGAGAGGAGAGAGGGTGGTGAGAGAGGAGGGAGGGGGAGAGAGAGGAGGGAGGGGAGAGAGAGGAGGGAGAGGGAGAGATGGAGGAGGGAGGGGGAGAGAGAAGAGGGAAGGAGAGATCGGAGGGAGGGGGAGATAAGGAAGAGGGAGAAATGAGAGAGGGGGAAAAGAGAGGAGGGAGAGGAGAGAGAGGAGGGAGGGGGGAAGAAGGAAGGGGAGGGAGGAGGGAGGGAGGTGAAGAGAAAGGGGGAGAGAGAAGAGGGGGGAAAGAGGAGGGGGTGAAGAGAAAGAGGGGGGAGAGAAAAGAGGGAGGAGGAGAGAGAAGAGGGAGGGGAGAGAGAAGAGGGAGGGAAGAGAAGAGGGAGGGAGATAGAGGAGGAAAGAGTAGGGAGGGAAAAAGAGAGAGAGAGAGAGAGAGAGAGAGAGAGAGAGAGAGAGAGAGAGAGAGAGAGAGAGAGAGAGAGAGAGAGAGAGAGAGAGAGAGAGAGAGAGAGAGAGAGAGAATATGGCGAAAAAAGTTACGTCGAGGGACTTTGTAACATCACAACAAAGCATCAGCTCTTTCTTCGAAGGTAGCAAGGGCTGTCATAGAAAAATTTCGCTGTCACACTTTACACCATAATCATCGATAAGGGCCTTGATTTTGCCGCATCACTTTTCTTCTTGTTCCCAAAACTCTAAAATACTTTGAAAGGAAAACAGGATTTGATTCTTTATAGGAGGATGCCAAAACTGACATTGCGACACACTACAGTGTGAATCGAAGTGCACAGAATCATAGCTTTTGTAAAATTCAATTTCACCATTATACACTCACTCAACAATAGCGCAATACCATTCCTCACTCAGAGACACTTCTTCGCCCTTTGGCTCGTACACATCACTTCGTTTTCTTTCACATTTGTCTGTCGTCGGTGCAAACCAGGCAGATCTACTCTTTTATACCCTCGCATTCCATCTATCGAAAGGTGCATTTAATTCCCACGTGCCTCTCCGTCAATAAGACCAGTTAAAACTGGAGTAATTTTGTTATTTTAGCATTAACTGCTGTTTCCTACATTCGTTTTCTCTTTCGCTCCTTTATTCCCCACGTTTTTCCCCATCACCTCGATTTCTTCTTCCCACAAGGTCAGTTAATTCGGACGCGTCTTGTCCATGCGGATCTTTCCCCGCGAAGGGGCAGATCCGCCGTGAACCTGACTCCAGCTGACCTCGGATGGGCGGTTTGGGGAATTACTCCGCTCACACGGCGGGGTAAAATACCCTGTCTGTTCCGAACGTGTGACGAGACGGAAATCTTGGGGTTTCTGGGGGTCGCAACACCCAAAAGGGTTGGGTGGGTTGAGTTCGTATTTAAGGGTTCCTTTTCTTTCTGTGCGAGCTTGATGTTGTTCTTTCTCAAGTTACTAAAAATACCATTGTTAGTGAATTAATTTCCTTTTTTTATTTAATACTTCTGTTTCGTTCTCAATAATCATCATATTTTTCCGCATGCCCATCTTATTCCACATGTGATCAGCTCGCAAGAGGCGGCATAAGCTAAGATCTACATGCCCCGGATCAAAAAGCAGATTTTTTCCAATCCCTACTCCAGTCACATCCACCACGGGTCCGCATTCCTCGTTGCCACAAAGTAGGTCTTCGCTATGGCAGGAATGGCTGGCATGCTCCCTGTGGCAACACCAAAGCCTACCTAAAATCTGTATTTTTATCGGTCGAAATTATTTTACCCCGCAACGATGATCTCCACAGACTCGCAAAGTGTTTATGTCAATGGAACCCACTTAGTGAGGTCAATTCCAAATCCAAGTCAGTATTTGGATTGATGGATAGTAATGGAAGAGTAGGCATTTACTATGCCTACTCTAGTAAAGTGACCTGCCCTCATTACAAAGAATGGGTGAGGTTCAAGCAATTTGAGTGCCTCCGGTCCTTGGGATCCCAATTAACCTCGTCTGCGGCTACTCGCAGTATGCACCTAACGCATATATTTAAAGTTCTTTAAATTTACCATTATCGAATCCATTTTCATAACCTTCAAATTTTAAAAATATGATTCTTTCTTTACAAAGCTTCAAAAATTTTAAACATGAAAGATTTGGAGAAATAACAAGGCGAAAGTATGATTCCTTATGAGTCGAGTATACGAATAGATTCGCCTGCTTAATCTTGTCGAGCGTCACCGCTTTCCGAAGCAATGGTCCGTAGTTTGAGGATTGATTGATTAAGATAGCGAGCTGGTAACAAGACTGATGGATGTTTATCCGTATAAGATTGATTTGTTTTTTAATTTTATGCTCTCTTCTGGCAGCCGACAGCAAGGGCGCAACCGACGAAATGACAACAAAGAGAACCTTTAGGCTAGGTTTAATCTAAATTAAATAACAATAATTAATGAAAAGAGAAAAAAAACAACAGAAACAATAAATATCCAAAAGGTATGTTCAAGTCACAAAGGAAGGTCAACAATTTAAAATAAGAAATACCATAGACGAGCTCCCCCTCCCTCGCCTCATTCAAAAACTTAATTATACCACGATACGGTGTGTAGGAGTAGCTTCAAAGGTCTTGGAACTGGCGGTAGCGACCCCGCCTGTCGCGGTGCTGTGACAGGTACTACTCTCGAAGCTCGCTCATAATGGGGCATTCAATCAAAGGATGTTGTACCGACTGAGGGAGCCAGCAATCTTGAGAGAGAGGTTCAGGCGAGCGCTCCACCTAAAGACTTCGTCCCACCCGTATGGCCGATTCGGAGGAGACAAACATGAGGATACCGCGGACGCTTTTAGAGATAGGTCAAGGAAAAATGTTGGGGCGCAATGGCATGCACCTTTGAATTCGCGCGTACCGTCTCCGATCTTCCTTGACATCCTGATTCCTACAATGTAGTCGCATTCGAAAAGAGAAAAACACTGATCGGGTCACTCAGTCTATTAATTTTTTTATTAATTCGACCATCGGGCGACTGCCTTCAAGGGCATAAGTCGCGGTAATTAAAATTCTCGCCTAGTACTAGGGTATTCTAAAATTAACAAAAAATCAAAAGAAAATAAACAAAAAAAAAAAAACGAAGGAAGGACAGTCCGGGGTTGAGAGGAGGCCCGCCTCCCCCCGGCGGAGGAACATGCGACCTACCAAAAGGAGAAACAATTAAATGGAGGAGGCCACTTTCCTCCTCCAAAAAATCAGATAATCCGTCACGAGTACAAGGAACAGGCATTTTTTTTTTAGAGTCCATCCGGCGACTTTCTACCTTGGCAAAATTCGCCGAAATCACGTTACAGCCTAATACTGGGCTAGATAAAAAAAACAAAACAAACCCTGCAAAATCAAGTAACAAAAATTTAAAAACAAAACAAAACAAAGGCGAACAAACAAGCTAAAAACAAAACAAAGGTAAACAAACAAGCCAAAACAAAACAAAGACAAACAAACAAGCCAAAAACAAAACAAAGACAAGCAAGTCAAAAACAAAACAAAGACAAGCAAGTCAAAAACAAAACAAAGACAAACAAACAAGCCAAACAAAACAAGAGTAAAAACATCAAGATGAAGAAAAAATCACTTTCTGGCGTTGGGGGAAGGCCATTAGTGGAGGTCGATTAGTGGAAAGTACGTCAGTGGATATGTTTAGAAATTGAGTTTACCAGTATCTTTTCGTGAGTAAATATTTTCTAGTAGTAGGCACAGATAAAATCATCCAATATCAGTAAGTGTTAATAAAAAAGAATAAATAAAATAGTGCCAACGATTATCCCCTGTAAAACATGTGTGCAAATGCGTGTTCTGTATTCTTTTTCGACTTCCTGTCACTATAACCCTTTCAACGCTAGCAATACGAGGTGCGGCGGACAAGAAGATCAGTCCTATACTCCGGTGTGTATGATTCAGCGTTTGATTTAAGCTATAATAGAACTGTATCACTCATAGGTACACATGTAGATAAGTGTCATCAGCCTTCTCTTAATGGGCTTTATTAGATTCTGTGGTCTTTGGTAGTCCAAGAAACAAAGCTGCAGAGAGGAAAGGCGTTCGTGACTTGCATATATGATCCAGGATGACATTAAATGAAGTCAACCATAACCTTCTGATTTTTGTGCTTGTTGGTATGGCTCACTTCAATGGTTTATGGCGTAAAATTTCGTGCTAAGACAACCTTAGACTTCAATACTGATAATGGTTAAAGTTTTATATCCGCCTTTGTTCGGGCAGTTTATTAAGGACTCGTCTCGGGAATTAAGTGACTCGATTTCAGTCGTAAAATATTTAATTTAGGGTTTATATTAGCGGAGAGGTGGCAACCGAGAGAGAGGGTCGAGCGCCCACTTGTTGAGTCAACAGTCCAGTAGGTTACCAATGAAACGATGAAAACTTCTATAGAAGACGTTTCTACATTATTATTATTTTAAAACTTGCGGAAAAAACAAACGTGAGTATCTATATCAGAAAGCTTTTAAAAGGATGTGTAATGAAAGTGGTGGTGCTAGGTGAAGGGAGAATTTGTGGTAGTTATCTAGGCCGAGGTACTTATGGAGGAGATTATTGGGGCACTATTAAAGGGCTTTAAAGGGCGCACAATTCAATTTAACCACTGCAATGACAATCTGGAGAGGCTGAGTCGAAAGAATTGTAGTTTCCTGCTTTTATACGAGTATCTCCATGAATCGAGTGACAGAAAGTATATTTTTCACGTATTGATCTCGGCGCTCATTAAAAATGTATGGAAGGTATTTAGTCCGAAGTCTAAAGAAAAAACTATTTGGATCACACTTGAGGGATCCAGCTCTGCAGAACTTTCCCTATCCAGCGCAATTAAAACATCGCTCTTCGGCGAAGAAAAGTAGGAAGGATTCCAACTTTATCGTTCCTCTGTACCCCTTGAAAATTGCGACACATTGCCAGTTGCTCCTAAAAATTACGGATATAAAAATAAAATTTTATTAATTCTAGTTAGTTTCATTCAATAATTTTAAAGGTTAATTGGCATCTAAGCAAAGGCAACTAGTGTCGCAATTGCAAACTTATAGAAACGCGCTAAGGAAACCAGAAAAGCCATGGCGCTAAAAATAGTAGTATAGTGGTTAGAGCGAGAAAAGGAGGGAAATTAAAAAAATATATAGCTAATTACACAATAAAAGTTTGGATATTGTTGTCTAAATGCAATATAATATAAAACAATCAAGTTTATTTCCAGCCACAAGACTTGAATTAAAATTAGGGAATTTCCTAATGAATGACGATTGGCACACTAATATCATTATTACCGTAGCCATGACAGGCAGTCCACCTAATAGAAGGATAACTCTGATTTCAAAACCCTGCCAAGTCCTCAACGGCAGAACAGGCGGACGAAGTTTTCATCAATCAAACTCGACGACTGTAAAGGTGGAAGAAGGCTGCAACAAGTCTGTTAGCTTCGATCGTCTCGGTTTCATCCTGCCATTGGACCCAGCTGAAGGCCTGTGAAGTTTGTGTGCTTACTGAAGGTGCAGCAGTAAGTACACTCTAAACAAACTCATACACAGGCGTCTTCATAAATGTCTGTCTTATGACAATGAAGACTCTTATCCTCGACCTCAACGAAATGCCACGACGACTATATGTTTACTTCTACCCGAAATGAGTGGGCGCTCAAGGTCAAATGAGTGACCTTGGTTCAATTCTGGTCGCGACCGAAATGGGAGTAGAAGTAGGGGAGGGGGGAACAACCTTCCCAAAACGAGTGCGAGGAATTTAAATAACAAACAATAGAGTGCGGTTGGCCGTTAATAAACTAATTAAGGCTGCGGGCTATAAGGGTTATGAAAAGAAAGAAACAAAAATAAACTTTAATATTTTACACGGAATACACAATAAATAGTTAGAATGAAATAATGGCAATGGGTACTCGATGTTTACAGTAATGGATCTAACAGAGCTACTTGGAGCGAACAGGGGACAGCTCTACATGAGTGTTTGGGAGGTTATAACGAGCCTCGGTACATATTTACACAGTTAGGGGTGATTGGCAAGGATGCCACATATGATTCGCCTCAGCCCGGCTTGGGTTCGAGGCTTTAAGAGATGAAACTGGGAACGGTTGGTTATTCAAATGACTTTAACCACAGGGAGTTTAACATTTAGTAGTAACACTAACGGGAGGGAGCATTCGTGCCAAACGAAATGTACCGAAACCAAGGATGGGCCAATTGACAGGGGCTCAGATCTTTCGGTATAATTCTTGCCTTCGGGCTCGTAGGGAAACGGAACGCGATCGAGAATGAAATGTATCGTTGAGGATAGCAGGCGTATACTGTCGATGTCCAATTGGGACCAGCAATAGGGACCAGCCATAACTGTTACTGCCACAAGCCAACGGGGAGGGGGGAAGCTCTCCTTGATCAAACACGGGGCTGATAACGCGCCGGGAGGCGACAGAGGTACGCGTTTGACATTCCAATCCCTCTCTTATCGCTGAAAGCAGTTTGATATTTGAACTGTTCCCATGGCTCTTGCTCGGCGTTGCCTGACCTCGTGGTTTCGATGCGGTACATGTTCCCACAATGTTACTTTAAAAAAAAGAAGTGACATCTGACAACCGCTGGATGGGTGGGTATTTAAAGTCTCAAATTTTCCCGACCTCAGGGAGGGAAAGAGACAATGTGGGGATACCTGACATTGGTAGAGTTAAGCTTTAGTAACTCAGGCATATTCACGTACAGAGAGTATCCAAGAACACACAGAATAAGTGAATTCGTCACAGGCAAAGAACACATGGGCTACAAGGACTAAGGTTAGTTCAAATTGGGTCGATCACCTCAGGCCAATAACGAACTAGAGTTACACAACCAATAACCTACACAAAAGATAAGAAAACGCAATACAAAAATATACAAAAGGGTAATATAAAATACAGTGAATTAATTGATCCGAACGATACAAAGTTACCGGATCGTTCTTAATTTGGAAACAGAGAAATTTATTGTCCGATATAAACAACATTCAAAAGAAAAAAAAATCGAACATAAAATTTAAAAGCACAAAATTTATTCTAGATTAGCTTGGGTAGGCTCTAGTGAGTTTCTACTGAGGCTATCTGAAACACAATTCTCGGACCCTTTAATATAATTAATTTTAAATTGATACTCCTGGAGGTATAAACTCAAGCGCATAAGACGACCATTGTTGTTTTTTTACATTTCGCAAATATGCGAGGGGCTTGTGATCCGTCTCTACAAGTAACTCTTTACCTAATAAATACATTCTAAATTTGTGTATGGCCCATATAATGGCAAGAACCTCTCTTTTGATGACTGCATAATTATTCTCGCGCGAGAGAAGTTTATGGCTAGCGTAGGCGACGGGGTAATTATCGTCATCATCGCTATACTGGAGTAAGACGCAACCGAACCCTTCGTTACTGGCATCGGTTCTGATACCGAATGGCTTATTGGGGTTGGGGAGCTAATTTTTCCTTCAGCTGATCGAAGTGGGAGATAGCTAATGGGGACCAGACTAGGTGTTCCGGGGACTTCTTTTTCTGCAAGTCACAAAAGGGGACCGAGAACGAGGCCAAATTGGGGACGAAGCAGTGGTAGAAAGAAACAGATCCCATGAAGGATCTTAGATGCTTTTTATTGGACGGACGGGGCATTTTCACAATGGCGCGGATTTTGTCCTTCCGGGGGGAGGGGGGGTCAATTGACTGCTCCTAAAGTGAAAGCCAAGGTAGTCAATCGTACCATAAGCAAAATGGCACTTGCTGAGGCCGATTGTAAGTCCGTGCTCGCGCAGACGACGCGGCAGGGCCGCCTGGAGGGCGATCACGTGATGGTCCCACTCCCGAGTTGCCACATATGTAAATGTTATGAAAAAAAAGTCACGTTTGCCAACCCGTCTAATATTCTACGCATCATACGGTTGTAATTACTACAAAACGTCACCAGGCCAGAGGGGAGACGGCGGAATTGCATTAAGCCCTTATCTGTGGAGAAGGCCGTGTATCTCTTTACACCTTCTTTAAGAGAATTTGATAATAAATTTTTCATTGGTCCAATTTGGTAATGTAATTGGCCTCTTCAAATCGGGAGGCAGCTGAAAATTAACGTCCAAGTCGGATGACTGGGAATCGGTGGCACTGGGCATGGTGGGTAAGGGGTACTCCTTGTCCTGTTTTATGCAAGCCACTTGCACCACACTTAGCGGATCTAGGGGATAGTCTGCCTTCATGGCCAACTCCTCATCAATGGCCACGATATTATTGATGCAAGCTCGGCGGTTGTACCTCTTGAGCACGTTCACGTGGTACAGCTTGTTCCCAGAGGGAGTTCGTATGAGATAGTCAACGGGGCTGCGAAGCGAATTTCGATGACGGAGAAGGAACCCTTCCATTGACTTATGAGTTTATTATTTTCGGCGGGGAGTAATAATGAAACTTCCTCATCGTGTTTGAATCTACGATCCTTAGACTTTTGATCAAAATACGTTTTGTATTGTCTAAGTTCGTGTCCGCGTTCTGAAAAGCGATTTCTGCAACCCTTTATAACCTCTGCCGAAGTTCTAATAGGTATGCGTAGGAAAAGTGGATTTGCCGGTCCAATTCTTGGTTCGAAAACAGTCCTTTTAAAATGTTCAGTGAGCCTCGGACTTTCCGACCATACAGCAATTCAAAAGGGGCAAATCCTAATGTGCGATGCGGGATTTCCCGGTAGGCGACAAAGCTACGGGCAGATATCTATGACACTTTCGGGAGTGGTCTGCGCACAACTTATTCACATTCCGTTTGCAGCGGGGTGATAGGGAGTGGTAAAAAGGCGTTTTACCATTAGGAGCTTGCCGACGTTTTCCATTAATTCAGAGGTAAATTGGCGGCCTCGATCGGATAATGCCTCCTTAGGTACTACGACTCGGGAGAAGATAGAAATGAGCACCTCGGCGCAATCAACAAGGCGAAATCAACAAGGATAAGCACGAAGCTGTGCCCTTCACTGGACGGGGTTGAATTGGGCCAATCAGGTCGATTGCCACACGGGCGAAGGATTTAGATATGATGGGTTCCTTCTGCAGTGGAGCGAGTTTGACGCGTCCTTTTGCGGCTGCCCTTTGACATACATATATCAAACGAACGGCAATAAAAAGATTTAAAAATTCTTTGAACCGTTTAAGTATGGCTGAAATGGCCAGAAAAAAGACTATCATGGCCAGTCTTTAAAATGATGGGGACCTGCGAACGGGAATGCATAATACATGGGCCTCGGAACTGTTGCTTTCCAAGCAGGCAAGGTACAGGAAGTCGTTCATCACGAGATGGGGAACGACATTATTACTACGGGTGGGCTCCTGAACCTTATTATGAGCTTAAATCCAGAGGGGGAGGAGTGAATCGCAGTCCTTTTACTTTTTGCCAAATTCATCATTCAGGACGCTGCTTAACTCGGAGTCCCAGGGAATTTCAAGGGGAGGCGGGTGCCTCTGCTTCCTTTTTCGTCTGGGAACGCGTAAAGATGGGTTGAACTGCATGGGTGGAAGTAACATGTGGGTACTGTCTGACCAGAACAGCGCAGAACTTTATTGAGGCCACTACTATTTAAACCTAGCCAGTATAATACGCGCATTCAATAAAGCATTTCACGATGGAGAATCTATTTGCACGCCCAAGGTAGTCATGTATTACCGCAAACTTATCATGGCTCGGAGCGATCGAGGGAAGTAGCTCGTCCGACACAACAATACACGTACACCCTGTATCCCGAACAAGGGTGGAGACCCAGCAGCCGTTTACTGACCCGGTCTCAAACGTCAAGCTTCCATTCCAGGAGAGCTCTTCTCGAACAAGAAGTTAACCTGATGGCCAGCGGCAGGAGAAGCAGGCAGAGAGGAAGGCGGTTCAATTTGAGACACGTGATATATAATAGTTGTATTTTAAAGGCCCAAAGAAATAAAAACTGATAACACAACCCGGAAAAACATTATGAAAATTATTATTACGTGATATATAACGTGTAATGTGATTTTCAATTATTGCAAACAAAAAGGCCCGTGCCCCCTCCTACTAGAAAAACAGTTGTCTTGTCTCTCACTGGATAAAAACCGACACTTCGTTATTTAAAAGGCTTCTTGAATCAACATTTTTGGGGGGCTTGGATGGTAGCTCTGGCGATGAGCGAGGTGGTCATTTTAGCTAAGAGCGCTTAATGACACAAGTTCAAATCCAACTCCTTAATTCATTTTCTTATAAGGTTAAAATAGTTTGCCCCTATTTTTCTGTTACTATATCTTCCATTTTCTCTTTTAAACTTTAATAGTACACGTAATAATAATTTCCTTAGCGTTTTTCCGGGTTGTGTTACCAGTTTTCATTTCTTTGTGCTTTTAAAATACATCTATTATATATCATGTGTCATGTGATTTTGAATTATCATTATTATTATTATATTATATTATATTATTTATATATATATATATATATATATATATATATATATATATATATATATATATATATATATATATATATATATATATATATTGCGAAAGAAGGGGGTGATTTTTGTAGCAAAATGAATGGATGCTTGATTATGGCAGGGATAAACAGTTCCAAGCTAGAACAATATCCCTTCTCTGCTATATGAATCCAAGTTCGGATTCGAGTTCGTTTGAGGGTGTGAACCAAATAAATTCTTATTTGGATTTACAAACAAGTTAATAAAATTAACTATTTTGAACTTGAGGTTAATATGATGAATGGCTGCAGCTTGTGAATCCTATCCATCGAGGTTGATTGAGAACAACGAAGACGAATTAATTTTATTGACTGTGTGGAAATGGTGGATCTGACTCTGTGAATGATATGTAGTTGTTTGAAAAGTATAGAGAGGGTGGACGTGACCGATCTGGTTTCTGGGGAGGAGCTTTGTCTGAATTAAATGTTTGTTGATGTATATTCCTGAGAAAGAGAGATTGTCTATCAAAGAAATTTTATAGATAGATGTTGAGAAAAAGGGATGTTTATAGGATTCAGTCTAACAGGTTGGTGTTAATAAACAAATATAAAGAAATGGTTAAATGACAGTTTTGTCGGAACCGATGTTTTTGTAATTAAAAGGACAATAATGTGACCAGGGCGAAATCAATGGTCGCTCTAATTGGAAAACGTGTAAATGCATCGCCACACACACACATTATATATATATATATATATATATATATATATATATATATATATATATAAATCTCCTATGACAGCCACGGGATGCCTTATCCCTGTTTCCTCCGGTCTACCTCTTCCTCTTCTTCCAGCTGCCTCCTACTTTGGTGCCTGCTGCACATATCGCCCCTCTCTTCTGTAAATATGCCCCATCCATTTCCATCGCGACAATCTCAGATACTCATTTATCAGTTGTACTTTCGTAATTTCTGTCACTCTCTCATTTTTCACTCTCTCCTGCCATCATATACCTAATATTTTTTTCAATGTTTTATATTTTAAAAGCCAAATATTTTGCATCTATGTTTGTCGTGCTATACCCCGATTCATGTCCATATATAATAATTGGTCTCATCATACTTTTATAAATCTTTATCTTAGTGTGTATTGAAAAATCATCATTATTTTACATAGATTTCAACATGCCCACTGCTTGGTTAGCTTTGCTAATTCTTTCCTTAAACTCATTTTTTAAAGAACCATTCCTTGATACAATCGTACCCAAGTAATTAAAATTTTCTGCTTCATTAACATCCTGATCATTTATTTTGCACACTGTCGGGTTTTCCATATTTATGTTTATTATTTGGGTTTTCGCATAATTTATTGTTAATCCTATCTTTTTTTCTTCTCTATCTAAACAATCTATTACTCTTTGCATATCTTCACAGCTCTCTGCAATTAAAACAATATCATCTGCATAATCCAAATCGGCCAACTTCTTACCTCTCCTCCAAAATATGTCAGTATCACTTTCAATTATGACCTTCTTCATTACAAAGTCAACGATCAAAATAAACAGGAATGGAGAAAAAATTCCACCCTGAATTACTCCCGATTGAACTTCAAAACTTTTCCTCAAACTCCCATCTACCACTACTTGGCAGAAGGTATTTTCATGCACACTTTTGACTATGTCAACAAACTTATGGAGTATTCCATAGTGTTTCATTATTCTAAGTATAGCGGGACATTTTACGCTGTCAAAAGCTTTTTGATAATGCACGAAACACACACACAATGGCATTTTCTTTTCCTTTTGTGTATATTAAAAACCAGGTCCAAATGAGCTTTGATTAACTTTCTCCTTTATTTCTCTAATTTTATTATACTTTATTCGCCTGGCGAAAGGTTATGAAAAATGGTTCCAATATTCATAACACTGTGTAACAAAATTTCACTTTTGTCTTGCCCTTGGGTTAATTAAAAGTGTTATTTTCCAATTTTGGGGGCTCTATTAAATAAAAAAGTAAATTTTAATCCCCAAACTTTGCTTTTGTGGCTATGACATCGAATTTTTAAATTAGCTCATTTATGGTAAATAACAATATTTTGATGCAAATAGTAAAAATATATCAAAAGTTTCAAGGGCTATGTTTTTTTAGGTTATGGTGTAAACATGATATACTGTATTTAAAAAAAATATGGAAAAGTAATACAGTAGTAATAGCTAATACGAGTATTTCCCTTATATTTTGTTTTTTGCGACCTGGACAGCAATGGCAGTTCTCTTACATTCCACATAGATTCAGCCATAATTTGGTGAAAAATAAACTATAGAGATTTCTAGAACTTTCGAGAATTTTTTATATGTTTGAAGAATTTATAGAACATTCTGGCAACGTATATGACTGTATACATACAAATAATGTCTACTCAACGGATCAGTTTAACTCTAGCTGTCACAGTGCAGGCATCGTCACTCGTCATTGATAGAATTATTCGTCACACATGGCATCAAGAGGTTCTAAGCATCTGACACACGCATTTTGCTATGTCTGCGGTGAATTTATTAGGCAAGAGCGAAAAGGTACTCTGCAGCGACATCTGCTAAAATATGTGAGGTATACAAGGCATATTTCAGCATGCCAGTAGGAGATCAAGAGAAACCTTGGGCACCTCATTTCCCCTGCGAGCTCTGCAAAAGAACTCTGGAAGGTAATATATATATATATATATATATATATATATATATATATATATATATATATATATATATATATATATATATATATATATATATATATATAACGTGTTTTGTTTATTTGGATGCTGGATTTTTTTAACATTTCTAATAACAATATGTGAAAAGTATCTGTGTATTTATACTTATGTTTCCTTTTGTTTTTTTACAGGATGGTACAACGGAGAAAAGAACTATGAATTTTGCAATCCCACGAATTTGGAGGGAACCAACTGACCACTCAAGCAATCGTTTCTTCTGCATGGTGAACCCTTCCAAACGTCAAATAGGCAAAAATGCGCTTGTTATCATGTATCCAGACTTTCAGTTATCTATTGCCTCAGTGCCACACAGTTCTGAGCTCCCCCTACCCACTTCTCCAAAAGGAGAGCAGCAGTTTTTAGACAGGAAAAGCAGTTCAGAAGAGGATTAAGTCATTGATCCAGATTACAGATGTGCAACTGAGGAAAGGAAACCCATACTACACTAACAAAAACGATCTCAACGATCTTGGTATCACAAAGTCCAATGCCGAGCTTTTAACTTTGAGAATCAAGAAGTGGGACTCCTTAGATGACAGTGTGCAAATATCAGGTCAGTGAAAGCGTCACCAGTGTTTTTCAAGCTTTTTTACACGTCAAAATGAGCTTTGCTTTTGTCACAATGTGACCGTTCTGCTTGAGGCAATCGGAATTACCTGTAACCGAAACAAGTGATACCTCTTCATTGACAGATCGTGCAGGAGCCTCAAAGCAATGCTACTTCATAACGGGAACATATATCCATCTCTTCCCCTTGTTCACTCGGTCCAGCATAAAGAGGGAATACAGCAGTGTTAAAATCGTGCTAGATGCATTGAAATATGAAGAGTACGGCTGGAAGGTTATCGGAGACTTCAAAATGGTGGCCTTCTTGATGGGTCTCCAAGGCGGCTTTACTGAGTTTCCTCGTTATCGTTGGCTGTGGGACAGCAGAGACACCGTGGCAACACCGAGGCCACAACGAACTGAGTTTAGTGTGGGGAAAAACAACGTCAAATGGGAGCCTTTGTTGGACCCCCGAAAAGTACTGTTTCCTCCAAAGAACTTAAAATTGGGACTTATGAAACAATTCGTCAGAGCTCTAGATAAGGAGTCTGCAGCTTTAAAGTATCTCTAAGATTTATTTCATAAGCTACCTACGGCAAAATAAAAAAAAAAACATGGAGTGCAAGGAGTTTCCCGAGAAGCTCACTAGGACGGAAAAAAAATGCAGGACAGCTTTATCGCAGGAGTTCTGGGATTCCTAGGTAATCACAAAGCCCCCAAACTATGTAGAGCTTGTTGAGAACTTGGGGAGAAACTACGAAAAGATGGGTTGCAGGATGTCCCTGAAAGTCCATATTCTTGATGCTCATCTTGATAAATATAAGGAGAACACGTGAGTGTACTCAGAGGAGGATGGCGAGCATTTTACCAGGATATATTGTCTTTTGAACTCTGCTATAAAGAATGGTATAGGGAAAATCTGATGGAAACCTATATTTGGTGGCTGATTCATGAAAAGCTGATGATCTCATAGCAAGTAATCAGTACATGCTAAGAATCGAAACCACAAAAAGTACCTCCTCGATATGGGCCGCAAGGCCTTTGAGGTACTTCTTTTCCTTGTAACTCCTTGTAACTCTCTCTCTCTCTCTCTCTCTCTCTCTCTCTCTCTCTCTCTCTCTCTCTCTCTCTCTCTCTCTATATATATATATATATATATATATATATATATATATATATATATATATATATATATATGAGGAATTAAACCACATTCTTCGAAGACAATTTAATTCAGAACAGTTTCGGTGTATCTCACACCCTTTTTCAACTGACACTGCGTAGAAAATATAAGAGAAGTGCATATAAGCATAACACAAGATCCCCTCTTTTTTCCCCCTATCCCCTACTTGTGGCTAATCTGGGGGGGAGGGGGGTAGGCCTAAACATATTGAAGGGCTGAGATTTAACTATTTTGTTTATATGCTTTCTTATTACAGGTTTAAAAGAAATTTGACCCTCAGATAGATTTAAATTACGAACTGACGATATCAAGCTCGATTCTACGATTCTTCTCTTAACATAGTTAGCCGATTTAAATACCATTTTACTTCCATTGAAATTGATCGTATGATTCTTGTCTCTAACATGGCAAAATATTTCACTGCATTCGCTGGCCACTCTAATATCTCTTTTGTGTTCGTACAATCTCTTGTCTAGATTTCTCTCCGTTTTCCCTATATAAACTTTATGGCAATCGTTGCATGGTATTGCATATACTCAAATGTTATGATGTTCTTTGGGTTTCCTGGCCATCATCAATTGGTTTAAGGAATTATTATATTTAAAGGCTAGAACCAAAGTAGATCAGTTGTTTAATAATGCCTCTACATTAACCGTACCAATTTGCCTTGGAAATTTTATATATATATATATATATATATATATATATATATATATATATATATATATATATATATATAACACTGTTTCCCCCAATAGCGAGTAAATTAATGTACAATGAAACCACTTTTTGAGCACAAAGTTTATTGAACAGGACCTAGTTCTGGTATGAAATCTTCCATACCTTAATCAGCCGTTAACTGAGAGAAATTGACAAAGAAAACAAAAATACCTGAATATACACAAACCAGCAACTGATATTAATCAGGGGAAAGAGTTTTAGGTGATTAACAATATTTTAAAATGAGGTGTGATACATAGCGGCTACATTTGTGTTGACCTTCTGTCAGTTCCGGTTCAATAAACTTTGTGCTAAAAAAGTGGTTACATTTTAGATATATATATATATATATATATATATATATATATATATATATATATATATATATATATATATATATATATATATATATATATATAAAGATAGAATGAGAAAGATAGATAGGGAGAGAGAGAGAGTTACATTGAGTTAGGGTACCTCAAAAGACATTTCTTCCCATACCGAGGATGTACTTACTTTAGAAATGCCCTATCTACAACTTTGAGGCAAGTATAGAACATATTAGAAAGAGTTTTTTTTTTAACTTTGTCGCCTCATAGCGACGGAAGAACCTGAAATGGTGGCCATAACCGAGTCGTGGGTAAAAACCTCAAATCGAGATTTTCAAGGTGAATTCACGATTCTCGGTTACCAAATCTTCCTGAAAGATAGGCCAGACAGAGAGGGTAGCGGTGTGATGTTGTATGTCAAAGATACACTCAAATCGAAGAACTGAAACATTGTACGAGACCACAAGCTACTAAGAGTTGACCTAGATATAGGTCCTGCCAGATACAGGACCTTGCTGCTTTACAGACCCCCTGCCCAACTCGTTGAAAAGGACAGGAATCTGTACCGGCTACTGGGTGAACTTGTTGAAGACAGTCTGTGTATCGCCATGGGTGATTTCAATACCCAAGTTGACTGGGAAACCAGAGAACCCTGTCGCGAGAACGCACTACTCTTGGAGTTCGCGAACAACGAGTTCCTGACTCAATGGGTGAGAGAGCCGACGAGAGGCAATAATAGCCCCGACCTGGTTTTTACCTCTGAGGATGACATCGTTGAGAATCTCTCTGCAGGTGAAGACCTCGGTGGCGGTGATCACCGACTAGTCAGATTTATAGTCAAGGTCCCCAAGGTAGAGTCTGCGACTAATTAATCGAGGAAACCTGATTTGAGAAGAGCAGACTTTGCAGGTCTTCGTGCTGGATTGACTGGTGCTAGGCTAGAAGTGTGTGAGGATGATGAAGATTCGTGGAATAGATTCAAAACTACATTCATGAGTCTTTAATCACGATTCATCCCTTTGAAAAGTCTTCGTCGGTCTTCTGCTCAACCAAAGTGGTTTAATCGAAAAATTGGTCAACTGTTGAGGGAGAGGATAACGGTGTACCGGCAATCAGTCAAAGATTTATGGAGACTTTGAGGTCTACCGTAGGCTAGCTAGGAGAATGAAGTCCTGCATAAGGGCGGCAAAGCGTGCCGAGGATCTCCGAGTGGCGAGACTTTGCAAAAAGAATCTCATGGAGCTCTTTGGTTATGTGAACAGCCGTAAACCAATCCATCGCACGATTGGCCCTTTAGCGAATGAGGATGGGGCATTAAAGCACTCAGATGCAGAAAATGCTAACCTCCTGAACGACTACTTCTCTTCAGTGTTTACTGAAGAGTGTGGTCCCATGCCTCAGCCCACGGATTTTTACTTGGGGGAAAACTGGAGGAAATTGACTTCACCCAAGATGAAATAGATCAAAAGATAACTGATCTAAAGACGAATAAGTCCCCTGGCTCGGACAATTCTCTACCTAAAGTGTTGAAAGAAGTGCACGATGAAGTGTCACGACACCTGAGCACAGTCTGCAACATGTCAATCCGGACCGGATGCGTTCCTAGAGAGTGGCATGAAGCAAAGGTGACTCCTATCTTCAAGAAAAGATACCCTCACCAGCCGTCGAACTACCGACCAATTAGCTTAACCTCAATAGTCGGTAATCTCATGGAGAGCATCATGATAGACAAAATGACGGAATATTTAGTGTCCAACTTGCGATTAAGGAGTTCCCAGCACGGGTTTCGAAGACAACGGTCATGACTAACGAATCTTGTGGAATTCTTCCACTTCGTTTTCAGTGAGCACGACCGGGATAAGGCGGTGGATGTTATCTACTTGGACTTTCAAAAAGCCTTCGATAAGGTACCACACCGCCTTCTCCTCCTGAAAGTACGTGCACTGGGAATAGACGGAAATGTAGCAAGTTGGATAGATGACTGGCTAAGTGGCAGACGGCAACGGGTGGTGTTGAATGCACAGACTTCTGAGTGGGTGCCCGTTACTAGCGGTGTTCCTCAAGCTTCTGTCCTGGGACCACTACTGTTCATCATCTACGTCAGCGACATGGACAGTGACGTGGTTGCGAAGATTTCTAAATTTTTCGATGATACGAAGCTTGGTATAAACGTCGCAAAGGAAGGAAATACTGCCACCTTCAAGATGATCTTAAGAAGATTGGGGAGTAGTCGGACACGTGGCAAATGCATTTTAACGTCAACAAATGCAAAGTTATGTATATAAGCCACCGAAACCCTCAATCTCAGTATATCCTTAAGGGCACTGCTCTTGAATCCACCGACACTGAGAAGGACTCAGGTGTAACTATCACTAGTGATCTCAAGTTCTCGAGGCAGTGTATTGAGGCGGAGAAGGAAGAAAGCACAAAGGATGTTAGGTTATATAAAGCGAGAGTTTGGATATCAGAACAATGAGATAGTACTGTGTTTATATAACTCCCTTGTCCGACTGCACCTGGAGTATGCCGTACAATTTTGGAGTCCTTCATTTCGAAAGGATATCGCAAGATTAGAACGTGTGCAAGCCAGGGCAACCAAACTGATTCCTTCTATCAGACACAAGAGTTACGAATATAGATTACGGGAATTAGACTTGTTCTCGCTGGAAACCCGGAGACTGCGTGTTCATCTTATTGAAGTGTTCAAAATACTTCGAGGCTTTGACATTGCATACTACAGGGATATTTTCCAGCTTAGCAAGAGCAGTACAAGATATCACGGCTACAAACTTGAACTGAAGCGTTACCAGCGTGATCTGAGTAGGAAATCTTTCACATATAGCATCTGCGGCCATTGGAAAGCACTTCCAGTGGAAGTTGTCAACAGCAACTCTGTTGAACAGTTCAAGTCGAGACTAGACAAAGTCTTGAAAAATAGCCGCTTGAAGACTTGAAGCGTGGCGCGAGTGCTCTTCTAGAGCGTCAATCTGACCCTTTAGAGGACTGCGCCTGTTCAAGTGTTCACCCACCCGAAACCTCGGGCAAGGAAAAATTGAAAAGATACCTAATTGTGCTAGGATGGGGGGAGGGGGCACAGTCAGGATATTTTGATAGTAAAGCTGAAACCTATCTATTTAGGGGTTTTATTTTCACTTATTGGTACTATTTTCAGATGCTTCTTGTCTACACTAACTTTTCGATGGCAACATTAGTTAACACTCGTATATTGCGTTTCAATACTATAAGTTTCTAAAAACGTTGTCTAATCTATTTTTAAACGTTTCTACAGTTTTGCTCGACACTATTTCTTCCGTCAGCTGATTCCACATTTTAATTATTCTATATGTAAAATAGTTTCCGCAACGGGTTGTTCTAACTTGTTTGGGAACAAGCTTCATGCCATTGTTACGAGTATAATTTCTATTTAGTTTGAAAGTTCGAACCAGATAGAGTGGTCGACATTTTCTATTCATCTCAAAATTTTGTATACCTCGATTAATTGACCTCTAATGCGTCTTGTTTATAGATTGAATAGGTTTAACTTTTCCAGTCGCTTTTTGTAATTGTAAGATATTAAATTTGGAATTAATTTTGTCTCTCTGGCTTGGATCCTCTCCAATTTTTCAATGTCTTTTTTCAAATATGGCGACAAAACCTGAGCACAGTACTCCAATTGGGGTCTTACTAAGGCATTATACGTATTCAACATTATTGTTTCATTTTTGTAGCTAAATTCTCTTTTAATATAACCAAACATCTTTAAGACTTTTTTCTCCACTTCTACACACTGCTGTGAAAATTTGAGATCACTGGTTACGTAAATGCCTAGATTTTTTTCAGTGCATGTCATTTTTCCATCAAATATCCTCTATTAGGCTTTGGGATTTTTATTACCTATGTGCATTATTTTGTATATATATATATATATATATATATATATATATATATATATATATATATATATTATATGAAAAACTCACAAAGTATCATGTGAGGGTAGCAAATGAAAGGAATGTCCCGCAGGAAAAAATGAAATGGTGATTCCGAGTATTTTCGAACTTTATTAAGTTTCTTATCAAGGATAACTACAAGAAATAATATTATATTAGAGGTATATATACGAAAAAAAAAAGTATGAAAGACCGCCTCAAAAACAAGAAATCACACATGAGGAAGGCGGAAGGGGAAAGGTAAAGATTCACATTAAGAATCACAAGAAGCAGGTAGTAAGGTCAAACTGAGAAGACGGAAAGGGTGACAGATTAAAAGAAATGGAGATAGCCTAATCTCCCTCGTTAGGTTATCTCCATTTCTTTTAATCACGCCCCATGATCTACTTCAACGTCGTCAAAGTCCACAAGGCCAGAGTTGCACAAGCTGCCCTGCGCGAGTGCGGATTCAAGGAGCTCAACCCTCTCCCCTACAGTCCAGATATGGCCCCTAGCGACTACTTTTTATTCCGCCAGCTCAAGGCTGCACTGCGTGGACGCCGGTTTGGGGACGATGAAGATGTCCAGCTCGCCGTCCAAGAGTGAATTGAACAGCACTTGGCAGATTTGTGGTTGTGGGGAATTCGAAGCCTCAGGGCCATTGGCGCAAGTGCATTGAAGTCGAGGTTAGTTCTATTGAAAAATAATAAAACACTTTTCCTCATATCTCGTTTCCTTATATCCAAATTGCAAAACTTATTGACTTCCCTTCGTACATAGAATAGTAGAAGCAATAGATAGAAAAGATATAGGCTCTCTCCCACCCTACACTCCCTCCGTCAAAAGCCGTGCATGAAATAATGTGAGAAAAGTACCTCATAGGTGTAAGAAGAAAGTACCGGAAAGAAAATTGCATAACATAGTAATTAAATAAGACGAATATGAAAACAAACATATATATACACCTGAAAGAGTTATACGTTTTGTGATTGTAAAATAACAACCTCAGACCCCTTTCCCCTTAATTTATTGGAGAACACGTGCGATTGTATCTCACCATGGGGAATGTCACTTCCTGTTCGGGAACATTCGCGAATTTTCGACTCCTGAGCGCATTGGAGTAATATTCTCCAATCCTGCGAACTCGTCCCAAGCCTCCCCCTGCCCTTCCAGGGTGACGAGGCGAGAAAGAGCAGCTGCGTCTGACACCTTTCTGTTAAATGATGAATCGACTCCGCCTCCGGATTAAGATGTCTGGAGCTTGTGAGTCCTTTCTCCAAATTTTCTCTTTCCCCTCAGACTCAGGCATATAAATAGTCGGGTTTTACTGTAGTTCTAGGAGTACAGCACGCACGTCAAGGCCGTCCCCATTGGAGAGTCCCGTGAGCGTTATCCGACAAGCAAGACTTTTTCCTCTGTGATTCTACCCTAGTCAATTGGAAGCTTCTGTGAACTGCAAGCCTTTGAATTTTCGCAACATTCTTCCTTCGTTTATTCGAACCGAAGATGAGGAAAAGAAGTTTCCTCTTCCAGTGGAATTACGAGTAATCCCACATTTCTTGTCGAACGTCATCTTTGAAGATTGACTATCTTCATCGGTAGGTTGGTTCGAATCGTGCCCCACCTGCCTCATTCGGCCTGTTCCTCACTTGCCACATCGGATCGTTCCCCACTCGCCTCATCGTAAAAAGTACCTTCCTAGAAGTCACCGACCCATAAGACTGAAACCCCCTTCATTATTAGTATTGTCAAGGTTCCCCTTTTGATTTGAGCCTAGTAACATTAATAAATTAATTCTATTTGAGAATCCCTTTTCATAGTAATTACACTGGTCAACACTCATTTCTCATCAGAGACCTTACTATATTTTTCTAAATGCATTTTCTATGTTGAATCCGAATCTGCTTTCGGTTTCCTCTAGGGCGAACCGTTTTTAAGATATGGCAATAATTCAAATTGGACGCCTGCGATTATTTTGAAAATGTAGTATATTACTGGTAGTGCTCTATTGCATGCATCATTATTGTACTGCTAAGATGAGCGAACTAGATGCTTCGTGAGTTCTTGCTGGTTAAAGGGGTACGAGTATATAGAAGAATTCATTTACATTTGTAACCCGGATGCATATTTTGCGCAATTATTTATAATTCTGTTTTATGCTTTCAGGTTCCTCATGTGATGTGCATCTTCTAAGCTGCTCCTTCTGCGTTGATCATAAGAAGCTTCCAAATATTTCCACAAAGCAGTAACAATGCTTCGAGAGTGCAAAAATCATCCAGATAAATTCTGTTATGTATGTGGGCATTTTACAACCAAATCTCAGCAGCGTACTATCACAAATGATATAAAGAAGATGTACAAACTCTACTTTGGTTGCCCCCTGGATGGCCAAGATAAAGCATGGGCACCACATCAAATTTGTATTTCCTGCTCTAATGGATTACGTGACTGGATTAACAAAAAGAAAGCTTCAATGCCCTTCGCTGTTCCTATGATATGGAGAGAGCCCAGAGATCATCTCAAAGATTTCTATTTCTGCAGTGTGACCACAAAAGGGTTTTCTGCAAAGAGCAAGCACCAAATTGTTTATCTAACCATGGATTCGGCGTGCAGACCAGTTCCACATGATGTATCTTTGCCAAGTCCATTTCCACCTGATGATGATATCAGTGATGATAGCAGTACTGAAGGTGCATGCACATTAGATGCGGATGTTGAATATGAGGATGCTAACTCTGAGCCAAAGTTATTTACTCAAGAAGATTTGAATGATCTTGTGAGAGATCTGTCACTGTCAAAAGAGAAAGCAGAACTTCTAGCATTTCGACCACAGGAAAAATTCTTATTCGAAAAAAATGTGCATGTGAGTTACTTTGGAAAGCATAATCGTGATTTAACTTCATTCTTTATAGTTAATGGACCTCTCTGCTACTGCCATGATATAAATGGATTGTTTGAAGCCTTGTCACAGACATATGAGGCGTCTGACTGGCGTCTCTTTATTGATGCTTCTAAGACAAGTCTGAAAGCTGTCCTTTCGCACAATGACAATGTAAAGCCTTCCATTCCTATTGGCCATTCTGTCCACCTCAAAGAGAAATATGACAATATGTATATTCTTCTTAAAGCCATAAACTACCAAGCCCATCAGTGGTACATCTGTAGTGATCTAAAAGTCATAAGCATGCTAATGGGTATGCAAGGAGGATTCACGAAGTACTGCTGCTTCCTCTGCCTGTGGGATAGCCATGCCACTGCAAAACATTATGACAAGCGTGACTGGCCACTTCGATCTACATATGAGCCTGGGATAAGCAGCGTTCACTCTGTCTCCCTGGTAGAGCCTCAGAAAATATATCTGCCACCTCTTCATTTGAAACTAGGTCTAATGAAAAACTTTGTGCAATAGCTAAGGACAATTCTCAGGGATTCCAATATCTGTGCAAAATATTTCCACAACTGAGCCCGGCAAAACTAAAAGAAGACATATTTGTGGGACCACAAATCAGGGAGGTTTTAGCAGACCCTGACTTCGAGAAGACCCTCACTCCTCTTGAACTAAATGCATGGCTAGCCTTCAAGTGGTTATGTGCAAACTTTATGGGTATCAACAAGTCACCTGCATACAAAGATGGCGTGGAAAACCTTCTTCAATCTTATAAAGAAATGGGATATGCCGTATGTCACTTAAAATACATTTCCTGCATTGGCACGTAGACTTTTTCCCAGAAAATCTTGGAGCCATAAGTGACGAGCAAGGTGACCGTTTCCACCAGGATATCAAGATCATGGAAACTCTCTATCAAATATTTTGGAATGAGAGCATGATGGGAGATCATTGTTGGATGTTGTATCGTGATAATCCTGAGAAAAAATTCAAACGCAAATCCCATGCACAACGTCTAGGAATTCGAGTGTTGACTTATTAGCCCCTAAAACATTGTTTACCATTCTTATACATGCAAAATAAGTACCATTAACTTTATGGTGCTTATGGAATAAACAAAACATGGCTATTTATCTTTATCATATGTTTACGCCTAAAGAGAATGATAAATTTTAGAGTTTCTATATGTTAAATGCATCATTTTGGGTCAGTTCAACTTCTCAATGCACAGGGAGATTTACAAAAGGCAGGTTTTTTCTAGCAATGACACTATGCAACCATATATCACCAGTTTCGGCAAAGAAATCAGAGTAAAACGCTACATTCTATCAGCGACGGCGGTCAAATTGCATTTTCGGATATCTCGAAAACTAAAGAAAAACTAATGTCAGATTTGAAATCAGTGAGAGAAATGCCATGAGAAAAGTTTGCTCAGGTCTCTGATGATTAAAGAAAAGTTCAAATTTGTTGGCCAGTGTTATCAAGAGACTATTTCAATTTAACTAATTCCCTTTTGCCTATTATTATTCTTATTGTGATCTTTTTTAAATAAAATTATATTTTTGTTGTTTCATTTATGCACACTGTCTGATTTTTAAGGATTTGAAACCCAACGCCTCAAGTTTGACCTCCTAGTCAGTCGTTAATCCCTGCAAACAATCCTTCAACGGCTCGCGTTGCAGTAGGTGATTAAGTCAACCCCCACATAATATAAAAGTAGTGTATGGTATAGAGTGGTGTACCACGACAGTAATATTATTTTATTTTTTATAAGTTTTATATATATATATATATATATATATATATATATATATATATATATATATAAATCTTATGCTGAACAATTCTAATTATTGCTAAGTGTTTTTCTAATCTCATTTTAAATGAGTCTATTGTTTTGCTGTTTATTACATCGTTTGACAAATTATTCCACTCATAAATAATCGAGTAAGTGAAGAAGTTTTTTATTACATCCAGATTAGCTCTTTTACCCTGAAGCTTTAACTCATGTCTACGGGTGGGATACTCCACTGTTAGTGTGAACAAGTTATTGACATTACCGTTGTTGAATCCTTTAAGTATTTTGAAGCACTCGATTCGCTGCCCCCCGTAGTCTTCATCTTTTGACGGAAAATAGTTTTTGTAATCTCGAGTGGTAAGGTTTGTTACGTTATGACGGGATAAGTTTTGTCGCTCTGTGTTGTACAGATTCTAATTTATCTATGTCTTTTAATAAGTAAGGGGCCAAGAATTGTACAGAGTATTCGAGATGGGGCCTGATAATACTTGTATATAGTGGCCTTACTTTTGTCCTCGCATTTAAAAATAAAGTATCTTTTTTATATATATTAGTGCTGTCTAGCTTTCTTTGCAGTAGCTGCGCATTGGTTTGATGTTTTTAAGTTTTCTGTAATTATTACTCCGGACCACTCGGTAATTTTATTTATATCAGCTTGCAGGCTAGCCCTGTCTTCTACGCATAATACCGAGTTACCTATTTTCGTGTCATCTGCAAACTTAGATATGATATTATTTATTCCAACGTCTATGTCACTGATGTATATAGCAAATAAAATAAGCCCCAGGACTGATCCCTGAGGAACACAGCTGGTAACAGATACCTAGTCAGATTACATGCCATTTATTATCACTCTCTGTTTCCTGTTTTTTAACCAGCTACTAATCCACCTATATATACAGGGTCAACCCCCCCAAACGGGCCTGCACACACTTTTTGTGATATATCCTTCATTAATTCATTCACTAATCACCCTTACTTTCTAGGGACATGACAGAAGCAACGCCTGTGAGCACAACTAGATCACAATGGGAGCTCCAGCAAAGAATATACTACGTCAAGCATTACTACAAGACAGGCTGGTTCAAGACAGTGCAGCACACTTTCGTGCATCAGTTCGAATGTGAAAAAGCCCTCTCCAAGAGCAGAATTCAGGACTGAGTGGACCACTTTGAGAACTATGGGACAGTGGAGAACGTCAATCCAGCCATTGACCACCGTCCAAGCTATTCAGGACGCCACAGGTGGCGTACAGCTGAGCTGGTCAAGAGCGTGAGAGAGTCAGTTCAGCAGAGTCCAAAACGCTTTGTGCGCAAGCGAAGTCAGTCCCTCGGTATATTTCGTGAGGCTTGTAGGAGTGTGCTAGTAATAGATCTAAAGGCCTACACATACAGAATACAGACGAAGCAGACCCTTACAGCCTCAGACAACGAGCAGAAAAAGGCTATGGCAGTCAAGATACTGAAGAAGATTCAGGAGACCCCAACTTTCCTTAACCTCCTTTGGACCTCAGATGAAGCTCACTTCCATCTTGAAGGAGAGGTAAACTCAAAGAAAAATGCCTTTGGGGGGATCTCCAGACCAAATGAGGTAGCAACCAAGCCCCTACACTTCCCTAAGTGCACGGCATGGACTGCAATCTCAACCAGAGGCATCATCGGACCATTTTTTTCGAGGAATCTGGTGCGACAGGGCCAGTCACCAAGGAGCCGTATGTTAAGGTCCTTAAAACCTTCAAGATGGAGTTGCAGATCCTGTTCCCGTCGCTTATAGGGATATTCTGGTTCTAGAAAGATAGAGCAAGCTCTCACACCTCAAACCTGTCCCAAGATTGGTTGAAAGAGAACTTTGGTGGCCGTGTGATCAGTCTCAAGACTGATTTTGAGTGGGTACCTCTCAGCTCAGACTTTAGCCTCCCAGATTTCTTTCTCTGGGGATACCTTAAAGACAGAGTGTACTCAGGGAGGCCCAGGACCATCACGGAACTCAAAGAAGCCATCAGGGAGGAGATCAGAGCCATTAGTCGGTCGGTTTGTAAGGACGTCATGGACAACTTTGTGCTGCGCCTCAAGAAATGCACAGAGCTAAATGGAAGTTATCTCGAACACGTGCTATATAATAAAAAAGAAAAGTCCAAAGACTCTCATGTTTTGATTTGATGTTTTTAAACACAATAAACTAGTTAGCACCAAATTTTCATTTAATCCTTGCAGAAAATTAAGAAATGTGGCCTATCGAAAGTTGGGGCCCGTTTTTGAGGGGTGACCCTGTATTACCGTTAATTCCTAGCGTACGTACTTTATTCACGAGTTTCTGGTGTGAAATTTTGTCGAATGCTTTTTTGAAGTCTAGGTGTATTATATCTAATGGTTTAGTATCGTTATATAGGTTGAAAAGGTTATGGTAAAAGTCAATTAGGTTTGTTAAGCACGATCTCTTAGACCTAAAACCAGGCTGGCTATCTCGTATTATGTTATTATTTTCAAAGAACTCTACTAGTTTGTCTCTAATGATCGTTTCGAGCAACTTTCCAACTATTGAGGTTAATCTAATGGGTATCTAATTACCGGCCTGGTTTTTACACCCCTTCTTAAAAAATAGGTGTGAAGTTAGCTTCCCTTCAATCATCAGGGACGATCCCATGCTTGAGAGATTTGTTAAAAATGAGAGCAAGTGACTGCTACCTCCTTCTGGACATGTTTTAAGATTTTCGGGTAAAATTGATCAGGGCCAGGAATCTTGTACGAGTTCATTTTCTTTACTTTATCGATTACTAGTTGTGATTTTACTTCCAGGCTCCTTAGGGTTGGGGGTCTGATCTGTATATCCTCGTTGGCATCGTTATTAGAGATGAAAACTGAACTGAAAAACTCGTTTAGGATATTAGCCCTACCCATATCGTATGAAATAATTACACCCACCTGGTTTTTCAAAGGGCCAATCCCGCTTCTCATTTGCCTATTTCTATTGATATAAGTATAGACATGTTTGGGATTAGTGGTGCTTGCTTTCGCTATCTCGATTTCGTAATGACGTTTCGTTTATCTCATGAGTGTTTTTACCTTTCTTCTGCTAGTTTTATATTGTGGGTTAATTTGATCGCTTTTATTGCGTTGTAATAATGTGTGGAGACGGTTTCTATCTCTAATTGCTCGTTTGATGATATTATTAAACCACGGTGGCTTGCCCCTATTTGCGTTACCACTCCTTGTTTTAAGAGGAACATGGTTTTCCTGGGCTATAAAAAATAGTTCTTTAAATTTATTCCAAGGTTAATTTACATCTAGTTCTATCAGCTGTTCGTGAATATTTCCCAGGGCTTCTCTGAGGCCATCTAAGTTAGCTTTACTGTAGTCTGGTACTTTTAAATAATTATTGGTAGCTGAGTACTTGGCATTCAGATCAAATGGATTAGTTTATGGTCACATGTACCTATACGTTTTCCTACGGCGAGAGTTGCTATTAAATTTTCCAGTGATGCAATAACTAGGTCTAGTATATTATTTCCTATGGTTGGCTTCCTTACGCATTGGTGTAAATAATTATTATCGATGAAATTTGTCATTAATATTGCTTGTTGGCTAGTCCCTATATTCAAGTCTCAACAAATATTAGGTAAATTAAAATCTCCCATAATAGCGTTTGTTCTTCGTCTAAAGTTTCTTGTAAGATTCTATATAATTCCAAGTCCTCATTAACGGTAGTATTTGGGCGACGGTAAACAGTGCTTATGTTTATTTTAAAATCTCGTAGATGTAGTTTAACACAGATCAGCTCCACTTCATTTTTTGTAAGTTTTACCTCTGTTACTTTTAATTCTGATCTTATATAAAGTCCCACTTCTCCTCCAAGCCTTCCATTATCCATATCCTTGTAAAAGTTTCTATATCTATTTAGCATTTATTCACATAATAAGTCTTTTATACCAATTTGTAGATAGGTCTCAGTTATGGTTATGATGTCAACTTATTCGATTGATATTAGACATTTCAGTTCTGTAATATGTTTTCTAAGGCTACGGGCATTAAATGTTATTATTTTGATTTTACTGATTTCTTTTGAAGGTGAGGAGGTGAGATTGTTCATTAGTTTCCCTGTCTGGGAGTGAAGGTGGGGGTCAGGGCCGAGGGGGATCGGAGAGGAAAGGCAGCGACTTGAGCGTAGCCGTGGTGTATAAAGGGATTGGCGACAGGGCGAAGAGTGACATGGAAATTAAATGTATTGGCGGCAGATTGGAAGAGTTGAAAGATTGGTGGCTTGACACTGATGCCTGGTATTTTTCTGCGCGGAAAGTAGTAGTGGCATTGGGTTCAGCTGGATTGGCGGGAGATAGGGGTGAAGGATAGGCTCGTATTAGAGGAAACGCGTTGTTCAATTTGCTCTTATTTTATGAATGGATATGTTTTGGCTGAGGGTGGTACGAGGATTGCGGGATATCTTAGTACCATCGCAGTGTATTGTATGTTGTGTATATCAAGGTATGTGTGGTCTTTAGCGAGTTTCCCCAACTTTTGTGTTAAGCATGTGTGAGTGTATGTATTGCGTGGTGTTACTTTGTTATTTACATGTAATGTATTCATGCTGTCTACATTGTAAAGCGACATGCGCGTTTCAGAACAGAGTTTTTAATGCGCCGTTTTTCACTGTAAAGTTTGACTCGCAGCTACGAGCGAAAGTGATGCCTATGTGAGGAGTGGCCTAAAAAGTGTTTTATACAAGTGCAGTTGTAGTTTTTCGTTGACAGGATAGAACCTGCGCATTTGCTTTTTTATCTTTTTTGCTCGTATTTGTATGATGTTTTGTGGTGTGGAATATTAGGAGCTTATCGAATGTTGCTACTAGAATTTTTGTGAGGTGTGTATGTGAGTCTTGTTGAGATCGGGTGCATTCCGGCTTATGTATGTGTATATCTGTATGTTGGGCATGTAGTAATCGCGTGCGTTGTAGAGTGTCATCTGTATCTTCGGAGGATTCGAGGCTATGAGTCACTTATCCTCATAAGCTGTCTTCTCATCCATGATAATTTGAGCCTGGCGCGCGATTCTGTTAGGGCCCTTGGCGCATTCGAGAATGATCACGTCGTCAGCGGAGGACAATTTGAACGTACGTCTGCAGTTTTCGGGTCAGCTGTCGTTGGTGTACATTAGGAGCAGTGTGGATGCTAGTACGCTACCCTGGGACACGCCTGTGCGTGGTACGAATATGCCAGATGTTTTGCTATTGTATTAAAATTTGCACCTCAGGTGGGTAAGGTAGTGAGGGAGGAGCCTTCTGGTGCAGAGAGGGAGCTCCGCGTTGTTGGTTAGTTTCCAACGAAGTTCTTCATGCCACTCCTTATCGAAGGTCTTCTCCACGTCCATGATGATGGATTGTTTTCTGCCATGATTTTCGTGCTTTATGTATGATGTCATAGAATATGGTCATAACTGTTTGAGTGGACGGGCCTCTTATGAGGCCATATTCGCAGGGTGAGAACCAGCCTTCTCATTCCACAACTATTGACGACTGTTGACCATGCGCTCAAGTATCTTGACCTGGTGCTCTAACAGAGCAATAGGCCTGTAACTGTAGGGGCGTTTGAGGGTCTTTGTTTTTCTTGTCTAATAATATGTTGTGGGATATCTTAAATGGCTGTGGAAAGTGCGCAGAGGCGAGTGATGCGTTAAATAGATGTGTTGCTGAAAGGCCGGAAGGGCCGGGGCGCGTTTTAGTGTTGATTTAATAGTGCTTTTTTACCTCAAAGGTGATAGGAGTGGTTAGTGTGGTAGTGTTGTTGAGTAACTCCATTTGTATCAGGGGGTGGGCCCAAGCTTATCATCGTGGAGCCGACATGGTCTTTCTAGAGATGCTCTAATGCGTGTGGTTTGAATGGGATGTGTGTGTGCACCGTGTCACTGTGTGACCTAAATGCGTCGAGAATATCGATAGTGTTGGTGAGTGTGCGGTTTTTATGTTGGAGAGTGATAAGCTTAGGTAGGTCCGTGCCCACTATTATCTTTACGCGCCGCCGTAAGACGGAAGGGTCAGTGTAGCTAGCGTCATCTGCGATGCGGGTCACCTCGCGCCACTGGCACTTCCGGTCTTGCTGCACACATTGGAGGATGCAGGCACGTAGGAGTGTAAGGTTTTGTTGTCGTGGTTGTTACATTGTGTCTTAAGCCTTTATATGTTTATGGAGAATGTGAAGTGTTTTATGCGAGTGAAGGTTTTGCGAGCTGTGTTTATGGTGTCCATTAATGTACTTCAGTGGTCGTGTATGTATGTAGGGTTAGTGTCCTGACGTTTGAGGTTGAGTGGCGTGTTCATGGTTATATGTCTTTTGAATTCCTCCCAGTTTCTGCTAGTGTAGTTGTAGAGGCGAGGAGAAGGGTATTATAATGGGTGAAGACGATAGTATGAGGCATAGAAAGATGTGGTCGGATTGTACGTGGAAACCTGGTATAATGTAGGTGTGGAAGCATGTGGCGTGGTCATTGTGTAAGACTAGGCCCGGAAACGTAGTCCACCCGTGATGCCTATGTTAGAAAAGCCAACCGATCTACTCGCAACGGATGGTGTGCGTTCGGGTCTACCACAAAGAAAAGTAGAAAGTTATGGTTTGGAACAGTCTGGAGACGGAGGTATGTGTGTAGTTTTTGTCGTGTTTGGGCTGTATGTAGTATGTGGTCAGCGAAATATGGGCGGTGCATCAAGTACCTTGCGGGCTAGAAAAGAGAGGTCTAGGGTGTTTATGAGAGTGTGGTGTTTGGAGCGTTGTAATACGATTGCTGATCCCAGGTGCGGCGCCTGTAGATAAAGGTACGTGTTGTAGGGTTCAACGCGAAGTCTGTTGTTAGAAGGGTGTAGGCTGCTGGCTGAAATTTGAAATTAGGATGTCAAATCTCTGGAATTGAGTATCCAGTGGGAGAAGAGCGGAAACGGTGGGGGGAAGTGTGGAAACAGTTAAAGGGAACAATGAAGGGAGGAAGAAGCCAGTAAGAGAGTTGACAACAGCAACAGGAGGGTGGTTATAGTTTTTTTTTTTAGAAGCAAGCTGAAGCCGTCGCGGTAATGGGGTAGGTCCATGGGAAAAGTCGCGGCATAATGGCACGTAACTTTAAGTTCGCCTCGACCATCTCTCATTTTCGTTTCCAAGGCACCAGGAAGGCAGCCCCTATTTCTGCCAAGTAATCGGTGTGAGGAAGACCGAAACGCTGGTCTGGTCGCCCAGTCCTCACAGAATCTTTGGCGCCCCCATCGGCGTGCTCATTCCCCGCAATTCTTACATGTTCAGGAAAGCAGCAGAAGATATTCTGGATATCAGCCCGCCTCGCCAAAACCATGGCGTCACGGATATCGCGAACGAGACGATGCGGAGATTCCAATGCTTCGAGAGCACTCAAGGCGCTTTGTGAGTCGTGATAAATCACAATCCAGTCTCCGAACCGGGAACGTCGAGAAATCTCCCGTGTGGAGCGGTGTATTGCAACCAGTTCTACAGAGAAACAGACGCAGCGCCTGGAAGAGCATCACTGACTTTAAACAGAAGGGATACGGCGTGGAAACCTACCCATTTTGGGGGCTTAGAGCCATCCGTATACGATAGCACTGTTCTAGCGTGACACGAAGTGTGCTCCAAAATGACCGAAGGCAATACTTCTGGCGCTGAAGAAACTTTGGGAGCAGGGATATGGCGAAAAGTAGTCAAAAGTGGTACCCTCCAGGGTTGCGTCCTGAGCAGAACTAGGGGCACTACCAGCCCAAGAGCTATATCGGGCTCTCGAAGGAGTTTCTAAGCGCTAAACTCAAAGGATTTAGCATATGACTGGTGTCCCTCGGCGGCATAGCCACTGTCGGGATCATCTGCCGATGCAGTGAAGCTGTTGGCGACTGAAGGAGGCGCCGGGCTCGCGCGTACAAGAAAATAATAAACTGTGCACGGCGCAGAGAGTGTGGCATCTCACCAACATCGACAAGTAGGCTCTCAATGGGGGGATTTACAGATAGCACAGGTCACCAGGCGAAGGCCGGTGTGGTAGATCGAGTTCACCTTTCGAAGCACACGCTCAGCTACGGATGCATAAAACTCGCATCCGCAGTCGAGCTTCGAACGAACCAATGATCGATAAGAAAATAAGGCATTAGACCTATCAGCGCCCTAGGCGCTGAACGTTAAGGAACGAAGAATATTCATGACGGGAGTACAAGAGAGACTAAGGCTGCGAATATGAGCCTCCCAGGGGAGGTGTCGGTCGAATACAAGACCAAAGAAACGCTGCGAGTCCAACACTTCCAAACGAACCCCATTTAGAAACAAGTCTGAGTCAGGGTGAAGCCGTGGCTATCGGCGGGAGTATACCACCATATTCTTGGCTAAGGAAAACCGAAGCCTTTGCGCTTCGGCATAGCGAGACACGCTATTCAATGCTGGTTGGAGTCGACGCTCCTGAGTTGGCATCTGGACCGCGTCAAAATAGATCGAAAGGTCGTCCACGTAGAACTTAGCAAGAACATTGACGGCATCACCGAAGTGATGCCTTGGATGCTCTAGGCAAATAGTATGAAACTGAGGACACTTCCTTGCGAGAACCTCTCTTCCTGCCCCATTGGGCCAGAGAGGGCTTCCCCACTCGTAAGCGGAATCGACGATCTCGCAAATATTCAGATATAAAGAATATGGCGCGTCCCCCTGTCCCAATCGTGTGGAGAGTCTCCATCCTAACCTATCGCCATGCAGTATCATAGGCTTTCTCCAGATCGAAAAACACCGGGGCGTAGTTATGTGTCGCAAGAAAGGCCTCGCAGACAGCATTTTCCAGTTTGAGCTGAGCATCCGACATTAAGTGAAACTTGCGAAGCTGCACCGTGCAGAAGACAGGCGGCCTCCAGTGTCAAGAACATAGGTTAATCTAGCATTTATCAATTTATCCATCAACCTGAACACGCAGAAGACTAGAGAAATTGGGCAGAAACCAGCCGGGGTAAGTGATCTCTCCATGGTTTGCGAAAAGAGAACACAGTAGATATTCGTCAGGAGTCTGGGTGCAAGACAATACCTCGCTCACCGAGGTGTTGAAGGATGGCGTAAGGGACATCGTCGGGACCAGGGGCGCTACCTGCGCACGAAGCGAGAGCGGAAGGCAACTCACTAAATGTTAACCTCTCGTTGAAGGGTTCTATGCCCCTGGGGGCAAAACAGACAGACGTTCCAGGGATAGTAGTTAAGCCCACGGCGATGAGGTTGCTGGATATGAACTCAACGACCTCATCTAGTGACCTAAACTCCTCGACTGAGAAAGCAAAATTAGTAATTTCCTGAAATGCGGATGACCACGCCCGCGCAAAGCACCACTGGGACAGTCTCTCGGGCGACAGCGGCCCCGAAAATGATATTTGAAATAGGAAGTGATCAATACCATGGAGGTCATCGACTACCCCTCCACCCAAAATTGGGCTGTGCAGCCAGAGAGCACAAAGATAGATCAAGACAGAAAAATGAGCCGGTTCTCGGGCAGTAATGCGTAAACTCAACATTTAAGACACCTATCTCCAGTTCGTCGATCCGGTCGGCAAGGACCTGACCCCTGAGATTCAATCGAGTAGTCTTCCCAGAGAGGGTGTCCACCTTTCAGATCCCTAAGCATAGGAAAGGGCCTGGGCAACTGTGCCACGACGAGGCGGAAGTCTCCCGCTTCAAAGACTGCTGACGGTGGAATTTACGCAGAAATAACAGTATACCTCCTAGCCAGATGCAACTGCACAACCACTTTCTGAAAGGAGGTATCTAAAGCAAAGAGAAGGAAGGAGACATCATGTTTGATGTAAATAGCACATCCTCCTGGCTAGCCCTCTCCCGTGCTAGTGGGGTTGCAAAACTCTTGTACACCTTGAGGGTGGGCATGAAGCACGCGCCCAGCATGGTCTCCTGCAAAAAGATAGCTTAGAGATAATACGAGAAGACGAGCCTCCATAGCTCTACCCAGTTAACGGGGAGTCCGCGGCAATTCCATTGAAGGAACATGACATCTAGGCCTATCTCGGAGGAGATACGGGGGCTCTCTTCCAAGAGAAGCTCCTCACAGGAATGGCCCTAAGATTTCTGGAAGCAGAACTCTGGGCGATGTTGGCCGATCAATGTGCTGAAGGCGCTGTTGACTTCAAGGACTTATCGGGGTGAGGTTAGGCTCGCCATACAAGTCTTTTTCTCCCTCCTCCTCGAAACCTTAGTATCCACCGCCTTCGAGTCACGCAGCCTAACGCTCGGCGTGGACGTAGGAGTCGAAGCTCCTTTAGTGATGTCTTCCTTTCGACAGGCATCTTTAGGAATCCCCGAAGATGGCCTCACGACGAAATTCAGAGATGTTGCCTTCTGTGAGTCTAACGACTCAGTGGAGGCGCGCGGCCGTTTCGCCTTACGGGAAACGGTTAGGTTGAGGGAAGAAAGGGGCGAGCTGGATTTGGCCGGGGCTGTGTGTAACCAGCTTTGCCCTGCCAGGAGAGCGTCCCTGGTGGGTAGGACCCGCAGAAGCGTTCCGAATGGGCTCAGAAACGACCTTGATCGTAGGCTTGGAGGAGCCTGGAGCAGAGGGTGTCTTTCATAACATTGAGACATAAAACGTCCCAGGCAGCGCCGAGCGCGTCAGAACGAAGTTCTTAACTTTGCAAAATGAGAGGCCATCCTGGGCCTGAACGTCCAGGATTTCCTTATCAAGGAGATAAGCACTACATTGCTTCGAAAAAGCAGGGTGCGGCTCTCCGCAATTGACACACTTGGAAACTCACGATTTTGACTTATCGTGTGCGGTCTTAGTGCATCTTACACAGACTTCAGGGAACCCCGACTTTGCTTCTCTATAGTAGCGATTCGTATGGCCAAAGCAGTGGCAGTAGTAGCACCTCTGCGGCAGTGGTACGAATGCTTCACGCGGTATGATACCAACTGGCACGCACTAACTCAGGGGATTTGTCAGATTCGAACGTGACGAACAGTGTAGGGGTGGGTCTCGAGGCGCCTCCCTGTTTTCTCATCACACGTTCGACCTTGACCCCCCTATGGTGGCCAGCTCTAAGGTGATCTAATCTATGGAGTAGCTCATGAGTTCCCTCGCATAAACCAGTCCTTTCACGAAGTCCATGGAAGAGTGCAGCCTCAGGCTCACTGGCGTGACATCAAGTGCCTGAAAGGGCACTAATCATGGCTGCCTCGGAGGGATTCGAAGCATTCGCCACAAGGCCCTCGTCCGAGAAACGGGTTACCTTTGGCTCTCTATCAATCACGCGAGGTTAAAGCTCTACACTAATCGATCATGTTGCCCTTGGCTAACATACTACCATCAGTCGAGAGAATAACGAGGAAGCGTTTGAAACCAACGGGCTCGAAAATGCCAGGAAACCTATTAGTGAAGGGCCCCGCCGTAATTGAGGCTCCGCTCTGCGCACTTTTAGTCGTTGTTTGTGAGTTTCCACCCTAGGGAGCAATGTGCATGGTCGTTCCGATCTTAGCTTGGTCGCATAACGAAATGGCTGCGGCCATGTTCGTCCCCGCGAGGTAGAAGAACCCCGAGTCTTCTTTGTCTTTATCTTGTGTTTATTTTCTCTTTAAGAGAGGATGGCGGGAAATGAACTCGTTTCTCTCCTCCGCCGGTAGGAGCCCCTAGGCTAAATACACCGGGCTTGGCAAGATCCTTCTCTACATTGAAGAAGGTCTCTGCTGTCATAGAAGCATCAGCCGGGAGAGGAGATACCTTCTCTCCCTGTGAGGCCTCGGGGACCCGAGCCATCTTTGGAGCAGCTTGCATAAGGGCGGACTTGGGTTCTGTTCTTGGCACCACGCACAGGTTCGACCCCATGGAAGATCCTACCCTCTGGAGCTAGGTCACTCAGGGACCATGTCCATCTCATGAGGAGTCCATGTGGCCACACCCCCTCCTAAGACATTATGGATCCCATGCAAGGTACCTTTACTCGTCTCGTCTTGAGCCAGAGAAGCGGTATCCGTCGGGAGGAGAGGTGGCAGGTGCACTGACCCCATCCAAACTAATCACGCACGCAAGCATCACATTAGGGGACACGGGCCGACGGGCCCTGTCATCCCTCTCTCCCCTATGGGTGTTAGTTCTATCGAGCCACTCTCAACTGGAATAGTCAATTTTGTACCGCCTGCCTGCTTTCTTGGAAATCCCCTAGAGAAATTAAAAGGGAACTGCCGCTGATAAGAGGTAGTCACCCAAGGGCGATTCCAGAAAGGGCCTGAGGCGGGACGTTGGCCCTCTCCCCTCGATCCCGATCCGGGATGGTTGGTTGAGAGGAAGCTGGTCACCATTTACCCTGTGAAATTAACGGCCGACCAAAGAAAGTTGTGGTAGAGGTTGTAGGTAAAGTTAAGAAGTAAGGTAAGAAGACAGGGTGTCAGAATGAAGGAGATCAGGAGAGTCTTGTCAGCACGGCGGCCAGGAAAGCAAATCGCCGTCCCCCTTACGGAGGCTAACAAACAGAAGTGACAGTACATCTCTTTCAATGGATAAATACAATCTGTGGTCAAGAAAGAAGAAAGAAGTGGTAGTAATCCCTCAGCCAAACATTGTGAAGCTTTACAACAAAGGAATGGGAGGAGTAGATATGTTTGATCAGTTTAGGAGAAGTATAGAGTTTAATTTAGGAATCAAGTGTGATACTTTCCTCTTTTCCGCTTTCTCCTGAATGGCTCGAGTGTAAATGCCTGGATTTTCTACGGAAAGATTCACAAGGTGTCACAGCTAGAGTTTTTGAGGGAAATTTATAATGTTCTAAAACCACCAGAGAAACCTCGGAGACTCGTGCCCCTAACTTCACCCGAGTATTTACGCTACGACAGAAAGGATCATTATGTTGCGATGGGAGATATTCAAGGGCGGTGTGATGTGTGTAAGAAGAATGTGAAACCTAAGTGCTCTAAACGTGATGTGGCACTGCACAACCAGTGTTTTGTTGAGTATTACACAAAGAAATTGGAAGGTGTATTTTTCAGTCAACTGATGTAAAAGCCTATGTCAAACCTTTTATTATTGCCTGCATATAATATTAAGTCATAATTTATCAGTTTCATATATTTATGCATCAAAATATATAGGATTAAGCTTTCCTGGAATTTTCTTTTAACTGGTATGAATCTTATTATAGACTGCTACTTTATATTTATTTATGCGGCAGATTCTTGTAATATTTTCATTATCTATACATTTTTTTTTAAATTACTTCCTCTAAAACAAATATATATTAAATAAGATGGTTTAACACATAATTCTTTCATTTGAACCAGATCCATCAATAAATTTTATCATATCAATTCAGTGATGAAAATCAAGTCACACCGAGAGGAAGTGCTCCTAGAGGCTATTTAAATTGTCGTGCCATATTTTCTTATTGCAGGAGCAAAATTGAAAAAAAAACGTGCATAATTCTCAGTTTTAGATTAACTTTGCGTAATTGTATAAGAACAAATCAATTTGGATGATATAGAAGAATGGTCCGTGTTAAAGGGTTAAAGGCTGGCTAATGATATGCATCGTCTTCATGTGTGGAAATTAGCGTCGAGTTGTTTGTACATAAATTACTGGAGAATTAGTTTGACGAGTGTGATTTAAAAAATATCGCGTAAAAGTGAGCAAAATAACCGAGTTCATTTTTACCTCTCGAATTTAAAGCGTAATAGTGACTCCGAAAGTTTGTTAAAAGAAATTTGTAATGGAAAGTTGTGAAGCTAGAGAAAGTGAAAATGTATGGACAATACATATATAGCAGCCGATCCTTTGGCAGGAATTGGTGCCGGGAGGGCAAACTGCGGCAAGAAGGAAGCGAATGATCTTAGGTTGTGCAAATCAGGTATTTGGTCTGTATCAGTTATGGGATTAGGGCTTGAAGGAGGAAAATTTAGTATACACTATTTTTATGTATCTAGAAATGGTCCAAAAATGTTAGTGCGTGTTGTAAGGAGTGCTTAGAACATTATGGATTATGGCTCAAAGGAGTGAACCCTAGCATATATCATAATCCAAGGCAGGTTTGAGATGAGTGATCGATGGTTTACAATAATTTACTCTTTCGGAAGTATAGATATTTTTGAGGAGCAACAAAGAGGTCGATTCAATAAATGAGGCGGGTTGGAGTTCCAGAGTGAAATGAGAATTTAAATGAAATTGAAAATTTCCGTAAAAGGTTTCGGGGCCGGTCGGATTCCTGTCGTTTCGCCCGTCGGTCTTTGAGGTGATTTGGTGCGTGAGCTTGTGCGCGCAGTAGACCATGCTAGTTCAATGGGGTTTGTTTATTAATTGGTGGCTCCCCTCCATTCTGGAGTCGATTCCCATATAACGGAAAGCAGCAGACACGATATTATGCTGCTATCTGAAATTTGCGCTTGCACTGGTCATGGTGGTTTAGCCGGGGCTTCGTGGCACATCTCTCTCAGGAGAATCTTAATCACTTGATTGTGGGGGCCATGTAAAACAAAATAGAGCTTTCCAGTGGAAGACGTCATGGGTGGCCATTGGCCTTGCCATAGTCTGTAACAGGTGTATAAACGACAGTTTTCCTATTCTATCTCAAAGATTTTCAGCCAGTCAATGAGCGTTGATAGATAGGATGATGTTAAGTAGAAACAATTTAATTTGAATCATATTAATTCAAATTAAAAAGTAGGAAGGGGAGAACATAAAAAAAATTAATGAATCGCAAAATAGAAAGAAATGTTTTTATAGATCAAGGAATTAAATTTGTAAAAAAAAGATCGGCAGAACTCGACCGTGTGGACCTCGTTCACCATCAGAAGCAACAACGAATGGATAGGGAAAATAAAGAGTGAGGCAAATGCTTTATCATTATTCTGTTGACATAAAAGTGTAATAAATAATTGCCAATAATGACTAAATTTTGAAATTTAAACTGCCCACGCGTTTTTTTTAAATATATTTAATTAGTTTGTTTGAGTGACAACATCCTCAGGTTGATCATTCCAATAATATCGGTAGATATATCATCATCATCATCATCATCATCATCATGACTAACTCTATAATTTAAGAACGGGACTTTTTGGAGTATTTGAATAATAATTTCATCTTAGTTTGGTTATGACTTATGTATATTTTAAATTTTTATCAAGGTAATTTCTAAGAAGTTTTTTAGAGTTTGAAAATACAAAATAGTTTAGTTGAGAAAAAATAAATATGATTATCCAATGTTTTATAATTTTTGGAAAGAAAATGAATTACAATTGATGAAGTTCAGAAAATTTATTAAAATTTAAGTAAGGCTGCTTTTTTATTTTATCTATAACTATATTTTAGCAACGTGATTTTTTGAAAAGGGGAAAATAGTTTAGAGTTCCTTTTTAAAATTATTATAATTAGCGAAGTTCAGAAAAATTATAAAAATTTAACCATTGCTTCCTTTTTTTAGATTTTAAATTTTAATCTTAGTAGCGAAGCGCAAGCTCCCCCGTAGGGGGGGAGGGGCGAAGCTATTACCTGGTAAAATTATAAATTTGCCATAAAAGGCGAAGTAAATTTATATTCATTATTTATGTTCCTACTTTGTTCCTAATGGAATTAGGATTTTAAACAAAGTCTCAGGGATGAGAGTTAGAGAGAACTCTTGTTAATAACGGAAAACACGCGAACTAAATCATGGCTTGGTCTCTATCACCTATGGCAAAGTCATGAGTAGACTCTATAGATATAGTGAGTGGAATTAGCGCTAGGATTTTTTTTAATGACCTCTTCTTACCATGGTCTGCTAATTCTCTCGATATGACTCTAATAATGAATGTTGGGGAAAATATTAAAAACAAAATCGAAAAAGGCTTCTAGACGTTTAGTTTCATGATGAAGACTTAACAATTAGATCTGAAGATTTTTCACACGCGTGTGCTACGACGCATTCGGGTTTTGTTGTTAATATGATTGGTCGCAACTTTCGCCTTTGGAAAATCGGGTGGAGAGCTCGACTTTAGGGGGTGAGTGTGACGTCACTCCATTGTGCGTTACACTTCGCACTTCCTTAATTACCGAAATGTTACGTCCTTCAAAATGAACCGGGAAAAAATGAAGGTCATAATTTTTCTCTTCCCTAAGCTCACTCAGTTCATCCCCTACAAATCTTCAGCTCAGCGATTTCCCTACAAAGCCCCTTCAGCTCATCCCCATCCGGAACTTCCCGTCGAAGACTGAGAGTCTAACCAAGAAAAGATAGCGAAGCTAATTAACCCCCTTCCCTGCTTAGCGTTCCAAAAAAAACAACAACAAGGGCATCTTCTCAATGGACATTTCAAAATGTATTCTTAAAGAAAGTGAGCCTCGTAAACTTAGAGTAAGATAAAAAGTGAAATAGGTCTATAATGAATTGCCCCAAAGTAAATAAAAAGAATGAAAATGAAGATTATGCAAGCAGTTCTAATAATCCTATGAACTTGGATGGGACCTGGAAAGACGTGACACCTGGAATGAGATGAATATGATAAGAGTGGTATACTACAGCAACAAACGTGGGCATTCTTGAATGACTAGAACTAGCTAATATACCTAAGAAAGTCTCTAGAAATGATCGAGGACCGAAGAAAATCTCTAGAACTGGTCGATGTACAAATGAATCTTAAGAACTGGCAACGGAACTGCAGAAAGTCTCGAGAACTGGTGAAGGGAAGGAAAAAGTTGCTGGAACACAGAAGGCACCAGAGAAGTCTCTAGGACTCTAGAACTGGTCATACAAATAGAGAAAGTCACTAAAACTAGAACTTGTTAAGGCAGAAAGTCGCTCTAAGTTTAGAACGGATCAATGCACCAAAGAAAGTCTCTAAAACTCTAAAATTAGCGAACATACCGAAGAAAGTCTTTAAAGCTAGCTAAAGAAGAGAAGTAAGAATATAGAACTTTAGAACTGGTCAAAGCATAAAAACAAATAACAAAAACCGAAGATATAAAAAGACAAAAGCTAAGTACATGCTAAAAAATAACAAATAAAAAAAAACAAAGAAAGCAGAAAGGCAAGAAGAAGGAAGAGGGCTCCGACGTCGGGGGTAGGCTCTCCCCTCCCCCCGGCGCAAAAACAAACGACCTATAAAAATAACAGTCAAATAAAGTGTAAGAGAACAGCCTTCTCCAAAAAGTCGTATGGTCCACAAGTCTGTGTGCACGAACCAGTCCCGAGCACATGGGACAAATGGTAGCGTTCCGGCTCGTCCTGTTACCAGGATAGGTAACGTGTGCAGAGATCACCCAGACTTGGACATTCGACAAGAATGTGCCGAACAGTCTGGGGGACTGCAGGCGAGCACTCCATAAAATGGCGGTGCGTCCCGCGAGTGTTTCCAATTCGGAGAGCACAGAAAGCAACCTGAAGCCGTGGCGGCATTTGGGGTAGGTCCATGGGAACAATCGCGGCGCAATGGCACGCACCCTTAGGTGCCCCTCGATCTTCTCCCATTTTCTTTGCCAAGGAAAAGCAAAACGCGGGTTTGGTCGCCCAGTCCTCGCGGAATCTTAGGCACCCTAATTGGCGCGCACATCCCCCCCCCCCCAATTCCTATATGCCCAGGAACCCAGCAGAAGATAATCTTGACATCCGCCCGGCTCACTAAAACCGTGGCCTCACGGATATCACAAACCAGGGGATGCGGAGACTTCAATGCCCCGATAGCACTCAGGGCACTTTGTGACTCGCTATAAATCACAATCCGGTCTCTGAACAGGGCACGTCGCGTGATCTATCTCCTGTACCGAACGGTGTATTACAACCAATTCGGCCGTGAGACAGATGCGGCGCCTGACAGAGCCCTGTCGACTTCAAACAAAGGGAATACGGTGTGGAAACCAACCACCTCTTGGGACTTGGAGCCATCCGTATACACTGGCACGGTTCCAGCATGACGCTAAGTGTGCACTAAAAAGGCTGAAGGCAATAATACTCCCTGCGCTGTAGAAGCTTTGGGAGCAGAGGCGTGGTGACAAATAATCAAAAGTGGTACCGCCCAGGGTGTCGTCCTGGGGAGAACCAGGGGCGCCACCGGCCCGAGAGCTATACTGAGCTCTGGAAGGAGTTTCGTAGATCCAAACCCAAAGAATTTAGGGTATGACTGGCGTGAACAAAGTCTCGAAAACTGGTAAAGGCTCTAATGAATCTCTAGGACTGGGCTCGCGCGTACAGGCACGTAATGTACCGTGCTTGGCGCAGTGCACAGCGTGTGACATCATATTTTTCAGACCTTCCTCTTTGCTGGTCTAGGTCGGATCCTCATCGACTCGGCGACTTAAGTCAAAACACGAGGCAAGTGTGAGTTTCCTGGAGAAAGTGGATCGAATTTGAGCCATGACAGAGCGAGGCGAGTTAAAGAGTTCCTGACCAGCTTGAAGGACGCCATGATTTGAATGATCCTGCAGAGATTTACCACTCAGAAGTATCAGGAGTTCAGTGAACAGCCCCATGTATAACCATGCTGCAGCGGACACCTGGAATATTGCGTTCCCACCAGGCCTCAACGCCTGAAGTTCCGTCTTATCGACCCTAATGCATGCAAGAGGATCTTGAGCTTTATATCTTCCGCACATTTTCACTTTCGAGATTCGCCACTTTCTTTATGGAGCTCTCCCTAGAGCAGTGATTTTCCACCTTTTTATCATAGTCGCATTCTAATTGCTATCTAGAAGCAGCCGTGGCGACCCATTATAACATAATTTACCTATAAATACTTAATTACGTGCAAAGCACTTCAAAATTAACCACAATTGACATTTAACCTAATTTAATCGAAATTAGAAAAAAATTGAAAATAAATCAATTTTACTTTTAAAGTTTAACGGGAAATTTGAGCTCGATGAACATCACATAGTGATTCTTTAATATTAGGACGGAGAATTGACAAGGCAACTCATTTCTTCATTCACTGTCTCCAATCTTTCTTTTTCGTTGTTTTTATGCTGCACAATGCAGAGAAACTAGTTTCAAAATACTTTCAAGTGTCGTTAGAGTTTTTTAGAAATGTTTGATATACAATTATTTTATGCAATTTAGGTATTTTATAAATGATTTCTTGGTCGATCCCGCGGCACCCCGATTGAAAACCACTGACCTAGAGACTGTAGGGGGAGAAACCATTCGTTGGTTTTGAAATATCACTTCAACATTCTTAGGAATACACAGACATACATACATACAAACAGCGGAAATTAAACAGGGCCGGGCCCTATGGTTGCTAGTATGTCCTGAGCAAACAGATGTTCGGCCCTTTTTTTAAACAGAATTATAAAACTTTTGACAAGGAAAAAACTAAAAATATATAATAATAGAAATGAGTTTATTACCCGAGTTGTTTTTTTAACAAACAATGAACAATAATATTGTTTTTTTCAACCTGGATTTTGGACAGTATGAACAATTAGCCTACCTGAAACATTTTTTCCTAGCCTTTAGATCAGCAAATCTTTTCATGGCACTTTCTATATTTCTATTCTTTGAAATATCATTTTCTATAGGAAAAATGGCCAAAGAATTGATTCTGTCTTGAGACGTGGATGACCGTATGATTCTATAAGCTTTAGATTACTAAAGCTTCTTAAAATTGTCAGATTGAAAAATATTTTATTTATTATTTTAACTTTTTCTTTTTCTTGAAGATCCTTGAAAGCGCCCCTGAGCGCAAGGCGCGCCCCGGGCAACTGCCCGAGTTGCCGGTACCTTGAGCCGGCACGGAGACTACAGTACTGTTACTTCATTGACCACATGATAGAACCTTCCCGTGCATCCGATCGAACCCCGACATTTAAAACGTTGTGTGTGTGTGGGGGGGGGGGGTAATTTGATTTTGATCCCAGTGGCCCAATGCGTAAATTACACTAAATCCATAAATCCACCTCTCAAACCTAAAGCATCGCACGGACGGTGGCAATTACTTTCTTCTGCTGCTCAGTCTGTTCCTTTGTATCCATTCATTCTTGCACCTCTCTCTCTCTCTTTATATAACCTTTCTCTTCATTCTCCTCCTATTCTCTTTAGGAGGAGCGAGCCTAGGCTTAAATCGTCTCTTAGTAGCATCATGTAATCTTTCCTTTGGGTGCACGAACAATGTAACTTCAACCGATTTTCACTTCAGCCAACTTCACCAGTCTTTTAACCAATCTTTAAAAATAAATTTTGGCGGAGTTGCTTGAACTGAATTGCACTTTTTAACGAATGATAAAAACTTTTGACGGTCGTCTATGTGTGTGTGTGTGTGTGTGTGTGTGTGTGTGTGTGTGCGCGCGCGCATGTATCTATTTGTAATGGGGGACGTACATGGTTCCTCCAGCAGCGTTTTCAATGTGGGAAAGAAGAGTAAAAACTAGATTTTAGTCAACTTCAGTCAGTCGTTCTCTATACATCTCATTCCTTCTACATTTCATTCTCAGAAGTTTACAAGAGGGAATTGGGTAACAAGCACAGGATGATGACGAAATTCCTTCTGAGAGGAAAATTCTATCATTGGAGATTCTAGCTTACGGGAAATAAGGAACACCGATCTGCAGGAAAATGTTATAATAAGGACTATTCCAGATGTTAATATGGCTATATTAAGATTCTTGGATAAATGAGAAACTTGCCCATTCCCTCAAGGAATGCATAATATATTGGAGTACGCAAGACTTGTTGAACGAGGAAACTACAACCTTGAGACTCGAATTGCCGACTTTAAACGGAACTCTAAAAATACTGTAATTAAAGTCTGTGAGTTGGTTCCCAGTTTAAAATTGGCAGAGCTTTTGCTTGTAAGGTAAATCAATTTAATTCAAAATTAAAAAAGTGGTGCGAATTTAATGTGGTTGTTTTTGTAATCACAAATCCATACTTTAAACTGGGAACAGGCGAGATAGATACACTTTGTTATGAGAATGCAGATAAGTTAGGTTATGATAAATTAAGTAGAGTCAGGGCTACCAGACTATTGGATGCCATCTCTTCTAAAAGCGATGGTAACTTTGTCTGTAATAATTATAGGTTCATTAAGCAAGGATCCTTCGGTAGAAGCTACATGAGAAAAACATCAGCAAACCAGTACAATAGAAGAGGTAGTAACAATATGATTAGCCCACATGTAATGAATAGAACGAGATCTAAATATCAAAATGGGAATTATTACTTTAACAGAGCTACGGATCAAGGCTATGAGAGAGATGGGACTAAGCATAAACAAGCGAATCCACGGTTAAACTATGTTCAAGAGTACATACAACAATATAACAAATAGAAATATGAGGGTTGCTATAACAGCGGGGAATTTAATCATGTTCAATATAATTGAAAATACAACCTCTGATATTTATCAAATTAATGCATATAAGGATAATATAAGATATTTTAAACCTGTCCCAGTAGATCGTGAGGTAGTTATTTTAACTATTAAAGACTTCAATCAATCTAACGCTTGTGGTTCTGATGGTATTTCTCTCCGGTTTGTTAGAGATTCATTGTTTATTATTGTTTATTACCTTACTATAATAATTAATACTTCTATAGTCACCAATACATATCCTAATACATGGCAATACCCTCATGTTATTCCTGCCTTCAAGAGAGAAGACTCTGAAGATGTGTCTAACTATAGACCAATTTCTTTGCTTCCTGTGATATCTAAAATTATAGAAAAAATTGTAGCTACTCGGTTAACAACATACCTCGAGGTAAATAACACTGATCAACACACTTTTTGCTGAATTATGTTGTGTGGTTGTTTTTAACTAATTTTGACGTGTTCATTTCGCATTATGACATCCATTTTTTTTTGTAACACATCAGGTTTTAATTCTACAGCATATTCCTATTTTACGACGTATTGCATGTATTTACTCGGTAAGGATAGTTTCCTAAGTGGTTACCCTCAAACTATAACTTAAAATGTCAACAGAATTTGAAAAGATAAATGCATTGTAAGATAACATCACCTATTACTAAATACATATAGGTTATTTTTTCTAATATAATGAAGTGTCTTGAGTGTTTGATATCTACACAGTCTCGTTGAATACTCCAAAGGAAGTCTACCATCATGTTTGTGTTCCATCGGCCTTGATATCTATCCTCCATAATCTTGATATCTTGATAAAAACGCTCTCCATGTTCATCACTCACGTTGCCAAGATTAGCAGGAAATTCATCAAGATGGCTCTTGAGGAAATGAACCTTTATGCTCATGTTGCAGCCTAAACGATGAAAGCTATTAAGTAATGTCTCTACCAAATCCTTGTAGTTAGCAGCCTTTTTGTTTCCAAGAAATTCTTTCACAAAAGCCACAAATGAATCTCATGCTCCCTTTTCTATGTCAGTCAGTCATCGAACTCGAGAAGTTTTGGTTTTCCATTAACTTTCTGATTTGTGGCCCATCAAAAACTCCAGCCTTTATTTTATCATAACTTAAGCCAGGAAATATTGTACATATGAATTTGAAACACTCACCCTTCACATTAAGAGCTTTCACAAATTGTTTCATTAGCCCTAGTTTAATATGAAGGGGTGGTTATTTATAATATTCTTCTCCCCAACAGTCAAACTTTCTCTAACTGGCCAGAGTTTCTGTTCCCAATGTTTGTTCTTGGTTCGGCTGTCTCATAAACACAGGAAACACGAATATTTTGTATAGCCTCCTTGTTGGCCAAGTAAAAATTTACCATTTTCAGATCTACACATATGATCCATTTGTGTTCATAATCATATTTGAGTAAATCTAATACAGATCGTATGTGTTCATGCTTCTCTTTTAAATGCGCAGAAAGACCAATAGTAATCGCAAAATGTGTGTGGAGTAACACACATTTTAGACTCTTCTTTGAACTATCTATAAAAAGGTTATATTTTCGACTCTGGAAGATCCATCGCGTTTAACAGTCCCGCCACGTCACAACAGTAAACAAAATCTTCTTCAGTTTCAAAGAATTCCAAGAGATCTCTCTTCCTGTTCCGATAAAATGTTACATTTGTTTTTTTCTGCAACAAATTCTTCTCTTTAAGTCTAGAAGCTAACACTTCTGCTAGCTCTTTTGATAGGCCTAGCTCTCTAACTAAACCATTCAGTTCTAATTGGCTGAAGTTTTTACGTTCTTGGGTCGAAGTATGTACAAATTCATTGCTTACATCAGATTCACGTATATCACTTACATCGTCCAGGGAAGGAAGTTCCTTGAATAGAGGTACTGGAATTTCATTTGAATGAAGCACTGGACGAATTGCTGAATCAAGATTTGGGTAACTTATTTTATTTCGCGTTTTCTTGCTATAACCAGAATTCTTTGTGAGACAAAAGTAGCAATCGTTTACATGTTTTTATTGGCTCCCGCCACACCATAGGAATGCCACATCCTAGTTATTTCCTTGTGCCATTTTTCCATTGGCGTAGATTTTCGACACATGGTTTACAAAAGTTTTGCGGGGCTCACGGTTTATCCTGATCACCTAATTTAATCTTAAAGTAAGCCAAGTATGCTCTTTTCACAGACTAATGTTCACTCTTTGAGTTGGTACAGTAGAACAACCACATATTTAGCAAAACTAGTCAGGGGAATTCAAACATTTCCTTCGTAATGAAGCCATACTACTAAGTGTTATTTCATAAAATAAATCTGACAAAAACAAAAAGTTATATTATACAAAATTGATTTATATATCTAGATCTGCATAAAGAGAAGTCTAAATACATAGTTAAAATAAAATAAGAAGAATACCAAACACCTCCACTTCCGTTCACTTGGTCGTAAGATAGCCTGCTACTATGAGTGGGACCAATATGGTCCATAAGTAAAAAAAATGACGTGATAGAAGAAAATTATTGCTATTTTTAAACACAGTGACCCCGAATTTCCCAAGAACAGCTCAAACTTAAGTCAGCAGAAAAAAGTTAAAATTTGTTGACTAATGTAAAGTGTAATCTTCTTTACAACAGCCAGCACGGGTTTCGACCCAAACTATCTACGGAGACAGCTCTTCCCAAAATATATGATAAAATATACTATAATATGCGTAATAAAAATTCTCTCTTTTACAGCTTTTGTACCTTTCGAAAGCTTTTGATAGTGTCCATCATAAGATTCTTGCTATAAAAATATCTAGCTACTTGGGTAACTAATTCCAATGTTAAACTAAATAATATATCATCTAGGAGAAGGGTCAATTTTGGGGTCCCTCAGGGTTCATTACTGGGCCCAGTTCTATTTAATGTTTACTTTAATGATCTTGTAACATCTCTGTCTAATTGCTTTGTTGTTCAGTACGCTAACGATACACAAATTTCTCTGAAGGGTAAGATTGAAGATCTGAACGATTTAATTAAGAGAGCTGAAGAGATACTCAAACTAACCAACCTATATTATCTTAAAAATGGAGTATTACTTAACGAGAGGAAAACTTAATGTATTTTTATTGCCTCTTGGCAATACATCAATCAAATAAATGATAATATTACCATAAACTTCGATGGAAATGAAATAAAACCTATGAGTGTGAAAAGTTTGGGCATATATTTCGATCGATTTATGTTACTTGATTTTTATATTGACTAGGTCTACAAGAAAGTAATGAAAGTGCTCATTTATTTAAATATAATAAAAGACTCATTTGAACCTAAGACACGCATCATTGTTGTACAAATCTTAGCATTATGTTATATTAATTATTGTTTTATTATATGGGGAAGCACTAGTAATGTACATCTAAATAAAATTCAAAAACTCCAAAATTTGCTGATAGAAAAGCTCGTAAATTTGTGCATATCATTATTTCCTTTCTTAATGAACTTGGATGGCTGCGGGTCAAAGATAGTTATGAGTATGAGGTTTGCTACTTAGTTTTTAAGATTACAAGAGGGTACCTATCTGGATGGCTCTACAATTTGGTAACAGTCAACTCAATAACCGGATTATCTACTAGACATGTTAATAATGACTTGACTGGTAGAAGAGCACAAATAGATGTTGGTTCAAGGGAAATGAACATCAGAGGTCCCCGATTATGGAATAGCCTTCCGACTGCGATTAGAAATGCAGGTTCCTTAACGTCTTTTAAAACTAATCTTAAGAAAAGTCTTTTAAATAGATGAAGATAGAATTTTAGCTTTATAGTGTTGATTCTGATCATTGTTAATAGTAGTGCACATTTGGAATAAGTTATATTGCGGTATCTGATGAATTTCTCAGTTGCATCGTGTTGATGGCGGTAATTAACAATAATAATGTACATTTGAAATAAGTTTTAATTTTACTCTGATTTAGAAGCTTCTTTTACCTGGATCTTCATGGAAATCTTATGTATCAACCAGGCTACTATATAGTCTTAAATTGGATTTTAAGTGTAAATCATTTAATAAATAATTCTGCTAACCAAGATATCCTATAATTAGGAAAACAAACAAAAGTCTTGTAAATACTTTATTATGTACATAATAACCAATGTAATTTTGGAAATAAAGTTATTTGATTTGATTCAACTCCATCCCCTTTTATCTCATTCCCTCTCTATTCAAACTCTCACTCAAATACACACTTTTTTTTCTCTCTCTCTCTTCTGTTCAAACTTTCTCTTCTTTTCAAACTCTCTCTATCTTCAAACTCCATTTCTCTTTCTTTATGTCTATCTACACACATCGTATCTCTCCACACACACTCTCCCTTCAATCTACATCTTAAAACTCTTTCTCTCATTGTCTTCAAAATCTCTCTTGCTTTTTTCAAGCACCCTTATTTTTCTCTCGCTTTCCCTTCAAACTCTCGCTATCTCTCTTTTTAAACACTCTCTATCTTTCGAAATCTCACTCTCTCTCTTCAAACTCTCCCCCATTCTTAATAAACAATCTCTCTCTCTCTCTCTCTCTCTCTCTCTCTCTCTCTCTCTCTCTCTCTCTCTCTCTCTCTCTCTCTCTCTCTCTCTCTCTCTCTCTCTCTCTCTCCCCCTCTCTCTCTCTCTCTCTTCAAATCTCTAATTTTGTTCAAACGATATTTTACCCTCTCTCTCTCTCTCTCTCTTTTCTCAAACTTTCTCTCACTCTTCAACCACATGTCTCTCTTTTCGAACGCTCTTTTCAACTCCTATTCTCTCTCTTTAAACTATCACTTTATTCATACTCTCTCTTTTCAAACTCTCATCTCTCTCCTCAAACGCTCACTCTCTCTCTTGAATTTCGTTCCCTCTCTCTTCAAACTCTCCTCCTTTTCAAACAATCTCTCTATTCCAACTCTATCTCTCTCACTTCAACCCTCACTCTCTCTCTCTTTTCAAACTCTCTCATTCTTTATTTCACTTATACTCGTAGCTCTCTCGCTCATCAAACTCTAATTAAACTCAGACTCTCTTTCTTCAAATTCTATCTCTCGCTTTAAACTCTATTTAAACTCTCACTCTTCCAACTCACTTTCTCTTTCTTCAAAGCTTACTTTCTTCCAACTCACACTTTCTTTCTCTTCAAACTCAAATTATATATCTCTCTCTTCAAATTCTCTCTTTCTCCTGAAACTTTTTCTTTCTTTCTCTTTCCTATCTCCGACGCTCATCAAACACTCTCTTTCTCTTGAAACTCTTTTCAACCATCTCTCTCCTTTTTTTCAAATTCTCTCGCTTCAAACTCTCTCTCTCTCTCTCTCTCTTAAAATTCTTCCTCATTTTTTATAAACGATCTCTCTTTCACTCTCTCTCTCTGTCGAAGCAAGTTCTCTCTCTCTCTCTGTCGAAGCAAGTTCTCTCTCTCTCTTATTTCAAACTTTCTCTTTCTTCAACCACACTTTCTCTCTCTTCAAACTATCTCCTCACTATTACTTCAAACTCTCTCCCCCCTCGCTCTTTTCAGCTCTGTCTCACCCACCTCTCCTTTGCTCTCTTTAAGCTATCACTTTCTTTCTTCCTAATCTCTCTTTTTAAACTCTCACCTTTTCTCTTCAAACTTTCACTCTTGTATACAGGACGCAAACTCAGTCTGAGGAGTCAGATTCGAACATGTATGTTAAGCTGGATGAGATGGTGAATAGCCACCCTAGTTTGATCATGAGTGACTTTAACTGTCGAAGGATTGACTGGGAAGATAGATTACGAAACGGGGAAGGAACGCGACTCATCGAATTTGCTGACAATGACTATTTGACACAGTGGGTCGAGGAGCCGACGCGAGTTGAGTACCTACTAGACTTTGTGTTCACCATCAAGGACGTCATGGTCTCAGGGCTGAACGTAGGAGAGCGTTTGGCCAAGAGGTAACACCGAACCATCACGTTTTTTATTCACGCTCCCTGTGCAACATGTGTTTGCATTGCTACCTACAAAACTGAATACATACGAGCTAACTTTAATGCCATTAAGAGGGTGATCAGTCGGTTAGAATCTGAATTTGGCCAATAAAGCCACAGCTAACTGATTTCAGTTCAAGGGCCACATCAATCCCCAGCAGGTCCAGTTTGTTGCAGAAATAAAGGTAACCGAAAAGCACACCAAACCAGTTGTTCAATCGTGATTTCACCTCGGCAACTCATAGTAGAAAAATTGCCTAAAGCAAGTGGAAAGCCAGCGATAGGGGCGAATACATTTCCGAGTACAGAGAGAATTGTAGAAAAGTTAAAAAACTGATACATCGAGCGAAACGCGGTGAAGAACTTCGGATCACGTACATCTGCAAAGAGAAGCCGAACGAATTCTTCCATGTTAACAGCTACGAACCAGTTCGCTATCGCATGGCTACCCTGAGAGTAGAGGATGGGGTGTTGCAGTAATCTGAAACGAACATCGCCAACCTGTTGAACGACTACTTCGCCTTCGTGTTTACAAAGGAAGAAGACGGTCCCGCTCCGAGGCCGGGTGTTCACCTCGAAGAGGGAAACAACCTATACAAAATAGTTGCAGGATACGATGAAGTTGCGGCTATGCTAAGGAATCTGAAACCGTATAAGTCTCCAGGTCCTGATGGCTTCCTTCCCTGAATCATTTGTGAGGTTAGCGGTGAGGGCGCGACACATCTTACTGGAATCTTCAATGAAGCGCTTGAAATGGGACAGGTGCCAGAAGACTGGAAGATGGCAAACGTAACGCCCAATTTTAAAAAGGGAGAGCGCGAAAGCTCGAGTAATTACTAGCCAATTAGCTTGACGTCCATAGTGGGTAAACTGCTAGAAAGGATAATCGCCGGTCGCATAATTGAGCATCTAGAATTTCACAACCTGATCTTAGACTTCTAGCATGGCTTTCGCAGAATCAATCGTGTCTCACAAATCTACTCGAATTCTTCCCTAGTATATTGAATGAGTACGATTGAGTTCTGCTATGGACATATTATATCTAGACTTTCAAAAAGCCTTCGATACGTTACCCAGCCGCAGGTTAAGGAGCAAAGTCCACGCCGTCTGCATTACCTGGAAGGTAGCCGGCTGGATTGAAAACTGGTTGACGGATCAGAGGCAGAAAGTAAAACTCAGAGGTGTAGCTTCGAGGTGGATCAGAATGATCAGCAAGGTGCCCCAGGGCTCCATCCTCGGTCCACTGCTGTTCAGTGTCTACATAAATGATATAGATAATTAGTTCTATTAAATGAAACTCCTTTCTTGGGTGAGCTAGAGGATCGTTTTTAAGGAGCCCATCTGGCGATTGCCGAATGATATACATAGATAAAGGATTGTTATGTACAATAACAAAGTTCGTGGGTGATACGAGATTAGGTGGCTGTGTTTGCTTGCAGGAAGGAGTGAAACACTTGAGGGCCTTCACAGGTTAGGTAAGTGGTCCGAGATGTGGCAGATGCCATTCAACCTTGACAAGTCCAAGGTGATGCACATCCGTCACGTTAACCCTCAAAAAAAATACTATTTGTTAGGTAGGCTTTGGAGGCGACCGAACTGGAGAAAAATTTAGGCGTGCAAATCACTAGCGACCTGAAATTATTTAGGCAGTGGTCCGAGGTAGAAAAAAGAGCCCATAAACTATTGAGGGCACATAAAGAGACATTTTCGTTTCCAAACAAGAAGATTGTGTTCACCCTGTACAACTATCTAATCTGGCCGCACCTTGAGTACGCTCATACAATTCTGTTTACCATCGATGCGCAAAGATATTGAACTGCTAAAAATGGTTCTGCCAGGAACACCAAACTGATCCCGTCATTGAGGCACAAAGGATAGCGATGCCGACTACGAGAATTGGGGTTGATCTCCTTCGGGACGCGCGGTATATTTGGCTAGCTGATCAAAACGTATACAATTATCAGGACAGTGGAAAACGTGGAATACGTTTTTTTGTTTTTTTGTTTTTTTTTAAATTTAGGAGCCCAACTGCGACTGCCCACTTGGGCATATGTTGCCGTATGCACCACAGCCTACAACTAGGTTATATTAAAAAAACAAATAACAATATGAAAATAACGATAAAAAAAGGTAAAGGGTAAAAAACAAAAACAAAAAGAAAACAAAAAAAAAGGAAACAAGGCCAGCCTCCCCCCGGCGCAGGAACAGGTGACTAACAAAAAACAGTGAAATAAAGTGGAGGAGGCTAGCTTCCTCAAAAAAGTCGTATAGTCCGCAAGTCTGCGTGCACGAACCAGTTCTGAGTACAAGAGACAATTGGTAGCAACCACACTCGTCCCAGTACCGGGACAGGTAACCTGCGCGGAGATAACCTAAACTGAACATTCAACAAGAATGTGACGAACAGTCTGGGGAACAACGCAGTCGTCGCAATTAGGCGCAGGCGAGCGCTCAATCAAAGGGCGGTGCGTCCCCCGAGTGTGTCAAATTCGGAGACGACAGAAAGCAACCTGAAGCCGTCGTGGTATTGGTGGGTAGGTCCATGGGAACAGTCGCGGCGAAATGGCACGTAAATTTAAGTTCCTCTTGACCGTCTCCCATCACTTCTTCCAAGCTGCCCTGAGGGCAGACCGTATTCCTGCCAAGTAATCGGTTTGAGGAAGAGAGAAACGCTGGTCTGGTCACCCAGTCCTCCCGGACTCAAAGGTGCCCTCATCGGCGCGCTCATTCCCCGAAATTCTGCCATGTCCAGGAACCCAGCAGAAGATAATCTCAACATCAACCCGCCTCACCAAAACCGTTACGTAACAGATATAGCGAACCAAGGGATGCGGATATTCAAATGCCTCGAGAGCACTCAGAGCGTTTTGTGAGTAGTTATAAATCACAATCCTGCTGCAGCCATTTGAGACCACTCTTCCCGCCAGGTGGCCTGAAATCCATTCATCATGGCGGCTGCACCTTAGGCTCGGCGTAAAATTAACAGACTGTGAGGGGAGAGAGAAAGGCTATGCCAGTAAGCTAAGGATGGGGGGGGAGTGAGGCAAGTTCTTAAAAACCCACTACCCTCAACCGGAGCTCAGGATTGAAGGATGGTTGGGTGTGAGGAAGCTGGTCGGCATTTACCCTGTGAAATTAAAGGCTGACCAGAGAAAGTCGTGGAAGAGGTTTTAAGGAAAGTGAGCAAGAAGCGTAATAAGACAGAGTGTCCGAAAGAAGGAAAAGGGGCTAAGCTGGGGCCGGACGGAGCACTGAGTTCCGTCAGCACGGCGGCCAGGAAAGCAAGTCGCCGACCCCTTACGGAAACGTCGACTGCAGGAAGTCGTTCACCTTGAATATGAATCCGACGCGCAGCCACGGCTACAAGTTAGATTTACCCAGAGTTAGGACAAGCGTTTGCACGAACTTTTATTCTTACAGTATTTGAAATAGATGAAACCATCTTCCAACAAAGGTGCTGAAGAGTATGGTCTTTTTCAAAGTGTCTAGGTCGTCCTTGAATTCCCATACCGCAATATTGTATGGGGAGAGGTGGGAGAGCAGAACCTTAATTTTTTTGCTATACTTTCCTTCATGCTTATTGTTAGACCGTATACGGTGCCTCCTCGGTATGGTTCGCAAGAATTTATGAGTTACTGTTTTCCTGGTAACTCTCTCTTTCTCTCACTCTCTCTCAATTTATCGCACTCTCTCTCACTTTATCTCTCTCACTCTCTCTTTTTCTCTCAACCTATCTCACTTTCTCTCACTATCTCTCATTTTCTCACTTCCTCTAATTTTCTCTCTTTTTCTCACTTCCTCTAATTTTCTCTCTTTTTCTCCCACTCTCTCTCTTTTTCTCTCACCCTCTCTATCTTTTTCTCTCACTCTCTCTCTCTTTCTTTCTCTTTTAGCGATATCCCAACAACGACAGCTGTCCAAATCGGTAACAACGAGGTGTTAAGCAGTATCAGCGTTACAGAAAGAGACGTATTAAGATGCATTGAAAAACTTAAGATAAATAACTCAACTGGCCCAGATATGATCTCCCCTCAGGTATTAAATGAAGCCAAAGGTGAACTAGCCAAAGCGCTGTCGTTATTGTTTGATTATTCGTTACAGACCGGAACAATACCCGATGAGTGAAAGCTCGCTAACGTAACACCATTATTTAAAAACGGCAGTAAATCTCTACCTAGTAATTATCGCCCAATTAGTTTAACCTTGGTTCTTTTCAAATTTTTAGAAACACTTATACGCGATGAACCATTTGTAAGAAAAGAACCTTCTTAGAGACACCCAACACGGTTTTCGTAATTAACGCTCTTGCCTAACGAATCTATTAGACTTCTTTAATGACATTTTTAATGAATACGACGAGAGTAAATTTCCCCACAAACTTTTACTAAGTTAAAAGCGCCATGGCGAGGTGGATAGAAAACTGGCTGAGCAATCGTAGGCAACGCGTAGTTACAAATGGAAAATCATCTACCTGGATAGACGTCACTCGCGGCGTACCTCAGGGGTCTGTTCTGAGACCAGTTATATTTCTAGTATACATTGACAACTTAGGCGAAGGCTTTTCAGGCATAATATCGAAGTTTGCTGACGACACAAAAATTGTGAATTCAGAACTCGCTAACGCACAGATTAATGAAATGCAAAACAATCTCGACAAATTGGCAGACTGGGCGCAAACGTGGCAAATGCCTTTTAACGCGGATATATGTAAAGTGCTCCATATCAGATATCGTAACGGCAAAGCAAATTACTCACTAAATGGTATTCAACTCTTAAGCGTAGACAGAGAGATGAACCTAGGAGTAACAATATCGAGCGACCTAAAACTGAGTCAGCAATGTTCAGAAGTTCTTAAGAAAGCAAATATAATAATTGGATTCATTTGTAGAGCGTTCGAGTATAAGTTGAAAAATACAATCCTTGCTCTCCATAATTCCTTGGTCCGTCCTATTATGGAATACTGCGTTTAAGCGTAGTGCCCGTACTGCCAAAAAGATATAGCAAAATTAGAATGAGTCCAACGAAGGCTTACTAAAATGATACTAAGTTTGAAGAAAAAAACATACGAAGATCGAATTAGAAAACTGAATATATTTCCATTAACTCAGCATAGATTAAGAGGAGACCTAATTCAGGTCTTTAAGATTATCAAAGGCATAGACAATATGGATTGCAATAAATATTTCGCTATCAACCAGTCAAATTACACTAGAGGAAACGGTTGTAAAATTATAGATAAACATTTTAATTTTCCCGAATCAAAGAATTTCTTTTTTAACCGAAACGTCAACATATGGAATGGGCTTCCTCGTAAAGTAATAGACTGCAATACCGTAGATACTTTCGAACGTCGTATAGATAAATACTTTAAATCTAATCCCCGACTAACAGCGTTTTCTGGCGAATAATTAAGTTCCTAGCCTTCGAGTGACAGGTTCACCGAAGTTGCAAGGTGTACTGTCTGTCTTCCCCATAATCTTTATCCCAGGTCACCTAGTATAGACCACTAGGTCTGTTGTGACCTGTTTATCTATGTAACTCTATGTCATTCTCTCTCTCTTTCTCTCTCTCTCTCTTTCTCTCTCTCTCACTTTCCCTCTCTCTCTCTCTCCCCTATTGTCTCCACAAATCAGTCTCACTTTCAGTCTCCTCTCAACTTCCTCTCCATCTTTCTTTTTCTCTCAATCTTTCTCTCCCTCAGTTTCTCTTTCTCTCATTACTAGATTGTAAGTTGGCAATATCAGAGAACGAAAAAGATCTTGGCGTACTTGTCAAGTGTGATTTTAAATTTTCGAAACAACCTACATATAGAGGTGGAAAATAAAATACTAAGTTACATCGAACGCTAGTTTAAATTCCAAAATTTAAAGATTGTCCTTTCATTATATAATTCACAAGTACTACCACAGCTGGAACACTGTGATCAGGTATGGTCACCTTCCCTCAAGAAACTCACGCAGAGGCTGAGCAAGGCGTAGAAAAGGGCAACTAAATTAATACCATTAATCAGGCCCAAATCTCCGAGCTAGGTTGATATATTTCAACTTCTTTTCACTGGAGACAAGAAGACTACGGGGGCAACTAATCTCTTCCTTGAATATTAAATGGCATGAGCAATCTGGTTTACAGGAAGCTATTCAATATTAATAACCATCTTAGTGGTCGATATGGCTCAAATTTAGATGAAAAAAGCCTCTTCACTAATGCATTTTGCAATTACAGTTCATATTGGATAGTCAGCGCGTTTCGGAATCGACTGTCTGAACATATATTGAAAAGTACAAGTATCGGTACGTTTAAAAATAGGTTAATCTCCTAGAGTAGGCAGTAAGGCTTTGAAGTTTCATTACTCCCTTGTAACATCCCCCCCTCTCTCTCTCAATCTCTTTTATCTCCCTTCTCTCTTGTATCAGCACCGCAATGTATCATTTTTCCCCTCTTTATATTTTGACAAAGGCAGAAGGTCACATTTTAACACTAATGTAAGTGTAGCAAAAAGGCCATTTTTCAAAGGATTTGGGGTTGTTTGTGTTGACAGAATTACTCTAGGTAAGTATGAGCTAAACTCCAGAATTGAGATCCATTTTTAGCTATCCTATTTGGCCATTGTAGCTCGGGAGACAACTTTGATTTCATGAATTTAATTATCTGAAGTCGAGGCACCAGGATTCCATCGCCTAGGAATGACTAAGGCTTTTAAGATGCAAGTAGAGTGCAAATTGGGCTAGATGTAGTAAACCAATATTTTCAAATAATTTACTTTTGTGAGATATCGCACTTAGGGTTTAAAATGTTAAATGTGACATTCGCATCATTGCTTAAACAAATATTTTACTCATATCTCCATTTGAATAATTTTTCAACGTGTTGGTATTTTCTTAGTAGCACACAAACAAAATTTGAAACGGTGTCAAAATAATGAGGCTAAATAAGTGTTCTTCATTATCGATAAAATAAAATAACATGGAGAAAATAATTTTAAGAATTCATACAATTTTTCTGTAACTCTATGATTGGGGCAGATGAGCGGAAATCTCTACCGTCGATTAGTGGTCGAACAAAGAAGTAGAGCCTACTTACGCAGTTAGGAGGAGCCGGCATTTTTGTTTGTTTTTTTTAATTTTAGGAACCCATCTGGCGAGTGCCTACTTGCGCATAAGTTGCCGAACTCAACACGACCTACTACTAGACTATATTAAAAAAAAAACGATAACAGAAAACAAATAAAAATAAGTAAATAACAAATAACGATAAAAAGGACAAAGTCTAATAAGAATAACAAAAAAACAAACAAATAAAAGACAAGAAGGAAGCGCGCTCCGGCTTCGAGGGAAGCCCTTCCTCCCCCCGGCGCAGGAACATGCGACCTAAAAAAAGTCAAATAAAGTGGAGGAGGCCAGCTTCCTCCAAAAAGTCGTATAGATCACAAGTCTATGTGCAAGAATCTCGTCCCCCGTACAAGGGACAAACAGTAGCAACTCAGCTCGTCCCGTACCGAGGCAGATAACGTGCGCAAAGAACACCAAGAATAAGAAATTTAACAAAAATGTGCCAAACGGTCTGGGAGACAACGCAGTCGTTACGATAAGGCGCAAGTGAGCTCTCCATCAAATGGCGGTGCGTCCCACGAGTGTGCCCAATTCGGAGGCAACAAAAAGCAAACTGAAGCCGTTGCGGTAATGGTTGGTAGGTCCATGGGAACAGCTGCAGCGCAATGGAACGTAACTATTAGTTCCCCTCGACCGTCTTCCATCTTCTTTGTCAAGTCGCCCGTAGCCTGTCATTATTCCTGCCATGAAGTTGGTGTGAGGAAGAGCGAAAAGTTGGTCTGGTCGCCCAGTCCTCGCGGATTCTTTGACGTCCTCATTGGTGTGCTCATTACCCGCAATTTGCACATTTCCAGGACCCACTAGAGGATAATATTGATATTCGCCCTGCTTGCCAAAACTGGGGCGTCACAGATATCGCGAACCAGGGGATGCGGAGATTCCAATGCCCTGAGAGCACTAAGGGTGCTTTGTGAGTCGCTATAAATCACAATCCGGTCTCCGGACCGGACACGTCTCGTTATCTCCCGTACGGAGCGGTGAATTGACACCAGCTCGGTGGTAAAGACGGACACAGCGACTAGCAGAGCCCTGTTAACTTCAAACAGAGTGGATACGGCGTGGAAACCGATCCCATCTTAGGAATTGGAGCCATCCGTATATACTGGCACGGTTCCAGCGTGACAAGAAGTGTGCTCCAAAAAGGCCGAACGCAATACTCCCGCCGCTGTAAAAAGAAACTTTGGGAGTAGAGGCGTGGCGACAAATAGTCAAAGGCTGTATGCTCCAGGGTGGCGTCCTGGGCAGAACCAGAGGAGCCACCGGCTCGATAACTATACCTAGTTCTCGAAGGAGTTTCCTAGCCCTAAACCGAAAGAGCTTAGGGTATGAACCGGCGTCTCTCGGTGGCATAGGCACCATCGAAATCAGCTTCGGATGCAGTGAGAGCTGTTGGCGACTGAAGGAGGTGCCTAGCTCGCGCGTACATGCGAATAATGCACTGTACACGGTGCAGAGTGAGTGGCATGTTTCCAGCATCCACAGGTAAGTTCTGAATGGTGTAAGGACTGAAGGCACCGGTCGCCAAGCGAAGGCCTGTGTAGTGGAACGAGTCCAACTTTAGCAATACATGGTCGGGTGCGGATGCATAAAACCCGGATCCGTAGTTTAGCTTAGAACGAACAAAGGATCGATTAAGTAGTAAGGCAGTAGTCCTATCAGAGGCCCAGGCACTAAACGTCATGGAACCAGGAATATCCATGGCACGAGTACAAGAGACCATAAGGCTGTGAATATTAGCCTCCCAGGTGAGGCGTCGGTCAAATACAAGACCAAGCAAACGGTGTAAGTCTACCACTTACGGGCGAACCCCATTTATAAAAAAGCCTGAGTCAGGGTGGAGGGGTTGATTGCTGCACAATTGCACCACCTTTGTATCGGCCGAGGAAAACCAAAGCCTGTGCGCTTCTCCATAGCAAGAGATGCGGTTTAATGCATATTGGGGTTGACGCTCCAGATTCTGCATCTGGGCCCTGACAAATGAGCTCAAAAGGTCGTTCACGTAGAGAGTAGCGAAAACATCGTCCAGCAGCGCTGTGTTGATGCTCAGGACAAAGAGTGTGACACTGATGACACTTCCCTGCGGGACACACTTTTTCTAATCCATTGGGCGATAGAAAATCAGATATAAAGCTTGGGAGGCGTCCCCTGCCCCCCATCGTATGGAGAGTCTCCATGATACCTTATCGCAATGCGGTATCATAGGGCTTCTCCAGATCGCAAAACACCGTGGCGTAGCACTGTCTAAGAAAGAAGGCCTCGCAAACGGCATTTTCCAGTCGGAGCAGAGCATCCGAGTGGAGTTGAACTTGCGGAAGACGCACTGCGCAGAAAAAAGACAGATGACCTCCGCTGTCCCTAAAAAAGCTCATCTAAGCTAGATCAATTTCTCCATTAACGTCCACACAGAGGAGGTTAGAGAGGTTGGGCGAAAACAGGCTGGGGTAGAATGATGTCCCTCCGTTTTGCGAAAAGCGACCACATTAGCGATTGGCTAGTAGTGTGGGAGGATACCCTCTACCCAGATCCTGTTGAACAAATCTACCAGATGGGCCATCTATCGGTCACCTAGGTGTCCTAGCATGGCGTACTGGACATCGTCTGGACCAGGGGCGGTGTCCGCGCACGAAGCGAGAGCGCAACGCAAATCACTCAAAGTACACCTATCGTTGAAGGGTTCTCCGCCTCTGGAGGTAAAGTCCAGTGAGCTGCCTTCCGGGACATCACGACGCACATTGAATGCTGCGGAGTAGCATCCCAGCTGGAGAATGCGGAGAAAGCGGCGCGAAGGATTCCGCCACGGCCGCGGGGTCAGAATTGCAACCCCATTCTCCTAGAGAACTAGAGGGGGTCCTGCAAGAACCTGCCCCGAATCCTTTTGACACGCTTCCAGATTTCTGCTAGAGGGCTTTTCCTGTTAAGTGAAGACACGTAAGCCCGCCAAAAAGAGCGGCAGGGGTGCTTCGAAATAGAGCAGAACAGAGCCTTAGCTCGAAGGAATTCATCAATAGTAAAATCGTTTGGGCAGCGATTATTACGCATGTAGGCATAATGCTTCTGTTATGGGGGCCGCCTCACAGTCGGCTGAACACACGGGGAGTGGTCGGAGTGCAAAATGGCCAGACGTTATAGGAATAGTATTTAGCCCATAGTGGATGAGGTTGCCGGAAAAGAACTGAACGGCCTCTTCTACCGACCTAAACTCCTCGACTGAGACAGAGAAATCTTTTCCTGAAATGCGCACCCCCGCGCCAGCGCCAATCACTCCTCGGGCGGGCTCTAAGGCTGCAGCGGCCCAGAAAATGATATTTTTATGGGAAAGTGATCAATACCATGGAGATCATCAACTACCTTCTACCCGAAATCTTGTTGTGTATCCGGAGAGCTAAAAGATAGATTAAGTGAGGAAAATGAAGCGGTTCTCGGGCAGTTATGCGTAAACTGATCAACATTTAAGAAACCTATCTCCAACTCGTCGATCAGGTCAGCAAGGCATTGACCCCTTAGATTAATAGCGTAATCTCTCCAGGGGGGGGGGGGGGGGGGTCTAGCGGTCAGATCTCCAAGAAAGAGGAAGAGCCTCAGCAAACGTGCCACGACGCGGTGGAGTCCCCTACGTCGAAGTCGGCTGACGCTGGAATGTACGCGAAAATAGCAGTATATTCCTCATATCCAGGTGTAGCTGCACAGCTAGTGCCTGAAGGGAGGTATTTAAAGCAAATATAAGAAGGGAGACATCATGCCGGGTATAAATCGCGCATCCTCCTTCCCTGCCCTCATCCTGTAGTGCTGGGCTTTGAAAACCCTTATACCTCGAGAGGGTGTGCAGGGGGCACGCACCCAGCAGGGTCTCCTGCAAAAAGATAGGTCACGGGGAATCAGAGGTGACGAGCCTCCGCAGCTCCTCCCAGTTAGCCCGGAGTTAGCGGCAATTCCATTAAAGGAATATGACCTCCAGGCCTACCTCAGAGGATATGCGGGGGCTCTCTTCGATGAGAAGATCCTCACGGGAGTCGCCGTACACTTCCCAGGAGCAGAGATCTTGGCGCTGTTTGCCGGATAATGTGCCGAAGGCGCTGGCTCCTTCGAGGAATTATCAGAGGAGGTTGGGTTTGCCATGCCAGTCTTTTCCTCCCTCAGCCTAGAAACATTAGGCTTCGAAGGCGGGCATCCCTCTTTTGGAAGAGCCACCGTCTCCAAGCCACACAGAAGGGTTCCAAATGGGAGCGAAAACGACCGTATAGGTAGGCCTGGAGTTGCCAGGAGCAGATGGTGTCTTTCTTAACATTTCGAGCCGAGCGGGCCAGGACCAAACCCTTAGCCTCTCGAAATGAAAGACAATCCTTGGCTTGCACCGCCAGGATTTCCTTCTCAATGAGATACGCACCACATTGCTTCAAAGAAGCGGGGTGCGGCTTTCCGCAATCGACACACTTGGCCACACACGATTTGGACTTATCATGTGCGGCCTTGGAGCAACTTACAAAGACTTCGGGTAACCCTGACTTTGCGCGTCTACAGGATCGATTAGTATGGCCAAATCGGTGAGAGTAGTAGCCCCTCCGCGGTAGTAGCACGAATACCTTCATGTGGTTGCGCTACCAACCAGTACGCACCGACTCAGGGAGCTTGTCACAGTCAAACGTGACGAAGATTGTAAGGGTGGGTCTCGAGGCGCCTCGCATAAACTACTACTTTCCTAAAGTTTATGGTAGAGTGCGGCGTCACACTCCCGGCGTGTCATCAAGTGTCCGAAGGACACAAATCATGCCCGCCTTGGAGGGATTCGACAAGAAAATTTTGCAAGAAAATCTTGCCAAGCCTTTTACCACAATGTCACTTTAACTTGATATATATAAATCATAATTCTTTGGGGGTTTTCTTCAACTATAAAGATCTTATTAATCCGATGTTAAGGATATCCTCTGTTGTATATCAATTCAAATGTACCGGTTGCAATGCCTGCTACGTAGGCAAGACTAGCCTACATCTTAGACAGAGGGTCAATAAACATCTTGGATTATCCTATAGAACTCAAAGACCCTTAACTACACCCGAATTCTCCAGCATACGAAATCCCGCAGAAAATACTGGCCACCTCACTTCATCGGAACATTTTTCCATTCAGTCCATTTATTAAAAATACTAGAATTGCTCTATATTAAAAAAACTAAACCAACACTCAACGAGTCTGATTCCTCCTTTCCCCTACGTATACCATAACCCTACAACCTACCAAGTAATTTTTATGCTCCTTTGTCGTTCACCTTTTCATTCTTGTCCTGGAACGACTATCTTTTTAAGGTAATGTGTATATCATTCACGTATTCGGTTCTTTTAATATTTTAATTTTGTATTTTTTTACTTTGTCATATTTTAACTTTAGTTTCGCTTCTTTGGGAGTTCTTGTTTTTTAGTGTTTTTATTATTCCTGTTTTTTTTTTATGTCCGTTCTCAAATTGAGTGCCTTTACTTTACTCTAATAGAATCACTGAAGATGTTCCAAAGTTTGGGAAAAAACGTCTGAGAGGAAATAAATGTCCTTTTCAATCTACTCGTGGGCCTTCATTTTCCTACTGAGATTAAGGTTTCCGCGAACCAAACCAATTTTTTTTCTTTTTCTCTCTCCTGAGGAAAGATGTGTTGCGCGGTGCTCCACGGGTTCTTTCTTTATTATGCGTGTGTAGACTTACGTTTTCCTAGTGGCCTTATTATTCACTATTTAGGTTCAGTTTTGTTCTAAATTTAACCTTAAATTATTTTAGTCGTGTCTCAGCTGCATTTAAAAAAAAAAATCACTTCAATTTTCGTGACTTTATATTGGCGAAGTGAAGTATTACAGTGCGTTCATTTAAATAATCACAACGCAACATTTGACAATTCAAGGTTATACTCCAACCTTACAGCAGGCCTTACTAGTCTTACGAATCAAGCACACTTACAGCTGAGTCTTTTTAATTTTATTTTGATTTATTTATTTTTTTTAATAACCCTGGGGTATTTCACATCATGTCCTTTCTTTCTTGTTTCTCTCTCTCTTCCTTTTCTCCCGTTCCCTTTCTATATATGCCTCTCTGTCCCTCTCTCTTCTTATGTTTGTCTATCTATCTATCTTCTCCAAGTCATACTTCTAGGCTCTATTTCCCTTGTCCGTCTCTGATCATTTATTTTTTCCTTTTTTTCTTTCTCTCGCCCCACCCATTTCTCCATCTATATATATCATCTCTGTGTCTCTCTCTCTTTCCTTCCTTTCCTTGTGTCTCTTCCTTTTCTACCTCTTACTCTTCTCTATCTATTTGTTCTCTCTTTCTTCCTCTAACTTATTTCATCTCTTCTTTATCTAATTCCACTCCCTTTCTCCCTCTATCTATCATCTCTCTCTTTTCTCTTTGCTTCCATTCTCTCCTCTTTCTCCCTATATCTGTTCCTCTTGCTCTCTCCTTACATTCCATATCTCTCTTCCTTCAACCCTGCCTTCTCTTTTTTTCCATAGTGCTCCGTTTTTCCCTCTATCTGACATCTCTCTTTTTTCTCTTCCTCCTATATTTCCTCCTCCTAACCTCTCCTGTTACACCCCTTCTTTCTTCCTTTATCTAAAAAAGCTCCATTTCTCCAACTATCCATTATCTCTATGTTTCTCATTCTCTCCGTCCGTTACATGTCTCTCTTCTTTTACCTAATTTTTCTCTTCTAAATGCGGTCTCTCTCTTATATATATATATATATATATATATATATATATATATATATATATATATATATATATATATATATATATATATATATATATATATATATATATGTGTGTGTGTATGTGTATGTATGTATATATATGAGTTTACCCATCATCTATCCTTCTCTGTTTCTCTCTGTCTGTCTGTCTCTCCCTCTCTCTCTTTCTCTCTCTCTCTCTATCTTCTATTCCTTTTCTCTTCTTTCTCTATCTGTGCTCCCTTTCTCTCCCCTCCGAGGAGGCAAAGTAGTCCCCAGTGAGAAAATTCTCAGCACGGCCATGGGAGCGGTGGACGACTGCGGATTGAAAACTCGCAGACGGGTCGTTGTAGGGATGGTCTCAAGAAGAGGTCCTAGCCAGACAGCTCACTCAAGTAACCTGACCTTGAACCAGCGCTTGGCCGACCTCTTAACGGCGGAGAGGTTCTTTTTTCTGGACCTTTACCGCACCTTTTAAGGTCGAAACGACCTCTACCAAAGGGACGGAGTGCACCTTTCATTCAAGGGAAAAGCTGTACTCTGTAACTTAATCCAGGATGTCGTGGAGCGGACGCAGAGGAGCCTCCGACCCAGAGTGAAGGCGGACGTAAGACAGTATGCCCGTGTCACGCCTGGAACGACCTTCTTAGATGTGGCAAAGAGGGGTACTGCCATACAAAAGAAGCCGGGAAACGGAAGAGTGTAGGGAGTACTACACTGGGGGACTCCCTCAAAGTTCTTCTGTTCAATGCGAGGTCAATCAGGAATAAGTTTCTTGAGCTCCGTGGCCTTGTAGTAAAAGAAGAATCCGAGATGGTGGCTATAACGGAGTCGTGGATAAAAACCTCAAGCCAAGATTTTGAAGGTAAGTTCACGATTCCCTGTTACCAGCTCTTCCTGAAAGATAGGCCAGACAGAGAAGGTGGTGGTGTGATGTTGTATGTCAAGGATACTCTCAACTCGATGGAATGCAACATCGTATCCGACCATGAACTACTAGATATTGACCTAGAGATAGGTTCTGTCAGATACAGGACCCTGGTGCTTTACAGACCCCCTGCCCAATTCTTAGAACAGGACAGGAGTCTGTACCAGCTGTTGGGCGAACTTGTAAAAGACAGAGTGTGTATCACCATGGGTGACTTCAATACCCATGTTGACTGGGAAACCAGAGAACCCTGTAGCGAGAACGCACTACTCCTGGAGTTCGCGAACAACGAGTTTCTGACTTAATTGGTGAGAGAGCCAAAACGAGAAGAGACAATATCCTCGACTTAGTTTTTTTCACCTTTGAGGATGACATCATTGAGGACCTCTCTGTTGGCGAAGAGCTCGGTGCAGGGCCTGTAACTAGTAAATCAAGGAAACTTGATTTGAGAAGAGGAGACTTTGTAGGTCTTCGTACTGGACTGACTGACGCGAGGCTAGAAGTGTGCGAGGCTATTGAAGACTCGTGGAACAGTTTCAAAACCACATTCATGAGTCTTCAATCGTGTTTCATCCCTCTGAAATGCACCCGTCGGTCTTCTGTTCAACCAAAGTGGTTTAATCGAGAAATCGTCCAACTGCTTAGGGAGAAGAGAGATGTGTACCGGCAATCGAAGATCTCGGGTGACTTTGACGAATATCGGAGGCTAGCCAGGAACGTAAAGTCCAGCATAAGGGTGGCTAAGCAGTCTGAGGAACTCCGAGTGACGAGACTTTGTAAAGAGAATCCCAAGGAGTTTTTTGGATATGTAAACAGCCATAAACCAATCCGTCGAACGATTAGCCCTTTGAGGAATGAGGAGGAGACATTAAAGCATTCATATGCAGAAAATGCTGACCTCCTCAACGACTACTTCTCTTCAGTGTTTACTGAAGAGTGTGGTCCCGTCCCCCAGCCAACGGATTCATACTCGGGGGAAGAGCTGGAGGATTTGGACTTCACCGAAGGAGATATAAAAAAGATCACTGACCTAATGACGAATAAGTCACCTGGGGCCCGGATGGGTTTCTACCTAAAGTGTTGAAAGAAGTGCGCGATCAAGTCTCACGACACCTGAGCACAATCTTCAACATGTCAATCCGGACCGAATGTTTTCCTAGAGAATGGCGTAAAGCGGAGGTGACTCCTATCTTCAAGAAAGGAGACCGTAGCCAATCGTCAAACTACCGACCTATCAGTCTGACTTCGATAGTCGGTAAACTCATGGAAAGCATCATAGTGGACAAAATGTCGTCGCATTTAGAGTCAAACCTGCTACTGAGGAGTTCCCAGCACGCTTTCCAAAGGCAACGGTCATGCCTGACGAACCTTGTGGAATTCTTCCACTTCGTCTTCAGTGAGCACGATCGGGACAAGGCGGTGAATGGGGTCTACTCAGACTTTCAGAAAGCCTTTGATAAGGTACCACAGCGCCGCCTTTTCCGGAAAGTGCGAGCGCTGGGCATAGATGGAAAAGTAGCAGGCTGGATAGAGAACTTGCTAAATAGCAGACGGCAACGGGTGGTAGTGAATGGACAGGCTTCTGAGTGGGTGCCCGTTACTAGCGGAGTGCTTCAAGATTCTATATTGGGACCACTACTATTCATCATCTACGTCAGCGACATGGAGGGGGACATGGTTGCCAAGATTTCTAAGTTTGCCGACGATACCAAACTTGGTATGAATGTTGAAAAGCATGGAAATACTGCCCGCCTGCAAGATGATCTTCGAAAGATTAGGGAGTGGTCGGACACGTGGCAAATGCCTTTTAACGTGAGAAAATGCAAAGTGATGCATATCGGCCACCGAAATCCCCAATCACCCTATATCCTTAAGGACACTGCTCTCGAATCCACCGACACTGGGAAGGACTTGGGTGTAACTATCACCAATGACCTCAAGTTCTCGAAACAGTATATTGAGGTAAAGAAGAAAGCCCAAAGAATGTTAGGGTATATAAAGCGACAGTTTGGATATCGGAACAAGGAGATAGTACTGTGTCTGTACAACTCCCTCGTCCGACCGCACCTGGAGTATGCCGTACAATTTTGGAGTCCTTCATTTCGAAAGGACATCGCGAGATTGGAACGCGTTCAAGCCAGGGCAACCAAACTGATTCCCTCTATCAGACATAAAAGTTACGAAGATAGATTAAGGAAATTAGATATGTTCTCGCTGGAGACCCGGAGACTACGTGGTCAGCTTATCGAAGTGTTTAAAATACTTCGAGGCTTCGACAGACTGGACTACGCGGATATTTTCCAGCTCAGAGAGGGGAGAACAAGAAATCACGGCTACAAACTTGAACTGAAGTGATACCACCGTGATCTATGTGGGAAATTCTTCACATACAGTATATGTGGTAGTTGGAACGCACTTCCGACGGAAGTTGTCAACAGTGAATCTGTTGACCAGTTCAAGTCAAGACTAGATAAAGTCTTGTGAAATCACCGTTAAGATCTTCGAGAGTGATCTTCGAGGTTGCCAACGGACACCTTCGACGATTGAGCCAAAAGTACCCTCCTTGTATGGACCGTAACGTCTTCTAGGGTACTTATTTTCCTTGTAGCTCCTTGTAGCTCTCTCTCTCTCCGCTTCCGGTCTTACTCTATTCATCTTCACCTAACTATTTATTTAACTATTCATTCACATCTCTCTTCTCATTATCTCTCTCTCTTTCCCTCCTTACCCCACCCCCATTCTTTATATGTTTTACTCTGCACGACAATTTGTACGATGCCGATAATCCCAAATTAATCCTCGTTCCAAATCGTCGCAGACAAAAGCCGAAGGAACAAGTGCAGCGAACAAGTTAATTCCCCGTCAACATTTATGACCACCGTTTTACCCCAACCATCAACCTCTTATAAACCTGTCTATTTATTTTCCTACATCTTCTTAATTATTTATTTATTTATCTATTTCTTTCTTTAGCTATTTTCTTATTCCTCACCTCTATTTCTTTCCTTCTATTATGCTTTCTTTTTTCTTTTCTATTCTCCTGTCTCTCTTTTTCTTAATCAATGGCACTTTTTTCTTACTTTTTCTCGCTTTTTTCTCTCTCTCCATCGCTCTTTCCCTACCTGCTTCTTCTCTCTCCCCTCTCTAGCTCTCTCTTTTCTCTATCTCACTTTTACTCTTTTTCTCTATCTTCTCTTTCTATCTCTTTTTAAAGGATAACATGCCCATCTTTCTCGCTCTACTCCCCACCTCCTGTGCTCTCTATCTCTCGTTCTTTAGCACCTTCTCACCCTTACCTGTATTTTTCTTCTATCCTTTTGCGTTAATCTCTTCTTCTTTAATTTTGTCATTCTCTCTCTTTCTCTCCAACTCTATTCCCCACAAAAATTTTCTTATCTCCCAATCCGACTACTCACTTCCTCTTCCGGTTGTTCTCATCTTCCCACACTCCTTCCCGCCCGAAACTTTATTCAAAGATACCGACTGAAAATGAGAATATGTGTCGAGGTACACACGTGCATATTATGTGTGTACTACATTATGTAGATCTCGCACTCGCTGTTCGTTCGCTCTCTCTCTCTCTCTTTCTCTTCCCACTTATTCAACCTCAGCTACCTATATCTCACTTGCCTTCTCTCGTTGCTCCAATAGTTCTCTCATTCTTACCCACCTTCTCTTCTAATTCTCCCCCGTTCTCACTCACTTTCTATTTCTCCTACTCTCACATCCCTAGTGCCTCTCTCTCTCTCTCTCTCTCTCATTTACCTACATATGCTTCTCGTTCACTATTAACATTTACTTCCCTCTTTCATTATCTTCTCCCTCCTCCGCTCTCTCCTTTTAATGACTATCTCAATCTCTTTCATCTTTTTTCTCTCTATCCATCTATGTATCTATTTATCTATCACCATCTCGCTCGCTATCTACCTCCTTTTTTATTTTTTTCCTCCCTGGCTCTTTTTCTGTCTTTTTGTCCTTTCCCTCTTATCTCTTTTTCTGACTTTAACTAACTCTTCCTCTCTTATGTATCACTATCTTCTCTCCTGCTCCCTTTTTTTCTTGCACTCCCCTTTTTCTCTCTCTGCCCGTTTTTATCCCTCCTTCTTGTCCTCTCGTTTTTTTTTCCCGTCTGTTTCTCTATCTATGTGTGTATATCTATTTTTCCTCTAGTTCTCATTCATTTGCATTTTTTATACTCCCTCTCCTTTTCTTCTCCTTCTCTTATTTTTCTTCCTGCATCTTTCTTCCTTCTCCTTGTCCCTTTTGTCTTATAGATTTTTCTGTCTCTCGCTAACTCTATCTCTCTCTTTTATGTATCTCTATTTACTCTCCCACTCCCTTTTCTCTCTGCTTCTTTTTACTCTACCCCCTTTTGTCCTCTCTTTCTCTCTCTTTTTTCCCTCTCTGTTTCTCCCTCTATGAGTGTGAATATATGTGTAGATTGATGGTGTAACTGTGACTACGTATATGTGTATATGGCTGAAAGATGTACACCTACATATATCCCTCTATCTAGCCATTTCTCCCCTCTCTCTCTCTCTCTCTCTATCCTTTACTTCTACTATTCTATGTGTAAGTGGCAGTAGATTTAAGGCCAGATCACCTTATTCTGGGCCGTGAGGCCTGTGTGATCTGTGTATCTATGTAACTCTATGTAACTCTATGTAACTCTATGTAACTCTATGTAACTCTATGTAACTCTCTGTCCCAATCACTCAGTCTCATTATCTCTCTCCGCTCTCCTTTTTTTGACTCTCAACTTTCTTGTTTGTCTGCTCCTTTTCAGTCTTCCTTATACTTTTATCTTTTGTTAAATTATCTATTTATCACCATCTCACTCTCACTCTCTACATCTAGTTTCATCTCTCTCTGTCTCTCTCTCTCTCATTTTCTCTCCCGCTTCCTTTTTTTCATCCTGCTTCATATTTGTCTTTTTGTCCTTTCTCTTTATCTCCTTTTCTGTTTCTGACTAAGTCTCTCGTTGTCTCTCGCTCTCCATTTTTTCTCTCTGTTTATTCTCACCACTTTTGTCCTCTCATTCTCTCTCTTTCTTCCTTCTCTGTTTTCTCTCTTTTTGTGTGTATATGTGTGTAGATCCGTGTTTTAACCTTGACTATATGTACATATGTGTAAATAGATGGAAGATGTATTCCTCTCTTTCCCCGTCTCTCTCAATCACTCGATCTCTCTCTTATTATCTCTTAGCATCTCCTTTTTTCTAACTCTCAATTTTCTTTATTTTTGTTCATTTTTACTCTCGTCTCCTTTTCTCTCCTTTCTCAATTATCTATAGATCTATCTATCACTATTTCACTCCTGCTCCCTCTCTATATCTCTGTTCTCCTTTCTCTTTTGTCTCTCTATTCACCTGCTCCCTATTTTTCTCCTAATCTTTTATTCTCCCTGTCTTATTTTTCTGTCTTTTGTTCTTTTTCTATTATATTTTCTTCTGTATCTCTCTAACTCTCTCTCTCTCTCTCTCTATTATGTCTCTTTATCTTGTCTCCCGCTCCCATTTTTTCTCTGCCTTTGTATTCCCCCCTTTAGCCTTCTACTCTCTCTTTTTTTTCTCGCTGTTTCCATGTATGTGTATCTATGTGTTATAGCTGTTTATATATGTATGTGTATATAGATGAAAGATGTATATCTCCATATATCTGTCCACCTAGCCATTTCTCTCTTTCAGTCTCTCTCCTTCTCTCTCATGTAAATTTATCTCTGTTTCTTTTTCTATATCTTTGGTTTCTCTTTTTCTCTCTCCTTTGTCCGCTCTGGTTCTTTCTCCTCTAACTTCCCCACATTTCCTCAACCCATCTCAATATCTAAAAAAGGGGGAGCTATCGTGTCTCTGTCTAAATATATGCTTCGCTATATCTGTGTATGTGTATAAGTGTGTGTATATGTGTATCACCCCTACTAACAACTCTCATCTATCCTTATCTATCATCTAATTGCTAGTAACAAGTAAGGACCTGTCGGTACTAGAAGAGAGGCTTTGGAACCTCTATAAATAACACCATTTGACGCTCACAGGTTGTGAGAGACTGGGACGGACGAGTCTTAGGCCGACAGGGGATGGAATGATGTGGTGATGCTAGTATGCCCCCAAAAGCCCACCACTAACGCATAATGCCTGACCAGCCCCTGTGACCGTCCTTTGGTGATTTAGGCTGGGCTGTTACTGGTCACAACTTCCTCGTATAGTTGGCTGCCAGACTAATTGAAAGGTCTCGGGCTAGGTCACTAGTCATGGCAAGATATCCCTTGAATGCCTGGGCTAAGAGTCTGGCAGCTCGGTAGGGCCTAGTACGGCTTCGACCTTGGTTTTCCTCCTCTGGTCATTCATAGCGAGAAACCAGTAAGAAATCACTTATGGTTGCGGCACGTAAGCCTATGGGGAAACCTTTTCGGCTAGTGTGGCAGGCGAATGGGGAGGTCTGCTAGGAAGGGGCTGGAAAGACCTGCTGGGGAGGCTGATGCGGCCGGCACGAGACCCAGCACTAAAGTTTTCCCTCTCATTTTAGTGGTCACAAGCATCGAAGATATTAGCGCGCTTAGTTAGCTGACAAAAGCACGAAAGTAAATAGAAAAAATGCCTGTTGCCCAACAATTGAAAACTGAATGTCCTAGGTGCATAGGCATTCCTTGGTGTATAGATTTTAGAGAGAAAAACTTAAGAACATCACTCGTCAGAGCGTCTGCAAGTTCTGCGACATAGAATTGGTAATGGAGATGCCGTCGTGAGAAATCAACTTGGTCAATTCGAAGAAAATTGCATCGTGGAATTGACTAACCTGAGGAATCAGGTGGGCCAAATCCAAGAGGCAGATGACGAGCTCAGGAAACGTGTCATCTCCAAGTCAACTCCAGGGAATGGGAACGAGACTAGAGGAACTGTCGTGGCCGACAGTAATGCCGTAGACACGATAAAAGAGATCAGTACCGCCAAATCTGGACAGGAAGCTCGCGGAAAAGACCAGGGCAAGGCTAAAAGAGGGGATCGAAGAACAGAGACAAGTTATGCTGAGGTCGTTAGATCTGCGGCAACCCTCAAGACGCCGGGAACTCCTGTGGCGGGCGCAGCTCGAACGAACCCACAGAATATCGAGAACGATAACACTGGGGTGCAGTTGCTCCCATTGAAACTGCTGCAGTAAATTTTTAGACCAATTCGAAGAAAAAGAAACGAAGAAGAAAGAAGAAAAGGCAGGTAGTAGCTGCGATGGAAGCACCAGTGAGCAACAGTGAACCGACTGGGACGAGCTCATCGGCACCGGCAGTGGATGGTTCACTGGAGGTTAGGGGAGCGAGCGAGAACGAAAGAGACTTTCAGGAAGTAAGAAGGAAAAAGAAAAGTGGTAAGAAGAAGAAGAAGCAGAGAACAATCTACCCTGCCTTATAGGGCCCAATTGAGGACCCTAAATCGCTTTGCCATCCTGTTGGACGAGGGTACGCAATGCGTAGTGGTGGGGGGAAGTGCCACAGATGGGAACTACGATGTCTTCCCGGGAGGGATAAGGAGACGCTACAAGACGAAGTTAGGAATGTACAGAATTTATCCAGGAGCCCGGTACTTGCCTCAATGGTCAGTGGAAACGATCTTTTCCTGAGAGGATCTTCTCTCAAATAGAAACCAGGCCATGCTCGTGTGGATGCTACCCAGGAAGTTTGCTACAACGCACGCAAATAGCAAAATTATTGGCATCAACGAACGTCTAGGTTACCTTTATGCCTTGATAGGAGTTAAGTTTGTAGACCCGGTCGACTTGTTCTTCGGACGAGGTGACCTATACACGAAAGACGGGGTCGGTCCACTTAAACGACCGAGGAAGAAGGTTTCTGGCTGAGTTAATCGACAGAAATGCCTTCTGGTTGTTGAAGGTTGCATGGGACGAGCCAAGTGGCAACTTGAAGGGGACCACCGAGCAGGAGACTCAAGACGATCCGCGAGAGCAAGTCAATGCGGGACATTCTACTGCAAGAGGCCCTGCTGCACAGCAACCAGAGAGTCATGAAAGCCCTACCGGTGACGAAGAACCGGTCCTAGGTGGAGAAAATCCAGGCAACTCGGAGGCAGCTCATGGTAATACGAACCTTTCTGAGAACAACACTCCATCCGAGTCGTCGGGAAACGCGTTAGCGGAGGGAGCGTGCGGACTAGCCAACGTTCCCTAAAAGTTTTATTTTTAACATGAGGTCAATACGGAACAAGTGGGACGAACTTGTGGCTGTATTGGCCTCCGACAACCGAATAGATATCGTGGCAATCGTAGAAACGTGGATTCATACTGATAAGCTAGATTTCGAGGATGAATTTGCGATCCCCGGTTATACAATGTTCCACCGTGACCGACCTTGTCGAGAGGGTGGTGGAGTTATGGTATACTTCCCGAACTGTTTCCTCACTGTCAAATGCAATCTGCGATCTGGTCACGAAATTTTAGGGCTAGACATAGATTATACCAGCTCCTCTTATCGATAGCGATGGTTTACAGGCCGCAAAGACAGTCAGAAGAGTTAAACTCAAGCCTCTACGCAAAGCTCACCGACCTGATAAATAGTCGCAAGAGTTTGGTCAATGGTGTCTTCAACTGCCGTGGCACTGACTGGAGGAACTAGAAAGGTGATTCGGAAGGAAGAAGATTGATTGAGTTTGCTCAGGATAACTTTCTAACACAATGGGTAGAGGAGCCAATGAGGGGTGATAACATGTTAGATTTGGTGTTTACCACCGAGAACGACATGGTATCCGGACTCAACGTAGGAGAGTGTCTGGGTGAGAGCGATCACCGCACAGTCACGTTTTCCGTCCACATTCCATATGAGAGACGCTCTCAAGTTGCTATCTTTAAACCCGACTTCCGACGCACGAACTTTGTGGGTTTTCGGGATGCGATAGTTCGGCTTTGGCCCGCAACAGGAGAAGGAGCCTCAGGAAAATGGTTGGCGCTTAAAGAAAATTTTATAACCAAACAGTCTGCGTTTGTTCCCAGCAGAAAGAGGAGCAGTAAGCCTCTTCAACCGAGATGGTTCAATCGAGGCATCGCCATAAAGAGGCATTTCTTCCCAGAGTCCTCCAGAAGTTAGTGAAGAGGTCGCTCCACACCACACCACCATTTTCAACAAATCTTTGAAAACTGGAGAGGTGCCGGCAAACTGAAGAATAGAAGACGTAACCCCCACCTATAAGAAGCAGGACCGCGAATGCGCGGGTAATTACTGGCCTATTAGTGTGACATCCACCGTACGCAAACTACTCGGGAGAATAATCGCAGACCTTATAGTACAGCACTTAGAGTCGCACAACCTGATGTTGGATTCCCAGTACGGATTTCGCAAGAACCATTCATGTCTCACTAATCTACTAGAATTTTTCCACGCTATTATGAGTGTGCATGACCGTAGTCGAGCTGTGGATATCTTATACCTGGACTTTCAAAAAGCCATCGAAAAGGTACCGCACCGCAGGTTGATAAATAAAGTCCGCGCCCTTGTGATTATCGACAAGGTAACCGAATGGATAGAAAACTGGCTCTCGGGACGGAGGCAACGAGTAAAGATCAAAGGGATAGCCTCGTAATGGACGCCAGTCAGTAGCGGGGTGCCCCAGGGCTCAGTGCTTGGGCCTCTATTGTTCTAATTCACTGATATAAACGAAGGACTAATATGCTCGATAGCCAAGTTCGCCGAAGATAGCAGGCTAGGAGGTAGTGTAAGCTCGCAAAAAGAAGTGTAACGCCTTCAAAAAAGCCTTATCAGGATAGGTGAGTGGTCAGAAAGGTGGCAGATACCATTTAACCTTTACAAGTGCAAGGTAATGCACATCAGCCATACTAACCCTCAGGAAAACTACTTGCTAGGCAAACCACTAGATACCACTCACATTAAGAAAGATTTAGGCGTGCTAATCAGCAGTGATTTAAAGTTCTCCAAGCAGTGCCTCCAGGTAGAAAAGAGGGCCCAGCGAATGCTGGGGGTACATAAAGAGGCATTTTCGCTTCCGAAATAAGCAGATTGTGCTCGCCTTGTACAACTCTCTAGTCCGATCACACGTTGAATACGCCGTACAATTCTGGTCCCCAACCCTGAGGAAGGATATTGAGCTGCTGAAAAGGGTACAGGCCAGAGCCACAAAATTGATCCCCTCCCTTAGACATAAAAGTTATCAGTATAGACAACGAGAAGTGTGGATGTTCTGCCTGGAGACGCGCCGGTTAAGAGGCCAGTTGATTGAAACTTTTAAGATAATGCGAGGAGTTGAAAACGTAGATCACAGGAGGCTATTCACGTTGAACGCAAATGCTCCACGTAACCACGGTTACAAACTAGAATTACAGCAATTCCATACTAGCATTTGCGGAAACTTCTTCTCGTACAAAATCTGCGGAACGTGAAACCGCCTACTGCCATAAGTGGTAAACAGTTCAAAACTGCGACTTGACACGATAATCCACATTCTGACTTAGATGGTACCACCTTAGTATCGAATATAGATCTGAGTAAAGTAGATAGGTTTCAACTTATTTTTATAAAATTTTCTTGTTTGTTTTCTTTTTTTTCAGCACATTTAGGTATCGTTTCAGCTTTCTGGCCGGTAAATGCGGGTGGGAGAGGTGGGTGGGGAGAGCCTTCATCTGTGCTATACTTTCTCTTATGTTATAGGTTAGGGCTTTTCCAAAATAGTACCTCCACGGTATGGTCAGCAATGTCTTTTGAGGTACTACTATTCCTTGTCACACACACACACAAGAAATACTCTCTTTCTCTCATCCTTCCCCCCCCCCCCTCTCTCTCTGTTAAAGCCGTGCTGAGTGGTGTCCAAGCCGTGCTTCCGCTCGCATGTGTTCAGTATTGCTCCTGCTCTTTAATCAATAAAGTGCCTAGAATCTATATTTTTTGTATAGTGAGAAGTGTTTGTGCTTTGTTTAAACTTTCTATTCAAATAATTAAATAGTTATAAAGACTCGTTAACTGTGTAAATTTTTGGATTCTATATTTCTCTCGTCAAAGCGGCCATTTTTCATATCATCTCTGCCACATATTTCCAGGAGAAGAAAACTGTAAGTAATACCCTTACATTCCTTTTTCTTTTTTCTTTTAATTTTACTCTCTTTTATTCAGCGTGTTTTATTAAGTGTTTCAAAAGTTATCAATTTGTCAATATTTATCTTGATTTATTGAGAATTTGCGCATAATATTGTCCAAATTTTTTTTTTAGCCTGTGTTTGAGTTGGATTATCGCTCTTAATTTATATGTGACGTGTCGGGGCCTTAGCCAATCAGCGACGAGGTCTTAATCCAGACGGCGCCAGTCTGTTGGCATTCCAACTAGTATATTTTCACGTGGTGACCCTTTTTTATTTACCTATTGAGAAATCTGAATTGTAAGAAATTATTTCAAAACGTTTTGCTATTAAAAAATAATAGTAATTGATTGAAACATAAAGTGTTAAATGAATAAACCCGAATCGATCAAAAGGAAAATGCGAGCCGCGCAGAAACTAAAGCAATGTTGCTTCAAATGTAAAAATACGAGATGGATAATAGACTTCCCCGAGCAGTCCTTTCATAATATTACATCAAGAAGTATATGCGAATTTTGCAAGATTAAAGAAAACCATGAGTTGGAGAAAGCAAAGTGGATGTAGGTTATTAACTAAATGGAAAATCGTATAAACGCCGTAGAATTAAAGAAATGTAATTGCTTAAGAGAAGATGAAAATAGAATAGCTAGAGTTAACCAGAATTTTGCAAGACTTAAGAAAACCATGAGTTGGAGAAAGAAAAGTGGATGTCGGTTATTAACCAAATGGAAAATCGTATAAACACCCTAGAATTAAAGAGAGATGAAGATAGAATAGCCAGAGTTGACCAGAAAATTATAAAATTAGAACAAGAAGTTTCATTGATTACAAACATACCCGAAAATGAAAGATTTATCGAAGTCAAAAATAAGCGCCCAATAAAACCTAACATACGAGAAGAACCCGTTCTATCGACATTCAACTAATTTGAAATCCTCTCTAAGGAAGAACAAACCTACTTAGTTAGTGATTCAATAATAAGAAACGAAATAGATCACTTTGGAACTTATAACACCAAGAAACGCAAATTGTGATGCTATCCAGGAATAAAAATCAATAGAGTAACAGAAGAAATAAGCAACTATGAAATAGACAGCAAAAAATGTCCAATTATAGTTAATGTTGGAAGCAACGATGTTTTTAAAGGAAATAACTACACTGGATCAGAAAGCATTATAAAAGATTATACGAAAATGGTTAAAACGATCATATCGAAAACAGATAATGGAATAGTTGTTGGCATACTACCTAGAATATATGAGAGATATGAAAACTTAAGCCGAGCTATTGGGATAAACAATCGCTTAAAAGATATTTGTAAAAAGGAAAATGTTAAATTTGTTGATTTCTTGCTTTTATTCATGCACAACACGGATATGTATACTCAAGATGGGATCCACCTCAACGGAAAGGAAAGAAAACTTATGGAGAATTGCTACAAATAAACTTAAGGAACCTATTGGCTAATAAATCTCCGCTACTAGAAGAACAAGTAACACAGGGAAACGGACCAAGCCCCACCACATAAGAAATTGGATAAGTTCATTAAAAGCCGTATTATTTAATGCAAGGTCAATTAGAAACAAGTTTTAAGAGTTTCGAGCGTTTGTTTCGATTATAAACTACGAAATTATCCGTATCACAGAATCTTGGATTCACTGCTAATCGAGAGATTTGATTTCAGAATTTCAACTACAAGGATACAAAAATTTTCATAGAGATAGAGTCGAGAGAGAGGGTGACGGTGTTCTGTTGTATGTCTGTGGCGATTTAAATCCTATAGATTGTGGTATTAAATCACCTTTTGAAGTAATAAGAATTAAACTGAACCGAAAAAAAAGAATTTATACGTAAATTTGGTTTACAGGAAGCCACATCAACTTCTGGAGATAGACAATCAATTTTATGAATTCATGACCAACATCAGTAAAGATTAGTTATCGTTGTTCATTAGAGATTTTAATGGTGCTAAAGTAAACTAGCACATAAAAACTACTGACTGGAAAGGACAAAGATTACTCAGTTTTATAGATAAAAATTGTCTTACTCAGTGGGTGAGAGAACCAACAAGAGGCGAAAATATTCTGGATTTAGTATTAACCTCAGACGATGAATTAATTTCGAATTTAAATGTTAGAGATAAAATTGGTAATAGCGATCATAACCTAATCGAATTTGAAATTAATATTCCTTTTGTTAGAAAAAAAACTCAACATCATTAAACTAAATTTCAAAAAAGCAACTTTTGCAGGGCTAAGGGAGAGCTTGAGAAATTATAGAACAAAAAGTGAAAAGATTGATAAAGTGTTGCAAGAATTTAAAAACAATCTCCTAAATAAACAAACACAATTCATACCATCAAATGTTAGTACCGTCAAAAATATCAATGAACCTAAATGGTTATCGGCAGAAATTAAGAAAACCATTAGAAAGAGAGAGATAAAGAGTATAAAATCCTAAAATATAATGCGAATATAGATAATAAAAAGCATTATGTAAAATTGAGAAGAAAAGTTAAAGCTGAAACAAAAAGAGCTAAACGAAATGAAGAGATGAGTAGCTCTAAATTGTAAAAAAAATCTAAAGGAGTTTTTCAATCTAGTAAATAGTAGAAAACCTATAAAAAGTAGCATTAGCCCAATAAAAAACAAATATGATATTTTAGAATTTAACGATGTTGATATAGCAAACACTTTAAATGAATATTATGCATCTGTGTTTATAAAAGAGAATACGATTAATAATTCCACACCAACTAATAAAAATGCCGGTATTAGACCGCTTGAATCTATTAGATGTACTGATTTTACTATAAAAAGCTTATTGAGAAAATGAATAAATATAAATCCCATGGACCAGATAAAATATTTCCAAGAGTTCTGAAAGAAATCAAATTTGGATCAAGTGGCTGAACATCTAACGCAGATTTTTAATTTATCGTTAGAGAGTGGAATTGTTCCTCAAGATTGGAAGCTAGCTAATTTAACGCCAATATTTAAAAGAGGTTGTAAAGAACTAGCTAGTAATTATCGCCCAATAAGTTTAACTTCAATAGTTAGAAAACTCCTCGAAACTTGTATTGCAGAAAAAATACTTGAGCATTTAGAAAAGAATAAATTATTAAATGATTAACAGCACGGATTTAGAAAACATAAGTCATGCCTCACAAATATATTAGATTTCTTCCACTTTGTTAATAGAGCATATGGCAGTACCAGATCAGCTGATATTCTGTATTTAGATTTTCAAAAGGCATCCGATAAAGTACCGCATAAAAAATTGATATCTAAAGTAAGAGCTTTAGGAATAGAAGGAGAAGTAGCAAAATGGATTGAAAATTGGCTCACTGATCATAAACAGAGAGTAGTCATTAACGGACAACAGTCAGAATGGACTCCGTTGAATAGTGGAGTTCAACAAGGTTCAGTCTTTGAACCTTTGCTTTTCATTATATATGCTAATGATGTAGATGATGACCTGCTATCAAAAATGTCTAAATTCGCAGATGATTGCAAGTTAGGAAAAGGAATAGTAACTGAGGAGGATGTTTTAGAATTTCAAAAGAGAACTGCCCCTAAATCTAGACAAGTGTAAAGTAATGCATCTAAGTTATAAAAACCCAAGAGCAGAATATAAATTTTTTGATCAAAATAGTACCGTAAATGATAATGAAAAAGATCTTGGAGTCGATATATCAAATAATCTCAAGTTTTCTTAGCAGTGTATCGAAGTGGAAATGAAAGCAAGGAAGCTTCTTTGATATATCAAACGTCAATTTAGTTTTAAAAATAAAGCTACAATTTTAAATATGTACAATGCATTGGTAAGACCACAATTAGAATACTGCGCTCAGGTCTGGTCACCATACTTACGAAAGGATATTGACAGATTGGAGAAAGTACAAGCTAGAACCACAAAATTGATACCAGAATTACGAAATCCTAACTATGAGAAAAGACTAGAAAGACTAAATTTATTCACACGAGAAACAAGACGTTTGAGATGTCAATTAATAGAAGTATCCAAAATCATGAAAGGAATAGATAATGTAGACTATTCTATAGGGTCTTTCAATAAGGTCGCTTGATTTTTAAATGTAAATAAAACAAGTAGTGTGTGATATATGCACTCAATTTATTTTAAATTTGAAAGTACATTTTATGGCATTAAGTGTGTAATATGACGTTCAAATGTCCGCCGAGGCTTCGCTTAGTGGAACGTATTCGGGAGGCCCAATTTTCGATGACTTTGTCGCATAAATCTAGCTGAATTTGCTGGATGGTGTTTGTTATGTTGACTTTTAGGACATAAACTGTTTGCGGATTATTCGCATAGACCTGCGATTTAGGGTAGCCCCAAAGAAAGTTGTCTAATGGCGTTAAATCGCATGATCTCGGTGGCCAGTTGACGTCGCCGCCGCGCGAGATGACCCTGCCCTGAAATCGCTGGTGCAAAATGTCTATCGTGGTGTGCTCAGTGTGGCAGGTAGCGCCGTGCTGTTGGAACCACATGTCGTCAGTATCCATATCAGGCATATAATCCAGTTGAGGCCACAAGAAGTTGCTTATCATCGATCTGTAGGTCTCGCCGTTGACGGTTATGGCAATCCCATCTTCGTTCTCAAAAAAATACGGACCGATGATTCCGTTAGACGAAAATCCGCACCAAACAGTGACTTTGTTGGGATTCAATTGGTGCTGGTGTATCTCATGTGGATTTTTTTTGTCCCAAATCCGACAATTTTGCTTGTTCACAAATCCATTCATCCAAAAATGGGCCTCGTCGCTGTGGCGAGGATAGAAATCACGTAATGCGCAGAACGTTTGTCGAACGGAGCACTAATTTTGATAATAACATTTGATGATTTGCACACACTGTTCAATGCTATAACCTTTCATCGTAATTTGCCAAGTACTACTGAACAGTTGAAAGTGAGGTTGCTAGATGTCACTTTAACAACATGGCCACTATCGCCTGACAAAGCTCAAGCGTCCTTGTTGAAAGACCTTTCACTTTGTTCGAACTTAACACAAATTATACGAGAAATAATAGCATGAAAATCGTTTCGAGACATTTTAGAACAAATTTATGTGGGAACTTTTTTTCCTATAAAATTGTAAAATAGTGGAACCAGTTGCCTGAAGAAGTGGTGTCCAGCAGTTCAGTTGAGACTTTTATAACTAGACTGGACAGAATAATGGTAAACTTTAGATAAAAAGTGACAAGACATTGTATGTTGATAAAAACGAAGAAGAAAAAACATGTTCTAAGTTTAGATAAGTAAAACATAATAACTATTACAGTTTTTAATTTGATTCTGCATCTATATAAAATTTAAATACGTTTCTGTCATGTTTTATTAATACAAATAATCTTCGATATATATATGAATAATTATTTTTCAAACTATCTGACAAAAAGCTTTGCATCTGCAAGCGGTAATAGCAATGTCCAATAAGACAGTAAAAAGTTGGTTTTATTCAAATAAGAATGGAACGAGTAGATAGATCTAATAGATAATAAGCGACAAAAAAATTGCATGTTAACAAAGAGATTATTACGATAAGTCAGATTTTTGTTTTTGTATATATTAGTATTTTCCTGCTTTCCTTTTAATATTTCCTGGAATTGTCTATTTTCAACACTGCCAGGTATATGTTTTCACTTTTCCAAGCCCAGAGATGAGTGGGACAGGTGGATGGGGAGAGACTTCATCTTTACTATCCTATTCCTTATCTGTAGTATTGTATATAGTTAGAATTTAGGATAAAATTATAGGTATTTCCATTGAAATGGACCGAATGGTCTCTTGAATGTCCTTGTATCTCTCTGTGTATATATATATATATATATATATATATATATATATATATATATATATATATATATATATATATATATATATATCAAAGTAGTGCGAGAGAATGATGAAAATGAATCCATTAAACCACATTGAAAGAGAAACGGAATAATTTTTCCTTACAGTAATAATTTTATTACCTTTTTTCGAAAAAATCCGAGCAGGGAAGCGATTCGAACCAGGCACACTGAGGCAGCGAGCACCGCTTTCTTCACAGTTAAAAGTATGCCGTTAGTACACTATGCTACGCAGAGCTTTTTTCGAAAAAAGGTAATAAAAATATTACTGCAAGGAAAAATTGTTCCGTTTTCTCTTTCAATGTGGTTTAATGGATATATATATATATATATATATATATATATATATATATATATATATATATATATATATATATATATATATATATATATATATATATATATATATATATATATATATATATATATATATATTTTAACCCTGACGGCTCATCTCGTTAATAGGATTTTTCCAGGTATCTGCTAATCCCACCCCTTTTAATCTATATATCCCATATTTTCATTAATCAGGTGTATAAATATCTTTCTCTTTTTCCCTGTCTTTTAGTCTGCTTAGTAAAGGACCATTAGTCGAAAGGCCTCGCAGTTCTCCGTTGTTTCATTTTCCTCGTGGCTGTAACGTTATTCATAAATTCCTCACGTTTCTTATTTTCGTGATTCAGTTATACATATATATATATATATATATATATATATATATATATATATATATATATATATATATATATATATATATATATATATATATATACAGTGACACAAAATTATTGGATACATAATATTTTTTACTATTTCTTCCATAATATTTCTTCTTTGGGGTTGATAATTTATAAATATGTTCCAATAATACTTTCATTCACCTGTGCAAATGAAAAATTAAAAAATCATAAATGCAAAAATTTTATTTGCATCTAGGGCCGACGTTCGCCAACTATTATATGGGTCAACTTTAAGAGAGATTATTGAACATCATGGAAAATAAGCCACACACATATTGCCGATACGTAGACGACATCTACATCAACGTCCAAAACGAAGAACATCTGGTTAACATTAAGCAACATTTTGATGAGAACTCCGTGCTAAAATTCACTTATGAATTGAGCACGGGCAATAAACTCCCTTTCTTGGACGTTGAGGTTCAAAACATCAATGGCAGCTACGTCACTAAAGTACATAGGAAAAGTATGGGCTTGGGAAGATGCCTCAATGCGGAGAGTGAATGCCCAGAAAGGTATAAAATAAGCATAATCGGCTCATACATCCGCCGAGCACATAAATGCTGGTCTACGTGGGAACTTTTCCAACAAGAGATAGCACGAGTAAACCAAACACTCGTGATCAACGGTTTCTCAAACAGCATGATTGACAAACAACTCCAATCAATTTTAAATAATCATTGCAAAGATACGGATAAAACTTAAAGTAATCAAGGTGAAGTCAACAACATCAAAGTGTATTACAGAAATTAGATGTCCACGGCCTATAAAATAGATGAAAAAAACATCAAGGAGATTATTGAACGTAACATCAAGGTTAAAAATCAAATGGATAAAATTCAACTGATCATAAAGCCAGCAATCTCCTGATGAAAAACAACAGCTGCCTAAACTCCTCGAAACTCAAGTCAACCAAAATAGTTTACGAGTTCATCTGTCCCGATAAAGACTGTAAGCTTTATAACAAATCAAAATATATTGGCATGGCAACTACTACACTTTCAAGACGTTTAACTATGCATCACAAAGTGAAGGGCCTAAAAATCATATGGAGAGTACTCATAACATTAACCTAACGATTGAAATGCTAGTTGACAACACTGTTATTAAAAGAAAAGAGGTTAATAAATCTAGGCTGAACATCTTAGAAGCCATATTAATAAACGAATATAAGCCGACAATCAACAGTCAAGCGGCAAACTGGAATCGAACATTTAAAAATATTTTAAAATTCCACTCACTTGACTGGCCCGTTTCCTTTAACGTTTCGCTCAACCTAGGCGGAATAAATACACCTTAAAAATCGTTTTCTTTCATTCTGTCAGATCCTCACTCCACTCATTACATCAGTAAAAGAGGCAAGAACATATCAAAACGCTCCGTAGATGATCGAATACGATCGAAAGCTCAGAAATTTAGTTTGTTTTTTACCAAACACGTTCATTTAAAAAAGAGATGAATACTTGACAAGTGATCCACGATCTAAAAGATGGAATAAAAAAGATAGAAGAAGAGAAAGTTGCCAAAGGAAATTAATTAAGGCGAAATACACAATGGTCTTCAACAAAATTTGCATATATATATATATATATATATATATATATATATATATATATATATATATATATATATATATCATCCGCCTAGAGTTGGCATACCCGTCCGAAACAACCTCCATTCTGCTCGGTCTTCCTATCTTCTTTGCTCCTCTACTTCCGTCACTGTTGTTCCTCTTCGTATCAGCACCCTCTCCACATCCTCGATCCATCATTTTAGTCGTGGGGGACTTTAGATCTCAATATGTTGGTCGGTCCCCATGTTGCTTTTTTTTATAATAACATTGTAACTATTCGGCCGATTCTAACGAAAGTTGAAATTCCTATGTTGTTTTACATTCTTTTTCGAATAATATAATTACCAAGGCCTCTCAAGGTTAGCCCGGAATTATTGAAAGTTTTGAAGGTCAGCAGATCTTGTCTTTGGTCGGCCGGCTGGTCTTTTTCCTCGATGTGTCCACAGGAGGTACTTCTTCGAATACCTCCCTTCGTTCATCCTCATTACATGGCCTTACCATCTCAACTTACTTTTTTCTACGGTGTTCAGTATTGACTCGACAGCCAGGTCAGCTCTTATCCTCGCATTCTGAAGTCGGTCTCTCCTTGTAACTCCCTTTACTGTGCTCAATGCTCGCCTGTCGGCGGCTCGAATTTTTTAGTCTGTTCTGGAGGGCAATGCCCATTCTTGTTGCCATATGTCAGTATTTTTTTCAGGATTGTGCTGTAAATTAGTAGCTTGCTTTATTTCGGTACGTGTTTATCTTTTAATTTAATGGGTACATCAACATTAGGTCATTATTATATTTTATTATACGGTTGTTGATTTCAATCTCTTGAGTATTTCTATCATACACCTTCACTTCCAGTTATGTATATTCATTAACCAGATAGGTTTTTTGGTGTTCATGTATACATCGTATTCTTCATTTATCCTACTAACAATGATGAATTACTTCTTACCCTTATCAGGGTTTATTTTTCATTCCATTTCTGATCATACCTCTATACCAATCATTTATAAGTTGTCTTAGATCTAATACATTGTTGGTTACCACAGCTATGTCGTCGGCATAAGCTAGCGTAACTTCCTCAGTTTTTCCAATATTTATGTCTCTCAGACATTTGTCCATAAATATGATAAAAAACAATGGTGAGAAGACATCTCCTTGCCGTACTCCTGTGTGTAAGCTGAACCATTTGCTTTCAAAACCATTACCTCTAACTTTAATATATATATATATATATATATATATATATATATATATATATATATATATATATATATATATATATATATATATATATCAAAAGATGTACAGTAACGTACATGTAAATGCAGGAAAGAAACCACAGTAATAGGATCAATTCATTAGTATACAAGCTTGTATACAAATGACATATGGAAATAATGGGGAATAATAATGTTGCACTTTATATTTAATTGTTTTAAAATAGTTTGGAATGATTGGATATTCACTTAATATTTTGTCATGATTTGTTGATGCCCATTTTGAGCCGAGCCATCCGAGAGACCTTTTGACACATTTTGTGCCGCGTTGGACTCTCACGTTTAAAAATTATCCAGGCTAACCTAACCTAACTTCCCCGTTCGTTAGCAAGAATTTATCATCACCCACGCCACTCAACAATAAGGGTTGTATTTTAAATTTTGAATTAATGCACAAACATTTTCATAGACATTTATAAAACCTTTCCTGTCTAAAATATTTTTGGATTGAAAGAGATCGTTGCTACAGGCTATGTCTTCGTCACATGTCACTACTTTATTTCTCTTTTTCCACTTAATCCCTCCTTTCGTACAAATATCTCTAATAAGGATGTCCTTTTTCGTCGTACCACTTTTCTTCTTTTTTCTCACTTAAAAAATATCACTGGAGATTTTCACTAATCTGAATTGAAAGAACTTTAAAGATGTTTTCGGGGTATACATTGTATTTATCCCCTTTGGAGCAACCCAAGTTGAGCTGAAAGAGGGTCACCCTGTGTAGATTCTGCCTAGGAGGTGCGATTATATTTATTTTGCCTTGAGATTAGATGTCTCTGCCGCCTCATTCCTCAGTACTCGAAGGCAATTTTATAGACCTAGGCAGCGTCATTTGAATAATAATCTCCTGTCAGTTGGCGATCACATGAGACTCGTTCCAGGATATAATTAGACTCTGCCAGTGTTTAGTGTTCAACCGGTAGATGGAGCAACGGTGTCAAAATTAGTTTTGAATGAAATAGCTTGCATTTCTTGGTCTTCCTATGAAGCGTTAGAAACTATAGATAAGTCTTGCCAAACGGTTACTGTTAACAGGGAATGACGTTCACTCAGGAAGAAAGCCATATTTCGTGAAATATCTTTAGAAAATTAGTTTGGGAAAAATTTAGCTTGATGTTTCATTCAATGAGAAGTCGAATAGTTTCTAATCTATTTTGCCAATAAAATGTGCGAATATATTTGTATTCATTGAGAATTAAACTGGTTAAGGAGTTATTCATACAAAGTCTCGTACGTATCTTATATCTTTATAGTCACTAAACGGAACCACCTTGTCTGCAAAAAAGTTTGTACCAATTTAAAAGACATATTCTAACGAAATAATCAGATAATGGCCAATTGAAAAGACATACCCTGTAAAACCACAGCATTCTTTGAAGCTACTTGTGGCAACTTGCTACGGTCCATGGCGTGTATTGAAAAGGGTGTCCTTTTCACCTTCCGATTTAAAAAAAACAAAACAAAAAAACATATCGACTGTAACTTTATGGCAACAAAACATATAAAAAAAACTCAACCCCCACCCCCAACATTTTTGATACTTGAAAGAATAGATGTTTTTTTTATTTTGCCAAAATTTAGAGCCGTTTCGAAATGCATTTTTTCTTCCTTTTGACAATCGTGTGAAAAAAAACAACTAATTTCCAAATTGTTAAACAATTAATCTTTTTCAAGTGGTTAATTTCAACCGAGAAATAGTGGCAGATTGTAATTATCTACGAGTAAATCAATAGAATTTATGAGGTGCTAATGAATCTAAAGTAGGCGTATATATTTTTAGTCATAATATATATATATATATATATATATATATATATATATATATATATATATATATATATATATATATATATATATATTAGGGTGTTTCATAAAATCAGACCATATCAGATATTTGTTCCTCATACATGCCTGAGTTCCTCTTACCAAAATATCACCCCTCCTCCAAAATCTACCCTCCTCCGACAAAAATTAAGGGGGCCGAGAAATTAAGCTTTTCCTGAAAAAGTTTTTTTTTTATAAATCATTGCTACTTTATTTTCTATAACAAAAGAATAATTGGCAAGAGAACACACATAAAGTACAAAAATTATCAAAAAAGCACAGTCACATATAGTTACTTCATTAATTCTGCCTTTTGCTTCTTTGGAAATTCTTTCCTGTGCTTAGAGACTGCTTTCAATAAGAACTGTTTGTCTTCTTCCTTTGTTGTTAATGTGGAATTGAACTTTTTGATAAGAGCTATCCCCCGTTCAGCCGAATCATTAACCACAGCAAGGTCATGAACCCTGGCTTGACCTTCAAGGTACTTTGAGTCACTTTCCCAAGACGTAAGAGGATTTTGAGTAAAAGAGGTTACAAAATTGAATAACGTTTTTCTTTTAAATGAGCCAAGGATGTTTTTCCCTCATTAGGCTTTGCTACTTTTTTCAGTGCTGGCTTTGGTAGGTTACTTTGCATCCTTCTTTTCTCCTCTTGGTTAATTTCTTTATCAAAGAATGCCAAGCCAACCAGTGCCTCTGAGAGGTACCACAAGTGTCGTTGCATGGCTGTTTGCGCTTCCTTGGCAACAATGATGATCACTTCTTCTTCTTGTAATGTTTCCATGTCTTGCAAAAACTCCAGATGAACACTTGGAGCCTGCTCTTGGTGCACGACACCAAGCCTTTGCATAGGCCAGGGCAACAAAAATGCAGATTTCTGTGACTCCTTTAAGTTCCCACTCTGTCATTTTGAACTGGTCTTGTAAAAGGTATAGTCTTAATACATAGGTAGCTGTCGTCATGCACCGTGCATTGTTATATGCTCCTGGCTTCCGCAGAGGCACATTGGCAGTGTTCTCTTCCCCAAGAAAGAGAAGAACCAGCTGAAGAAGTTCTTTATAGTCACCCCGCTGTTGATAGACAGCAAGAGATTTCCTTACAATAAGAATAGTTCTGTCCCTGAGACCCTGAAGAGGTTCGGCAATGCTGCAGCTGGTTGTCAGAGATCTATCGATTGCATTCCACTGATTCCGGAGTCTTTTAAAGATTTCAATATTAGGCCCAGTGGTGTGGCCCATTGAGAGGTGGAAGGCTTTGGCTAGAACAATTTCATAAATATGATGCCTGCATGCTAGGTATAGAAGTTGTTTATCAAGAGTGCCCTCAATCTTGGTGCAGGCGCTTACATGAATGCCAGTGTTCGATGCTGTAGTGTCAAATGATAACCCCTTTATTCTATCTGACAGGTGGTGTTCCAGTACGCATTCAATGCATACACGTGCTATCTCCCATCCTGTGCCAGCTGGTATTTTTGGAATCCCAAGCAGGTTCTCTTGACCCTTCCCGGAAACTAGAATGGCAATTCGATCTTCAGATGTTACCTGTGATTGTAGGCAGCATTTTCCCATCTCAATGCAACACTAATAGTTCACCAGGACACAACTCTTCCCCTTGATACGCCACTGCTACTTGCTTCTGAATTGACTGGCGAGCACGGTACATTGTGGGAGCAGAGATGGAAATCTAATCCAAATTTTTTCCTAGGGATTGGGCGATTACACTGTAGGACATTGCTGCATCACGAATACTAATGTTCATCCGGTCATAAGCAACAGCCACATCTTGATTTACGAAGTTCTTTGACCGCTTCTTTTTAGGACATAAAATAGGGATAAATGCATCCAAGGAAGGATCACACTGCTCATCTGAGGATGAGGAACTGTCTCCTAAAATTGCAGTCTCTGTTAATATCTTGGACTGATGAATCTCCCGGTCTTGTCTTTCAGCCTGCTTTTCCTCTCGATGCCTTTTCCTACTCTCTATTTTAAAGAGCCTTATGTCTACTGATCCCATACTGCTCTGTGCTGGGTCATCCTACTGACTAATGTAGAAACTCTCGTCTTCATCGTTTTTCATCATACAAAGGGCTTTGGAATGACCAATATCAAGGATTTCATTTCTAATTTCTTCAGCAACACGACAGCTCTCCTCTGATCATTTCTTATTTTTGACTAGCTTGTCATAACGCTTGAGGAGAGATTCTATTTTCTGAATGGCGTTGTCTCTTCTGAGAGTAGGAATCCTAGCATTCTCCCGAAAGGTCATTATAGCATCTAAACAGAGATTCACAGACTTTCTACGTCCTATCTGTTCCTGATTTCGATGAAAGAAGTACTTCTTCATGACACTCAGTTTGGTTGGCAGACGGCTACCTAGGATATTCTTATTTGGCGGGCCTATGAGCCAGACTTTGTTCTTGCTTCGAGGTGCCATAATCAAGTGTTAAGACACCTACAATGGGAAAATTAATTGATTAGTGAAGAAAACAAATATGCAATGGTGATTCGTGACTAAAGTCTGTTTTCTTTCATCTGGCATGAATTTTCAAACATTTCTTCACCAACTTTTTTTATATTATTGCTAATCATTAAATATTCTTACTAGATATATAGAAACCCAACAATACTTTACTTTTCCTTCATCTCTGGCTATAAACTGTATATAATAGTCGAATATTTACGTAAAAAAATTTCAAAATAAACAGAAAAAAACAAACCATAGCACTAAAAGAGATAAAATTAGAAAAAAAAAATTAACACTAACTGTCTAGAATTTAATTTCAACATCATGAAATACACATTATATGTATATATATATATATATATATATATATATATATATATATATATATATACACACTGATGCATAGGTATTACCTATGCATCAATGTAATTTATACAACAACTGTTATGGAACACACACACACTAACCTCTCGCTGTAAAGCCTACAACCAGACTAAGCGCATGACAAGCTGACAGAATGTAAATTCTCGGGACCTCTAAATATGTTCCAATCAGGCTGAAACTTGTTCAGACTCATTTTCTGAGAACATGTGTAGGGGTGCGAAGATGTGTAAGAAAAAAACTTCCTTCCAAAAGCGAGAATATAAATAGCCCATTAAATTACCAAGTCAGCACGGACTTCGCCGTAGCGTAACGGTAGAGTGCTAGCCTCTGGATTCAATAGACCCGCGATCGGTCCCCAAAGTCCACAATTTTAACCAAGAAAATTCTCGAAGAAAACGAAGACCACGAAAAACGCTTTAAGAACAACTCAAGAAATCGATTCAAGAGAAAACAGCTTCTTATGAAAACGGAAAGAAAACGACTTCAAGGGCTAACTCATCTCAACTCATCAAAAAATTATCACTTCATCAAGAAGCAAGAATAACTCGTCTCAAAACTCAAGAAATCATCACGTCATCATGATGCAGAAGAAAGGCATCACTGTCAGATAAATGGAGTCAATGTTTGAAGGGGCGTCTTCAGTTCAAGTTTATAATAAGAAATACATATATAGCCCCCCCCTCTCCATAACTACCACTTGCCCCCCCCCCACCATACATGAAGAAGTGAAGAATTATCCTGAATTTAGAGTTGGTTTTAAACAACAATGAAACTGAAAATGAGCGGACAGCTCAAAACGTTGTTTATACCAATAAATGAAGATGAATTTCTCCGCATTCTATGTATTCTCATTTCTGGTGAAATTATATATATATATATATATATATATATATATATATATATATATATATATATATATATATATATATATATATATATATATATATATATATATATATATATATATATATATATATATATAAATATAAATATAAATATATATATATATATATATATATATATATATATATATATATATATATAAATAAATATAAATATAAATATAAATAATAAATATAAATATATATATATATATATATATATATATATATATATATATATATATATATATATATATATATATATATATATAATATATATATATAAATAAATAAATAAATATATATATATATATATATATATATATATATATAAATATATATATATATATATATATATATATATATAATATATATATATATATATATATATGTAACATATGCACTCATTTTATTTTAAATTTGAAAGTACATTTTATGGCATTAAGTGTGGAATATGAGGTCATTCAAATGTCCGCCGTGGTTTCGCTTGGTGGAACGTATTCTGGAGGCCCAATTTTCGATGACCTTGTCGTATAAATCTGGCTGAATTTGCTGGAAGGTGTTCGTTATGTGAACTTTGAGGACACCAACTGTTTGCGGATTATTCGCATAGACCTGCGATTTAAAGTAACCCCAAAGAAATTTGAAAGTAAATTTTATGGCATTAAGTGTGGAATATGACGTCGTTCAAATGTCCGCCGCGGCTTCGCTTGGTGGAACGTATTCGGGAGGCCCAACTTTCGATGACCTTGTCGCATAAATCTGGTTGAATTTGTTGGATGGTGTTCGTTATGTTGACTTTGAGGACACCAAATACTTTCGGATTATTCGCATAGACCTGCGATTTGAAGTAACCCCAAATAAATTAGTCTAATGGCGTTAAATCGCATGATCTCGGTGGCCATTTGACGTCGCCACCGCTCGAGATGACCCTGCCCTGAAATCGCTGGTGAAAAATGTCCATCGTGGCGTGCACAGTGTAGCACGTAGCGCCGTCCTGTTTTAACCACATATCGTCAGTATCTATATCAGGCATATAATTTAGTTGAGGCCACAAGAAGTTGCTTATCATCGATCTGTAGGTCTCGCCGTTGACGGTTATGGCAATCCCATCTTCGTTCTCAAAAATATACGGACCGATGATTCCGTTAGACGAAAATCCGCACCAAACAGTGACTTTGTTGAGATTCGATTGGTGCTGGTGTATCTAATTTGGATTGTTTTCGTCCCAAATCCGACAATTTTGCTTGTTCACAAATCTATTCAGCCAAAAATGGGCCTCGTCGTTGAAGAGGATTTTTGGGGGAAAATTTGGGGCAACTTCCAACTGCTCTTGAGCCCAATCAGCGAACACACGGCGTTACCTATGGTCGTTTACCTTAAGTTTCTGGGTAAGTTGGATTTTGTACGGGTGCAGACCCAAGTCCCTACGCATAATTCGCCAAACTGAAGTCGCAGAAAGGCCAAGTTCTTGTGAACGGCGAGAAATTGACTGCCTCTGATTTTCCCGTACACTCTCATTTACTGCAGCAATGTTTTCAGCAGAACTTGCGTTTCGGCGACGTATGGGTGTTGGCTGATTGTTGATCGACCTTTTTGCCTTGAATTTGGCTACCAAGCGTCAAACAATGGACTCTGCAGGACGATTGTGGCGAGGATAGAAATCACGTAATGCGCGGAACGTTTGTCGAACGGAGCACTGATTTTGATAATAACATTTAATGATTTGCACACGCTGTTCAACGCTATAACCTTTCATCGTGACTTGCCAAGTACTACTGAACAGTTAACAGTGAGGTTGATAGATGTCGCTCTAACAACATGGCCACTATCGCCTGACAAACCTCGAGCGTCCTTGTTGATAGACCCTTTATATATATATATATATATATATATATATATATATATATATATATATATATATATATATATATATATAGTAGAGAGAGAGAGAGAGAGAGAGAGAGAGAGAGAGAGAGAGAGAGAGAGAGAGAGAGAGAGAGAGAGATTCTGCGATCCTAAGTGTGGTCGGACATTTATTGCTAGCTATGATTTTAAAGTTATTTATTATTATTGACGTTTTACAATTCACTATGTGGTCTCTTATAGGCGAATGTTCTTTTTTCGAAAGAACAAACCCTGTCCTATGGCTAATTCCCATATGCGAAGAATAACAAGCCCCCAATGATAGCACAGTGATGCCGATATATGAAGCCAAGGGACAACCTGAACAAATAAATTTGTAGACAACACCACTACGCAAACAATCGGGTACTCGATCTTTGACAGGGAAAAAAATGTATTTATTTACAAATGCGAATCTACATTCAATTTGAGAGGAATATTGTTTAAAAAGTAAGGAGAATTTTCATCTGCACAATTTATTTATGGTTCCCATTTCGGGACACTTAAAATAATGGATCTGCTTAGGGACTGTAGGTATATTTATTTTGGGTGAATTAATTTCGTTTATAAATATTCGAATCATTTTATCAATGTATAACGACGGATAGCTTTTATTAGTAAAGTACGTTTTTAATTTTAGGAATGCATGATGCATAGAGTCATAAGTGGAGGATAGATGGCAACCACGGTACAACAAGTTTTTTATGGCTGAAATTTTGCATTGAAAGTTACGCAAACTCAAAAAGTTAATTCCCAACCTAGTGAACGTAGGTTTTCGGGAAACTGTTGTGACAATGGAATCTTGCGTTTTATGAATAATAGGGTCTAAAAATGATAAGGTTAAGTTATATATGCCCAAAATAATCAACAATAATTTTAAAAAATTACAAAATTTGCCAAAAAAGGGAACACTAGCATCATATAACAGTTAATCAGATGAAGTTTTGTGAAAATTACAGCTATACGAAATTGATACAGGAAGCTCAGTACCGTGTCGAGATTGCTTTAGCAATGGTAGCATTTATTCTTGGAGGTCTCTGCCCGCTACGAAGGTGCCACACCTGAGGGCTGTGATGCTGGTTCAATTTGGAGTTATCTGCCAGCCACGAAAATGCCACATCTGAGGGTTGTGATGCTGGTTCATTTTGGAGGTGTCTGCCCACCACGAAGGTGCCACACCTGAGGGCTGTAATGCTGGTTCATCTTGGAGGTCTCGGCCCGCCACGAAGGTGCCACACCTGAGGGCTGTGATGCTGGTTCATCTTGTAGGTCTCTGCCCGCCACGAAGTTGCCACACCTGAGGGCTGTAATGCTGGTTCATCTTGCAGGTCTCTGCCCGCCACGAAGGTGCCACACCTGAGGGCTGTGATGCGGGTTCATCTTGTAGTTCTCTGTCCACCACGAAGGTGCCACACCTGAGGGCTGTGATGCTGGTTCATCTTGGAGGTCTCTGCCCACCATGTAGGTGCGACACCTGAGAGCTATGATGCTGGTCCATCTCGGAGTTCCCTGACCGCCACAAAGGTGCCACACCTGAGGGCTGTGATGCTGGTTCATCTTGGAAGTCTCTGCCCGCCACGGAGGGGCGACACCTGAGAGCTATGATGCTGGGCCATCTTGGAGTTCTCTGACCGCCACGAAGGTGCCACACCTGAGGGCTGTAATGCTGGTTCATCTTGGAGTTCTCTGACCGCCACGAAGGTGCCACACCTGAGGGCTGTGATGCTGGTTCATCTTGGAGGTCTCTGCCCGCCACGAAGGTGCCACACCTGAGGGTTGTGATGCTGAATCGCTCCTCGATGACGAGTGCTTTCAGTTGTTCGATGGCGATTGGTTGACGACGAGTTACGTCCTATTTTAGGTCGTGTCGGAGTTTTTTAATGGAGTTCTAACCGGAGACTGAGGTGGCCAGTCCACCGCCGTGATAATGGTATTTAGGAACTACTACTGTATGGTGGGCGCAAACTTGTGACATTGTCGTGCCGGAAAATCACATTCTGGGCATTTCTTGAGAGGTGTTAGCCTGAGCAAGGCATGTAACCTTTCAGGACAGGTTGGTAGTTTGCTGAATTCATGTGTCACCACAAACGATGAGACAACCCACCCGCGAACTAGACATGCAGCCCCATACCATTAGAGAGCAGCTAGTAGGCTAGTAAGAGCTCTTGCTAGCCGAGTGTATACGGCGTTGGTCTCCAACGTCGCGGTACTGGGTTCGATCCCGGCAAGAGTGGACATAAACGTCAGCGCACGGAGAGATCTGGCTACCAGTTGGTGGATGCGCTGTCTTCAACCCTGTATTCGGGTGGGTAGATCTTACATTTCTCATCACACACATAGCCAATTACAACACTGCTCTCTTTCCTCTCATGTCTTTGCAGCACAACACACACACTCTCTCTGTTCCAAAGAATCCTCCGATGGGTATCATCTTGGTGCTCTCGGGCTCACCAGCGATTGCCATACCTCCATTTACGTATATTTCATGATCCGGTCGGAGATCCTCCCGGATAAAGGAAGTTTGGCGAAACGAAACGAAACTGTTGGCCCTATGCACTAGGCCATAGCATCAATAAACAAATTTCACCAAATCAACCTGCACATTTCAGGTTTTGTACACTCGAGTACACATATTTCAAAGGTGGAAGTTGTTTTTTTTATAATTAAAACACCATTTTTGAGCTTAAAATTTCATTTTTTTCATTTTCGAGCCAGAAAGATATACACCATCAGAGTTGTTGGTTTGTTGTTATAAGTGCTTCTAAATACATTAGAGTTGAGTTTAAACTTAATGATAATGACAAACAAGTGAGGAATTCAACTTTTATTATCCAACTGATACATACTATTTGTCAACAGATACTTTAAAATCATGCTTTGTCTCAAACGAAGGCATGTAGTCACGGGATTTTAGTACCACCCTAATGTAGCCATATGTTGCTTATTTTCCATAAACTTGGCAAGATGCTCCCGTCACCATTCGCACACACCGCTCCACACCTTGAGAATGGACTGAAATGTCAATAAAGAGTGGCTCGTCCACAATATTTTGTAGGTCCGCATTAGATAGATGCATTGTAGAAGGTAGCTCAAACCTGCACTCCCCTTCATGGGAAGGTAGATGTATTAGGTTCTTAGCAGTCTTATCTATTTTTGGTGGCCTGAAATCGCATATTTCATCCTCCTACACAGTAACTTCTCCGATCTTCTTGATTCTGTCAATAGCTAATTCCGTATTCTTCTGATCAACATCTGCCAGCATTGCAAAGAGGACGTTCTCAGGATGGGTCTAGTAGGAATTCCTTTGGTTTGTTTGCTATGCTGTGACTTCACTAGTAGGTTGGAGTATTTGCAGAAGATCGATCTCTTTGAGGAGATGATTAGATCCCTCCGTGCATTTCGGATAGAATTTGATGTGAAACCAGAATGTGCCCATAATACACACGACAAACTCTGTGAGGACATAAAAGTCATTATTAGGTTTTCTGTTGCCACATAAGGCGGACATATTCTGCTGGCAGGGGTGAGCCATTTTGCATGAGATATTAGCCCTAGTTTCATATGCAGAAGATCATCGTCAATTAAACTACTCCTAATAGCACATATAATTTTGTACAGGTAAGCTTAGTCCTGATTAAGTTCATTCCCATCTACATATGAAAGAAGAGCTCCCCTAGCGATATATTGAAAGCCATTTGGTCATACTGGTTTAGTTTCACAGGTGGTTAATACTTGATCAAGTGGTCCTTTCCATTGAGTTCCAATTTCTGTTGGATCAATATATTTCCTGTGCAGGTGCTTCAAAGGAAGCTCATTTAGATGTAATCTGCAGTTGTGTATTGTATATATTAATATTGTTTGTATATATCTATAGCTGCATGATTTAGTTCTTTACAAGCCTTGATTGGTGATACCCTTGTTTCTGGACGCAATCCTCTGGATGTAATTTTCCTGGGAGTTTGGGTGCCTTAAAAAAGAGGCCGTTTGACTCGGATGACCTATGATGAGCCCTTGTAGCTTTTGTCATCTGTTATATTATATTGTGGGGGACTTTGATTTTGTCTTTCCCTGGTGATGGTGCTTTTTGTTTGGTGGGTTTTGACGGATGCGGATGACCTTTGATAGGCCCTTGTGACTTTTGTCATCCGTGAAGTTATGTTATGTTATGTTATGATGATCCACTGTAAAGGACGATGTAATTGACATTCCAGCCCTCTTATGGCTCCATTCTTGGAGCCAGTATTAGTTGCCATGCTGTCAGCTCCCACTGCCTTTATCTCATCTTTAATATCTCTTCAATACTTCGTAAATTCGTCATACATAGATTAATGTATAGTGCCCTCCGAGTAGTTTACAAACAAGGAATTGCTCAATCTAAAATTGCCTAAACCTTAGATACATGAGTTAAAGTGCAAATTTTCTTCCTGCACGAAAATTACCCATTTCTAGCTTTAGAGACGAGAACTATAATGACTGAATGCAACCAGCCTCACCCTAGTGAAAAGATCATTTTAAAGCAAAATTTGTCCCCGAAAAGGGGGCGTTATGATTTTTTCAGATTTCTTTCGTCTTCATTTCCAAATTTTGGATAATCTGCTCTACAAAACCTGAAGTGTGCCTTAAAATTGGTTGCGACACTACGCCCTACTATGCACACTCTATTCTACTTCTTCGCTGACTTCATGCGGACTAATGTTGCCTCGGGTCGAGAACAACTGGAACATGCTAACCGCAACTAGACGCAGGGTTTAGTTTCGGTGAGCACGTGCCCAAGCCAGTCGACGTCTCTTTTGCTCAAGTTTGATCAGCGGCTTTTGGTGGGCTTTAATGACTTCAAGCCCTGTGCAATCAGTCTACGACGGATTGTTTGGGGGACGCATTAACCACGCCGCCCTCTGTCTATTCATGTTGCAGCTAGACTGCGTTTTTTTACGATCCCGAAGGCTCATGCAACGCAAGGACCTGTCGATCTGCCGACCTTTCGGGTGCCTTGCCGACAGGTGAGACCCTCCTCGTACAGTGTGCGTATCAGAATTGTTTCCTTCATTGTACAGCTACCTGTTTTCGCCAGTATCATATGATTATCAGATCCTCTCGAGATAGAATATCATATAAATCAACAAATATGATATGTTATATAAATACATTTTGACTGTAACATACGCATTCTGATAGCAGGATTTCATACATTTCAATAGTATCACCAGCTTAGATATATCAAAAAAGTTATAAGGAAGCTTGGATTTTTATATTGCTTTTCATATGTATTACGCACATGCAAGCAAACATACACCACCATATTCATATACATACCCAAGGAATAAGAAAATCCAGTTGTCCAAAACCTTTTATTGGCGGTCACATGGCAAAACCCCGATTCACGGAGTGCTGGATGTTTGAGTGAACCATGTCCGGCTGGCCGAGTTCGTCGAGGTTGCTGTACACGAAGAAACCCTAGTCAGGAGCAAATTAAATAAGAGGCTTTGGCATCCCTCCCCAGAGCTTTTGCAGGCCAACGAAAATATAAAACTACTATTTACTATATCAACTTGTAGCCTCTTATATATGCTCTTGAGGATTTATTTGTCTTCATTTTGGCATCATCTGAACAGAAGGAATTTCTCCCGCACTCTTTTGCTATAGTGGTTAAGCTTTCATCTTGCTCTCGGTTTCTTTATTCCATGTCATGAGACTCAAGGAAATATTTCCAATGCCTTTGTTTCTCACTTTCCATAGATGACCTTTAACCTCCTCGTGCAAATAAAGCTGAGTCCAATTTTTATTGGATATCAACCTTGTTATTTATTTTTCTAGTTACTTACTCTTCATCCTTATCCCCTTATATATTTCCTTACACCTCTCAGTTAAATTACCGAGCGTTTTAGTAGTCAAATTTTATTCTTTTTTTTTTCTTTGCACCCAATCTTCCCATATCTAAAGCGTTTGGAAATGACAGTGACGATAGTTGTAGCGTCTCGTAGTTTGCAGCTCTTTTCCGAATATAGGAATTTCCGATGGTCCACAAGTCTCAACTTCAGCCACCTATCCGAGAGACAGAGAGAATCTCTTCGTAAAATAAATAAGCAAATTCTAGGAAATGACAGTTCCTACAGTAACATTTATGTCCTATAAGTGCCAACACACGTGGTCGTGTTAAAGATAAAAGGTCTTGGGAGAAGGAGGTACAGACATTAGTCCCTAGGTGAAATTATCTTCTCAAGGTGTTAGGAGAATTCAGTGGTTCTGAATATATAAATATGTGCGCCATCGGGGGGCTGATGGAGTTTGGTACAGACACAGGCAGCTCCTCTCATACTCCTCAATTTCCTCCTCTATTTTCTTCGATTTACGCCTTTCCTTTTCATGCTTTTTCACTTGTCTTTCCTCACTCAGTGGTGTCTCTTAGTTTTTCTTCGTCGTCTTGCTGTTCTTGACGGACAACCAGACACGGTGGCAAACAGAAGCATAAACACGCAGAGGGAACACGAGTAGTTCGCCGAATCCGATCCTAAGAGAGGCAAACCCTGAAGTCTGGGTCAAAAGTTCATCACGGAAGGTAAGAAAAGAGCTGGAATATAATCAGTGATAAAATGATGACAGCGGCCTTGCGCACTCAATAGCTCATTTCGCAACACAGGGAGAGAGACGGGTGCATGCAGACGAGAGGAGAAAGAGAGAGAGAGAGAGTAGATTCGACTCTCCCCCATAGTCTGCTTACACACCCACTCTCTTTTACACACGCAATTTCAAGCAACATGTATAAAAATAACCAAGAATTTAAGGGTATTGCAAAGGGAAAAGGAGTGATATCATTTCCGCTCCTCTTAACACACGGGGTAGTTTAGGAATTTTTCACAACTGTATGGGTTGGGGGGAGATGTAGGTTAGGGAGAACATCTTTGCTGAATCTATTCCGCCAGATATAGGGTTAGATGGATAAAATTAACTGCCTCCGCATAGTGGATCATAAAGTATAATGAAGGGAATATAATCATTATGTAACACAGACTCTCTGTCACATACTCTCTCACCCACTCTCGCACACAACAACTCTCTATCACACACTCTCAAACACCGTCTCTCTTTTGCCACTCTAACAAAACCACTCTCTTTCACACACTCTCTCTCAGTCTCACACTCCCCCAACGCGGGAGAGCAAAAGAGAGAGAGAGAGAGAGGCGGGACACACAAAGAGAGGTAAAGAGCGGAGAAAGATAGAGAGAGATATAGACAGATGGACACACACACACACACAGATAGAGAGAGAAGAGAGCGAAAGATAGAGAGAGAGATATGTTTTTTCATTTTAGGAACCAATCTGGCATCTGCTTACTAGGGCGAAAGTCGCCGTACTCACCACAGACTACTACTGCAAGGTTAAATTAAAAAACAAATAACAACGATAGAAAAATGACATATAGAGAACCAAGGGATGTGGAGATTTTAATGCCCCGATAGCACTCAGAGCGCTTCGTGAGTCGCTATAAATCACAATCTGGTCTCCGAACCGGGCACGTCGCGTTATGTCCCGTACCGAGCTGTGTATTGCAAGCAGTTCGGCCATGAAGACGGACGTAGAGCTTGGCAGAGCCCCGCTGACTTTAAACAAAGGGGATGCGACGTGGAAAACAACGCCCTCTAGGTACTTGAAGTCATCCGTATACAGAGGGGGGGGGGGTCAAGCGTGGAAAGAAGTGTGCTCCAAAAAGGGCGAACGAAATAATCCCGGCGCTGTAGAAGCTTTGGGAGCAAAGGCGGGGTGACAAATAGTAAACGGTGGCAGCCTGGGCAGAACCAACGGCACTACCGGCCCGAGAGCTATACTTAGCTTTCGAAGGAGTATTCTGGCCCTAAACTAAAATGGCTTAGAGTATGGCTGGCTTCTCTCGGCGGCATAAGCACCGTCGAGATCAGCTTCGAATGCAGTGAGGGCTGTTGGGGACTGAGGTTAGCGCAGGGCTCGCGCTTACAGGTGAATAATGTACTGTGCACGTCATAAAGCGAGTGGCATCTCACCAGCATCGATAAGTAGGCTCTCAATGGGGGAAGTGTGGAAGGCATCGTTCGTCAGGTGAAGGCGGCTGTGGTGGATCGAGTCCACCTTCCGAAATACTAGCTCGGCTACGGATAAATGAAACTCACATCTGTAGTCGAGGTTCGAACAAACAAAGTATCGATAAAAAGTAAGGCATTAGCCCTAGCAGCGCTCCAGGCGCTGATGTCACGGAGGGAAGAATATCCATAGCGCGGGTACAAGAGACCCTACGGATGCGAGTATGAGCCTCTCAGATGAGGTATTCGGTCAAATAACGGACCAAGGAAACGGTTCGAGTCCACCACTTCCAGGTACATCCCATTAAGAAAGTAGTCTGGGTCATAGGAGGGCTGTGGATGGAGGCAGAAGTACACCACCTTAGTCTTGGCCCAGCGAAAATTGAAACCTGTGTGCCTCAGCATGCCGAGAGACGCGGTTTAATGCCTATTGAAGTCGACGCTCCAGAGTTGGAGTCTTGGCCGGCGAAAATAGATCGAAAGGTCGTCCACGTAAAGCGTAGCGAGGATATCTCCCGGCAGCAACGAGGTGATGCCGTTGATGCTCACGGCAAAGAGTATGACATTGAGGATACTTCCTTGCTGGACATTCTCTTCCTGCACCATTTGGCCGGAGAGAACCCCCCACCGTACTCGGAATCGACGATCTCGTAAGAATTCAGATATAAAAATTGGGAGGGGTCCCCTCGACCCCATCGTGTGGAGAGTCTCCATGATACTGTATCACCATGCGGTATCATAGGCCTTCTCCAGATCGAAAACACCGTGGCGTAGTGCTGTCTACGAAGGAAAGCTCCGCAGACAGCATTTTCCAGTGGGAGCAGAGAATCGACGTGGAGTGGAACTTTTGGAAGCCGCTCTGTGCCCAAGTCAGATGGCCTCAGCTGTCCAGAAAAAGGGCTAATCTAAAATTTAACAATTTCTTCATCAACTTGGACACACAGGAAGTTAGATAGCTTGAGTGCAAACCGGCGCACCATGCGAGTCTTTTCCATCCTCCGCCTCTAAACATTAGGTCAGCGGGGCGGCTTCGGATACGGGGATCCCTCATTTAGACGATCCACCGTCTCCTGCTACGCAGCCTACCACTGGCGAAGGGGGGCGAAGGAGCCGAAGCTCCCATAGTGCTGTCCTATTTTTTGGGGAGGGCATCTTTAGGAACCCTGGAAGATGACCTCACGACCAACTTCAGGGGTGTTGCCTCTTTGAGTCTAGTGACTCGGTGGAGGCGCGCGGCCGTTTCGCCATACGAAAACGGTCACTCTATCGGGAAGAGAGGGAAGCCTTGGTTTCAGCCGGGGCTGGGAGTGAACCCCTTGTGCTGCCAGTTTTACCTGGGAGCAACCAGTGTGGGTAGATCCCTCAGAGGTGTTCCGAGTGGGCGCGGAAACGACTGTGCACGTAGGCCTGGAGGGACCAGGAGCAGAGGGTGTCTTTCTTAATATTGAGAAATATAATGTACCAGGCAGCGCCGGGCGCGCCATGACCACATCCTTAGCCTCTCAAAATAAGAGAAGATCCTGTGCCTAAACGACCAGGATTTCCTTCTCAAAGAGATGTGCACTGCATTGCTTTAAAGAAGCGGGGTTCGGCTCTCCGCAATTGACACACTTGGCCACACACGATTTGGACTTATCGTGTACAGCCTTGGAGCAACTTAAACAAACTTCGGTTAACCCTGACTTTGCGCGTCTACACGAAAGATTAACACACCCGTTTACTGTCACAGTATTAGCACCTCCGCGGTAAAGGCACGAATGCCTTCACGCGTTAGCGATAAAAACAGGCACGCACCGACTCAAGGAGTTTGTTACAGTCGAACGTGGCGAAGAGTGTAGGGGTGGGTCTCGAGGCTCCTCCCTGTTTTCTCATCACACGTTCGAACTTGCTCTCCCCATGGTCGTTCAGCTCTAAGGTGATGTTCCCTCGCATAAACTACTCCTTCCACGAAGTTCATGATAGCATGTGGCGTCACACTCACAGGCGTGACATCAAGTGTCCAAAGTGCACTAATCATGGCTGCCTCGGAAGGATTCAACGCATTCACCAGAAGGTTCCCGTCCGAGAAACGTGTTACCTTCGGCTCTCTACCAATCATAATAGCTAGAATTCTCTCTTAATGGTTAATTTTGCCCTTAGCTAACATTCTGCCATCAGTGGAGCGAATAACAAGGAAGTATTTGAAGTTAGCGGGCTCGAAAACGCCACGTAACCTCTGAATGAGGGGCCTCGGCGTGATCTAGGCTCCGCTCTAAACATTTGTTCTTTGTTATGGACTCCGCACCCGGGGGACCAACGGGGCCGGACGTGCCGATCTTGGCTTGGTCACTTACTGAAGTGGCAGCAGACCCATCCGCCCTCGCAGCCACCGCGAGGAGAGGAGGGCAGTGAATTAACCTTCTTCTCGGCTCCGCCGGCAGGAACTCCCAGGCCAGATGGATCTGCTCGGTGCCCAAGTTCTTTCCCATAGAAGATGCTACCCTCTGGGGCTGGGTTGCCTTAGGGACGATGTCCATCTCAGGCGGGGGCTCGATGTGCACCCCCTCCCCCGGACATCACAGGTTCCATTGGTCATAGCGTCTTTAGTCGGGGAAGAGAGGCGGGCACTTACGGTGATCCCCTCTAAACTCAATATGCTAGCCAGCAGGTCTTTAGAGGGAAAGGGCCGACAGGCCCTGTCATCCTTCCGCCCTCTATGGGGTTTGTCCCTATCGTGCCGCTCCCACTAAAAGATGTCAATTATGGACCGCCTGCCTGCTTTCTTGGCAGTCCCCTTGGAAAGTGGAGGGAGAACTGCCGCTGGAGAGAGGGAGACACCCGAGGGCCCCTCCAGAGAAGGGGGTGAGGGAGGAGTCCTCTACACCCGTAGTTAAAGCAGAGGAGTAATCCTCCTCTCCGGTAGAAGAAATTTGGAGAGTTCCCTGTGAAAGCACAGGGATGGGGGGACCTCCATTTTTGCGGTGGAGCTGCCCGAGGGCGGCTCCGTCGCTGGTGAAGGGGAAAGGAGGTGACCCTATTATCTTTACAAGAAGTAAAGGCTAATCACCCCACGCCATAGGATGCTCAGCGAGGGGTGAGTCCGGTTCCGGCAAAACCAGCTGCCGCCATTTGAGGCCACCCCTCCCGCCTTGCGGCCTGGCAGCCATTCAGAATGGCAGCTTTCCCTTGGGCATGGCGTAAAATTGATAGATAGTGAGAGGAAAAAGAAAGGGGAACTGATGAAGGTTTGGGTGGGGATGAAGCAGGTTGTTAAAAACCCACCACCCTAGATCGGAGCTCAGGGGTGAGGGAAACTTGTCCCCTCTCCCTTCAGCCCCAATCCGGGATAGTTGGGTGAGAGGAAGCTGGCCGGCCTCTACTTTGTGAAATTAGAGGCCGACCAGCGAAAGTTGTGAGATAGATTGTAGGGAGAGTGAGGAAGTAGGGTAGAAACGTAGGCTGTCTGAAAGAAGAAGAGGCTAAGCTGGGCTGGACGGGGTGCTGAGTCCCGTCAGCACGGAGTCCAGGAAGGCAAATCGCCGCGCCCCTTACTCTTCCTGAACCAGTATTCATGATGGTCAAGAGCACGCAGACAGACAGATGTGAAAGTTAAAGTGTTGGAATCTGACAAACAAGGAAGGAGACGTAACAAAACTGTGACAAAGAACGTAGTATGCAGAGAAATAATAACACAACTGTGAGCAAGAATGGAATGTGCATAATATCTAAGTGTCCATTATGTAATGGGCCTATATACGATTTATATTTTTTAAATAAATGTATCATTAAATATTTATTCCGTGGAATTTCCACGGGTCCCGCTAGTAATAATAATTATAATAATAATAATAATAATAACAATGATAATAATAATTAATACTAATCATAATAATATAAAAAATTATACAAAATAATAATAATAATGATAACAATATAAATGCTAATAATGATGCTAATAAAAAGGTAAAGTAGTGCTGTTTGGGGGCGAGGGGAAAGCACACGAACAACTTTCGCCTAAGATGCGTAGCCGCGGCTCATAACCTCCGAGCCCACTTGGAGGGAATCGAGCCTGACTCGAATATCTGTAGCTTTTGACAGGTCATGTGAATGTTAATTCTTGGGAACGAGAAATCGCATTTTAACTTTCGGACGAAGAAAACCCGACATGGATATTTAAACGAACTTGATTGATGAGTGGATATGGATCGATCAGGAGTAAATTTACTTCTGCAATTAAAATTCGTTGCATTCTAGTGACGCTCAAAACTCATGACTTCACGCGTATGCGTGGAAGGAATATAATAAAAGCAAAACATCATACCCATTATCGTTCCTACCACTTTTCAGAACACTTGTCTTTAAGGTACATGCTTAAACTCAACAACATTTACTCTATATCATATTAACCCATCCACCAGTTCTAGTAACATTAATTATGGTCTTCAGGATTTCATCCTCTGGTGAATATCGCATTTGTTTATTATTTGCTCCTAACATTTGGTTCAAGGTTTCTTTCAATTGTGAATGATTTTTTGCCTCTTTGCTCTTGGTTTATCTTTTCTTCTTATTTGAACGTTTAGTTCAAGTTTCTCATTTTGAAAATTATTCGAACTACTCTTCTGTTATTGGTTGAAGTTGACTTAGGCTTGTGAAGCTGAATTAAAACAAAGAACTCTAAATTATATCGCGTCAATGATACAATCTGCATTCTCAAAGGTTTCGGAGAACTCATCTTCGGGATTAAGCTAACGTTTTAGTTCCATTTTAAAAGATCATCCTGGGCCTTTTCATCAAACAGAGGTGGGCTGAGTGAATTATTGTTCTATATTACCATCACTTATAGAATCATACCACATTAGGGTTTTTATAAGGTCAGTGATAATAAACTCACTTGCTTAAAGCAATAATCATATGGCTTAGAAGTTTTGTACTGGTGTTGTTTTATGTCTGTTCTAGCCAAACTAATATGTTCAGTTGTTCCAGTTGGCTCGAGACGTCTACATTCACTCAAGAGCCGCTTTACATTTCCAAGTGGACACGATTCAGAATATGGAAAAGAATGAAGTTAGCTCAGAGTAATTCCTTCTCAGAGTTGCAGGAAGTTGGCGAAAAACAAAACCCAACCCGTTTTATTTCTCTTTTCTGAAGGATTTATGACCTCTCATACTGAGCCTTTGACCACGAAATCTGTGTATTCTGAAATAAGAACGAAAATCCTGATATGATCCTGAGGTATTTATCCATAAATTCTAACTCGCGATTTGTTAGATGAAACTGGTAGTATTGTAGTTTCTTATAAGAAAAGAACAATATGGAACACCTAGTTTACATAAAAACAAATGAATGGACATCCATAACACGTAACTTGATATAGAGAACACATTCGCAGTACAGGCAAATATGATGAGAATATAAAGGGCGTTGCAATGTGACCAATTTTTTAAGAGTAGGACAGAATCAAAAGGCAAGAGGATACGCATTATTTCACTTGTATGTTATTTATGGCGCCTAGACAAAAGCAGCAAGTTATATTGACTGATTTTAGAACAACAAGGACAATTACAGCACGTTTCGCACTCTCCCTTCTAGTTTAGAATAAACATGTTTGGTTTGTAAATACATTGTTGTCCTTCAACTCGAAGATTGAGAACCAATTTCTTGCTTTGTGAATGGTTTATCATGCGGTCATACACAAACCCCCTACTTTTTATCCGTTGTTATTATTATTATTTCCTTAACCACAGTATTTGGCTTTCTTCATGGTTGAGGTGATTTGCTCACTTCACGTGGTGCGTTTAAATCACGGCGAGAATTCGATTGATTTACGACTTTCAATAAGATTATTAATAGTATTATCTCCCTTCATGTTTAGATATAATACTATCGAAATCAATTTTATCATATATTGCTAAATAATGTTATTATTTAAATGTGGTCAAGGAAATACTATTATTATATGAAAACAACAGACAGGAATTTTTTCTTTGAATTTCAGTTTCGAATTTAATGTATCTCGTGGTCAAGATAGCGGATCTTTGTCATTTTTAGGCTGACTGTAGGTCAATTTTCTGAATTGCAACTAATTGAATTGAAAGGATGCTATACGAAATTGACTCTTCGTTTTTTAATTGTTCTGACATTTAATATAGTTGCTTGTCTCGAGTAGGAATGAGTTATGATTTAGTTTAGTAATTTATGTGATTTGCAAACGTTTAACGCAGCAATCAAGAGAAAGCTTCTTGAGCATTCGAAATCGACGATCGCCCCTTAATCGATGAACCAAAGAGAATGGTTGACAATGGCGGAGTTCAAGTATAGATGAGATAAATCTTACAGGGAATAAGTGCTTATAAAGGATATTTAAAAGTGATAGTCAAATCGAATAACATCAAATTAATATCTTTATGAAAAATACATATATTATCGGCTTTCATCACGGGGTTAACTGGGATGTAGAGTAAAGGGCGGTTGGGAAAACTCCCTCTGGCAATGTCCTCAAGTTCGTGCATTCTCAAAGGTTTCGAAGAACTCATCTTCGGGATTAAGCAATCTCTCCCAACAGGTCATTATCATCATCATCACTTTACTAACTCTATATTTTGAGAAGGGGATTTTTTTTTAATATTTGAATAATAATTTCATCTTAGTTTGGTTATGACTTATGTTTTTTATCTAAGTTATTTCTAATAATTCTTTTATAATATCCAAAAACAAAATGGTGAAGTTCAGAAATAAATATAAGTATCGAAATTTTGTGAATTTTTTAAAATACAAAGAATACAAATGGTGATGTACAGAAAATTTAACCATGGCTGCTTTTAGATTTTAATTTTAATCTTAGTAGCGAAGCGCAAACTCCCCTCGTAGGGGGGCGTGGTAAAGCCATTACCTGGTTTATCATAACTAATTAATTCCTTTTGGGACTGTCCATTTAATCTACTCATTTTCCTTCACCAAATGGATGTCTTGTGTAGCATGGGCAACCTTGCTGCGGCCGACATCTCAAGGATTGTGTGTACTTCATGCTTCCATCGACTGACGAAGTTTATGGAGATACAGATTTATTTTTTCCAGCAGGAATTATCAGCAGCCGACAGGGATAAAACTACTACCGAATGGATCTCCGATGTACTATTACTGTGTTAGTTTGGTCGACCAAACCTCCTGAAAATGAACACCTTCGATTATATTTTTTTTTATTTTGAGAATACCTAGTAAGGCAAAGGTCGCCGTACTCACAACAGAGCCTACTACTCGGCTCGATTAAAAAAACAAATAAAAAGGTCTAGATAACAAATAAAAGATAAAAAGAAATACGAAAGCTAAGCATAGGCTAAAAAACAACAAATAAAAAGAGGAAGGAAAGCAGAAAGGCAACAAGAAGGTGCAGGAACATGCTACCTACAAAATCAGTCAAATAAAGTGGACGAGACCAGCCTACTCCAAAAAGTCGTATAGTCAACACGTCTGTGTGTACGAGCCAGTCCTGAGTACAAGGGACAAGCGGTAGCTACCCCACTCATCCTGGTACCACGAGAAGTAAAATGCGCGAAGATCACTCAGACTGGGACATTCAACAAGAATGTGACGAACAGTCTGGGAGACAACACAGTCGTCGCAGTAGGGCGCAGGCGAGCGTTCCATCAAATAGCGGGACGTACTGCGGGTGTGTCCAATTCGAAGACCAGTGAAAGCAACCTGAAGCCGTCGTATTTATTTTTAGGAGCCTATCTGGCTCCTAAAATGGCACGTAACTTTAAGTTTCCCTCGACAGTCTCCTGTCTTCTTTGTCAAGCCACCCGGAGAGCTGCAAGTATCCGTGCCATGTAATCGGTATGAAAAAGAGCGAAACGCTGGTCTGGTCGCCTCGACCTTGCGGACTCTTTGGCGCCCTCAACGGCGCGCTCATTCCCCGCAATTCCTACATCCCAGGAACCCAGCAGAAGATAATCTCGACCTCCACCCAGATCGCCATATCCGTAGCGTCACTGTTATCGCAAACCAGGAGATGCGGAGATTCCAATCTCTAGAGAGCACTCAGAGAGCTTTGTGAGTCGCTATAAATCACAACCAGGTCTCTGAACCGGGCACGTCGCGTTTTCTCCCGTATTGAACGGTGTATTGCAAACAGCTCGGCCGTGAAGACAGACCCAGCATCTGATAGAGCCCTAATGACTTCAAACAGAGGGGATACGGCGTGAAAACCAACCCCTTCTTGAGATTTGGAGCCATCCGTATACACTGACACGGTTTTAGCGCGAAATGGAATGTGCAAAAAAGGCCGAACACAATACTCCCGGCGCTGTAGAAACTTTGGGAGCAGAGGCGTGGCTACAAATAGTCAAAGGTGGAACCTTCCAGGGTGGCATCCTGCGGAAAACCAGGGGCGCCACCGAACGATAGCTATATCGAGCTCTCGAAGGAGATTCTTAGCCCTAAATTCAAAGGGCTTAGGGTATGACTGGCATCTCACGGCGGCATAGGTACCATCGAGATCAGCTACGGATGCAGTGAGAGCTGTTGCTGGTGACTGAGAGAGGTGCTGGGCTTGCAGGTACAGGCGAATAATACACTATGCACGGCACAGAGCGAGTGGCATCTCCCAGGCATCGACTACTGGATCTCAATGAGGGGGAGTGTGGAAGGTAGCGGTTTCCAGGCGAAGGCCAGTGTGGTGGATCGAGTCCACCTTCCGAAATATAGGCTCGGCTGCGGATGCATAAAACTCGCATCAGTAGTTAGGCTTCAAACGAAGAATATCAATGACGCGGTTACAACAGACCCTAACGCTGCCGAAATGAGCTTCCCAGGTGAAGCGACGGTCAAATACAAGAGAAAGGAAACGGTGCGAGTCCACCACTTCCAGGCGAACCCCTTTCTCGTAGAAACGAGTTTGGGTCAGGGTGGAGCCGTAGATTGCGGCAGAAGTGCACCACCTTAGTCTTGGCCAAGAAAACCCGAAGCCTCTGCGCTTTGGCATAGCAAGAGACGTGGTTCATTGCCTGTTGAAGTCGACGCTCCAGGGTTGGCATCTGGGCCGCGCCATAAGAGAACGAAAGGTCGTCCACGTAGAGCGTAGAGAGAACATCTTCCGGCAGTACCGAGGTGACTCTTTTGAATCTCAGTGCAAAGAGTGAGACACTGATGACACTTTCATCTGGAAAATCCTCTTCCTGCTTCCTTGGGCCGGAGAGGGCTCACCCAACCCGAACCCGGAATTGACGATCTCGCAAGAATTCAGATATAAAGATTGAGAGGCGTCCCCTCGTCCCCATAATCTGGAGAATCTCCATTATACACTATCGATATGCAAGTTTAGCACCCCGTCCCTCCAGAGCTTAGCCTCTTCTCCTTCTTTCGAACAGCCTGTGTTTTTACCATACTTCCTCAATTTCCCTATGAAACCTCTCCCACAAATTTATCCGTCGGCCTCTAATTTCACAGGGTAGACCCCGACCAGCTTCCTCTCACCCAACAATACCGGATCTGGGCTCAGGAGGAGGGGGCAACGTTCCCTCAACCCTGAGCTCCGGTCACGGGTGGTGGGTTTTTAACAACTTGCTTTATCCCCACCCACACCTTCCTCACATTTCTTTCCTTTCTCCGTTCAATCTATGGATTTTTACGCCGTGCCTAAGGTGGAGCCAGCATACCGATGGGCTACCAGGTTACTAGCCAGGAGGAATGGACTCAAATGGCGGCAGCTGGTTTTGCCGTTCCCATATTCACCCCTTGCAGAGCGTGCTACTGCGTGGGATGAATTTGAGTGTTCTAAAATCGAATTTGATAACAGAAGTTCCCTATCACGTAACATTTTTTTGTAAATTGTTTATTTAATAAATTTCAATATATACCGATTTCCACGATACCATAAATGTATTTCGCTCCCAAAGTCTGATTAAATCTCTCCATTTTAATTCATTCATGAATAAATAATAAATCAGCATGTTTTTTAGCATTATACAATGTATTAACCTACATTTTAGTATTTACTTCTTCGTTTGTAAGACGTTTCATGTGTGTCATGCTTCAAGATTGAGCAGAAGTCAGCCAGCATAGTAAGGCTCCATTTTCCTTTATACCTGTTTTACATTGACGCTATATTATGATGGAACTTCTCTCCATGTTCATCGATCACATCCTGCATTATCTGGGCAGAAGAACAGATGAGAATGAAGAAAGTGCATCTTCCTTGACATATTGCATACGAGATCTTAAACGCACTTGATTAGGCTCTCCACTATACGCTCTCGCTGCGCTGAGCCCCTTGGTGCTTTCCCAAAAGTCCTTTGCATACATCTTTGAATTCATGTCAGGCCACTAGCTCAGTTTCATCCCTTGTCGCCTCGAAATCCTCATCAGCTATAAGTTGACGAATCTGAAGGCCTACGAATATACCTTCTTTAATCTTGGCATCACTTATTTGAGGAAAGATTGCTTTGAGGTACTGGAAACATGCCATATTATGTTGCAGTGCTTTGGTAAATTGCTTCAATAAACCTAGTTTTATATGCAGTGGTTCTAAAATCATTTTCTCCTTCTTAACTAGTGGCTCATGAATTACATTATGGCATCCAGGCGTCATAGTTTCCCGAGGTGACCATTCTGAACGTACATAATGTTCTGATCTGGTCCAATTGTCCCACTTGCAAAGGAAGCACATTAACTTGGTTTATCCACTGTGTAGTCCATTAAGTAGGGCTTCTACTTTCAAGCCTGCACAAATTAGCCACTCATGCCCCTTGTAACTTATGCGGTCTAGAATAAAAAGCAAGGTTCTCATATGTCTCTCTTAAAATGACAAAGTGACCAACTTGAACTGAAGGTATGGTGTTCCCAATGTACAACAGAACCACTTTTATGTTGTAAAGGGATGCATCTATGAATAACCTCAACTAATTAAGTTTATAAGGCAGCACAAGGGGATTGAATAAGCCCCAGATATCAGGACAATAAGTCAAGTTGTTTTCAAAAGGGAAGAATTGCTGTAGATCCGCAGAATGCTTCCTAAATAGTGTAATTCAAGCATGTTCATCCAACAGATTCCATTGTTATAGACATGAGGCCAGGAGTTGACCCTGTTGCTTAGTAAGTGTTAGATCACGAACTAGATCAATGAGTTCGGGTTGGGTGATGAGGTGTGGTTTCCTGTCAGATTCAAGCTGTGCCACATATGGTGTATCTTGAGATTCTGATTGGTCTGAGTTGCTCGTGTTATCGCTTGGTAGTTCAGAGGGCGGCTGTGGTACAGAAATAGCACTTGAATGTCAAACTGGGTGAATAGTAGACTGAAGATCTGAATACACGATAGATTTCTTGCCTTTTCTTTTGTAACCTGCAGTGAAAAAAAGAATCAGACTAAAAATGGATATTAATGGCTGTGATCACTTGCAGAAATAGTGGAAGTAAAACATAGTATGTATTTTGTCCTTTTAATTGATACAGCTCTTGAAAATATATTAAAGACCAGAGACGAAAACATATTGAATACCCACCTTTAATATCTGTTTAAGCAGAAGTAGCAATCCGTTGAATAGTCCTTTGGCTCCCTCCAAACCATAGGTGCACCAAACATGAGGCCAGGCCCTTTGCCTTTCACTCAGGCAGGAAGGGAACTTGTACACCTGAAACACCTGTGAGATGCACAGCGTTTGTCCTGGTCACCCACTTTACATCCGGAGTACAGATCATAAAGTTTCTTTCCATGTTTTTCAAATGTCTCTTGTATTGTCTCAATCTAATTGATCCACATATATAATAGAAACTGTCTGGAGAATCTTTGCATTCTCCATGCATTTTAGCTCTGTCTCCTGTAAGTAAAAAAACATTGTAGTATGTGAAAAATAATATAATTAGTAACAGCAACAAATATTAAATAAAAAAGTAAAAATAGGAAGCCTCTAATGTAAGTTAAAAAATTAGCAAGCGTTACGTAAGAGTTACCACGGAATTGGACCCATATAACTAAAATATATTAAGTATACTTTCATAAACTTCATAGTTTAGGTCCACAAATACCTTAGGAACACCCTTTTAAAATTATATCAAAATCCGTTTATAATTTTTAGAGTTGTTAGTTTTGGCCCAATCCTGTTTGCATTTAATCCTTACGGAACCATCAGTGTATTTAACGTAATTAAGATGGTAATTTAAACAAAAAACTGGAGGGTCGCAGAAAGAGACGGATGTTATATTTGTGATTTACGCAAAAAATACCCATAGAAAAGGTTATTCTCATTTCCGGGGGGTGGAGGGCATTGCTGTACAGTGAAATCTACGGCATATTGTCAAGAGGAAGATTCGAAACACTCAAGCCCAAAATATAGACCAGTTCAAAGACAGTATCAGGCAACCTGGGCGTTAATAACAACATGGCAGAGCCCCAAGTTGATCGCCTCCATGCCTCTCCCTCCTATTGGTGCAGTAATTTGTACTAAAAGAGGCCCAACCAAATATTGGGTCTATATATGAACAGACTTTTCAGAAGTTGAACATTTCTATATAGGGCGCCATTTTTAATTGATATTACGAAATATTCGAATAATTATATAAAATCTGCGATACTGAATTTCTAATTTTCATGAGCCATAAGTATTAACATTGAAACCCATCAAGGCTTGAAAATTTCACTCTACGTGTAATGAATATAAGAAAAGTTACTTTTTCAAGTAAATTCTATTTTTTTTAGCAACTCTACATAGTAAATGAACCCCGCAAGGGAGTGGATAGTGTACAAGGGGTAATTCCGCTGCAACAACTAAAATCTGGAGGAGTAGCACATCCTCCTGACCCTGGTGCTCTCTCTCTCTCTCTCTCCCGGGTCGTCTTTTGCACCTCTTTGAAATTTCCCCCTATCTTTTCCACGCCTGGATAGACCCAGCAGAGGGTGAAAGATGGCCTTAAACTTTCTTAAATAAATAAATATGAAACGTAAGAAGCGGAAATTGTCCTGATTCGTATGTTTTATCCAAGGGCCAGCCCGACTGCCTAGTAATTTGTAACAGTCGCTCGGCTGTCCCAAAGGCTTGGAAAACCGCATTGTTTTGTAAAATCTAACAACATTCCCATCATTATACCAATGATTTTCAAGTTCTCCCATATTTTACAATTGTATTTCGAATATTTTGGGGCATCTAAAAACACCTCGATGTTCTCATAGCACACTTTCATGTGCACTAAATGTCCTCCTACAGTACCGCCTTTAGGGTTATCCTCGATGAATTGCTGAATAAGTGTCACTAAAATAAATTCCCCGAATGTCTTTCTTGAGCAGAGAATTTTCTTTCAGGCGAGATGTCAATAGTTCAGCTCTATCCTCGGGAGGTCCAAATTTCGGCCAATTCATTTAATTCTGCTCTTAAAAGAACTGTTTGGTTCGTTTTCCTTATCAGGCACAAAATTTTGCCCTCTCCTTTTAAACTCAGTCGACTCGCTGCGAGGATTTAAGGGCAAAAGGGAAAGCTTTACGCTCTCTCTTTCTCCTGAGATTTATGATCTGATTTATCTTTTGGTGAGTTCATTTAAATTCAATTGTTCATTTTGCTACTAAATTGCCAGCCTATGTTCTTGACTTCAGCAATTTGGGTTGATGAAACTTTCCTTTTCAGTCTATCACTTTTTATTCGGGTGTAGCCTAGGTCAGTCTGCTTTTGCTTTAAATTAAATATAAAATAATTCAGTTTCTCCCATTGGAATGCCGTCAATAGTGACGTTTCAAAATATGACCGTTCTTTCAACCGGGAAATCGGTGACCGTGTGCTTAAGGTCACTTTAATGTAATTAGTATTCTACTTAAGAGTAAGACTTTGGTAGAATACAAATTGTCTTTTATTCATTAGACCTAATAAACATAAAATTATATAGGATAAATTTTAATTTTGTACCCAACTTTCAGGAACGCGGATTCGCTAACTTATTTATCCTCTACGAAACTTCTACTCCATATAGCATTTCTCCTCATCCGTTCACGACATCCCCACAGCGAATGGTCTATTTATTATAAGAACATAAGAAAAGAAGGAGACTGCAAAAGACCATTCATGGCCTACACTTGGCCTATATTTAACTCAGGCCACAAGCCAAATCCTGGTTCCACTTGACATTCTTTATTGGGCTTAATGTTGAAGATTGGTCTGCTCACAGTTCGTTGGGCTACTGTCACATCAAGTTATTAAATTATTATTATTATTAATTTTTTTTCCGAGCATAATGCGTGCATTGGCTCTGTGGGCAGAGCTGGGTTTTATGGTGATCTTTTTAGGTACTAATTTTCAGCTACAAGTTGAGATTATGCATTGGTTAAAGCAGGTCCCCAACTTCTTCAGCGCTTGGCTACAAAGCTGCAACCTCGGAAGGACCGAAAAAAACAAGCTAAAATCGCATAGTTCATTATTATTGAGAAACATGATCATTGAAAAAGAGATTTTAGGCCTTTTTATTTCCTATTTTGATTCTTAGAAGCATGGATGGTTGTGCAAAAGGAAAACAAACAGACTGAGGACATTGAGATTTAGTTCGTTGAATAAAAAGCATATTAAGAGGGGAAGACGGAGTAATTGGCCTCTTTAAAAGTTTGTGTTAACAACATTTAGTGTTGAAAACTGATTTTGTTTGAACGCAAGGATAAAAGCTGCGTGTAACGAAACTTAAAACTTTCTTTTTAACAGTTTTAAACTTTTGGAGTGATATAAAGAAATGGCGCTTGTTAATGAGGGCATAAAACTGAGTTGGGTAAAATTGAGAGGAAAAAGATATGAAAACAAAAATAGTTTAGAAAGAAAATAGATGAAAGGGTTTATTGTAACTAACATGTCCAATTCTAATTTTAATTGGCATCGAAACAGACTAAACAATTTTTATCACTAATGCCTATTTTAGCTCTCAAATTTCTTCTTATGTGTGTGCTTTTCCTCTCTTCTTTCCTATTAAACTCCTCAACTTTATGTTACCCATGAATTTCCCGTTTCAATAAATCACGTCATACAAAGTTCACCGATAATCGCCGAGTATCGAACGAGCGCTAAAATCTACGTTTTATAATAAAATATCAAATTAATGAATGGAAAGTAAGGTATTGGCAACGCGGAATATTTAAATTCGAATTATTAAGAAAGTCTCGAAACTATGACCTCAAACTACAAATCAAAAGCGAAGCAGTTTCCTACTTTTGACTCTCGTTTCACTGACAGCGAATCTTGATAAGATAAAGTCAGAGGTCAAAGTTTGCATTTGAAAATGCTTCAACTTCACACAACATTACAAAGGCATTTCTGTAGTGATTGGGAATGTGTGTGCGGAGATTACTATGAATGGGGGGAGGGCATGGGTATCTGGAGGCGAGTAAGTGGGGTAATGAATGTGAATGTACTGGGCGTGGGGAGTGGTAATAGGCCTGGCTAATGTTTGGGTATGGGTGAGAGAGAGAGAGAGAGAGAGAGAGTTGTTTATGTGTGAAGGATAAATGTAAGATCTGAAGAGTCATATCATGAGAAATGCATTTGAGCAAGGGGTTAAATAAATGTGGAGAAGAATAAAGGCGACTTTATGGAGAGAATATAAGGCCGGTGCAGAATTCAATACGGGAGGTGAAAGTTGGATGAGTGAAGATAGTATATATGAGTGTGGAGGAAAACTAGATGTGAATGGTTTATTTAGACTTTGCCGACTCATGATATGCAGTGACCGCTTGAGACCCTTTTGTGGTAAAAAAGAGACATTTATTTCTCAGTGAAATAACAAATCAAAAAAATATTTAAAATAATTAAACTTGGTACTTACATTCGGATGATGTGTGTATTTGCGCTACAAGTTGTGGCGGGATCGGATAGAGGAAATGTGCATTCTGCTGTTGCATTGTTTGTCCGATTAAAAAAAACTCTCATCTTTGGTTCACCAGATTTCAGCGTTCTAGTTCAAATTTGTTTCCTAGATCCAATCAAAAGGATTCAAAAAGCTCACCGTTGAGTCTTTGCGGTTTTGGATGGTACTTGTTTTGGTAAATTTGGGAAAATGACACCCCAGAGCTCCAAATATTAAAGTTGACATTAAATGTGTTAATTTATTCTTCCCTTTCTTCACAGATGAATCAATTCCGCTTTTTTTTCCACATTACGCCTCATGCCTAACCTTTTAATGCCAGTTCTTAATTCTTCTCAATAGATAAATATCTTTAGTAATATCAAATGACTCTAGTTCTTAGAAGGTACATTTTGATTCAGCATCTTCAGGATTTGTGGCGTAAAACCATCGGTATGTAGGCGATGGGAAAGTGTATCCGCAAAGGGAAAATGCTTTTTAAAAGTATTACAATCGCTATTTAAAATTGCCATATTTCTTAGTTAAAATTATTGACCTTTGTCTTGCTCTCCTTCGAGTAAATTTTAAAGTTTATCTCATTGTTTTTGTTAAATATTTAATTATTAGATCAGTAATAATCCTGGTTGTTGAAATAAGTGAAGGAACAAAGATTTTGTGATATAATTACTCTTGTTATCGGGAGGTTATCAGCTCTTTGTTATGATCTATTTCGGAAATAGATTCACTCCGTTCGTTTCATTCGTTGCCCCACTTGACCAAAGTAGGCTTGCTCTGTTTTGTGGTTATTAGGGCATGGGAGCCTTTCTTGGAGATGGGTGGGTCCTAATTTCTAATCTAAATTGCCTTCGTTTCATTGATTGGTATGTTTATAAACAGTAACTGAATGTCGTAACGAATTGATGGTGAATTCATTCTCTGCTAGTGGATATAGAAATTCCATAACATATTTTGCCAGTTTGTAGGTTGGTAAACTATGAGACCAAAATGGCGCGTAATGAGATACCAGGTATATGCATTTTAGTTAACTAATAGAGTATTTCTAAGCCATTTAGGAAGAGAATGTCAATAGAATGTGTGTTTTGTTTATGTAGATTTCACAATTTCATATTATTAATTCGTTTCCTTTGTCTAGTTTTGTAATTAGAATTTATTTTGTTTATCGTCAAGTTTTTATATTTTTATTTTTGTTTTTCTCCAAGTTACAAATAATTTCAAAGTCAGATCTGCGAAAATAATTATAATTTAGGTGGATTTATATAACCTGATTTTTTGGTATATATCGTGGTGTCGCATTACACCGCATCATAGTTTACCAGCCTACAAACTGGCCACCTTGAGATAAGAGTGGATAAAGAAGGACATTACTTAATAATGCCAGAGCTGGGTATTTACCAAAAAGGTCCTTTGCCAAAAATTACATGTATTGTCAAAGAAATAAAATTTCAAATTACCTTCGTTTAAAAAATAAATAGCAAATCTTTCTTCACAATAATGGATCCGGTTCCAAAGAGTCATAGGAGTTCCAATATAGGCATATTTATTTAGATGTCCAGGAGAACTCTAAAGGCAAGATTCTGTTCCCCCATGGGTATAGGCAATAAAACTGGTAACACACTTCAAACCAAAGAAAACTAAGTGATAAGAGATCATGTAATTAAAATGTAAAGGAGATAGATCGATAGAAATACCTGTAATTTTAAATTCACATAAATGTCCATTACCCTTCGAATCCTAGAAACGATGGACATCAAACAGCTCTCCCCAACCTAAATAGTGATTTGTCGTCCCTCCCAATCTCCTGCTTGAATTCTTTTGGATGTGGATTGCAGTTTAATGTTTGGCAGGTCAACTTATATCATTGTGCAACCAGTTGCGCATTGTCAAGTTGTGCGTTTTTTTTTTGTACGGTAAGTTTTGTAATTTAACTATAATTCCCCGTTTAGGATTCGTTTGAAACAGTTATACGATTATTATATTCATAATCAAAGCGATTTTTAATAATAAATTTTAATAATTTATACACTCACTAACAAATTTAAATATTTTAAAATATTCCTAGACCATTTACTGTAAATTTAGGCCTCATTTCTAAGCTTTATTTAACAATACGTCTCCTATTCAAAGCCAACACTATTAAAATTGAGTTGTTCCCTTAATATTTTTTTTCAGCGAACATTTCGCAATATTTTGTTCTTTTATTTTATAGGTCTAAGAAAATGAGCGTTTTGTGGTCGGAAAATCGCCATTAAATAAAAAGAAGATGACTATAGCCAGATGTTATTAAAGGAGGATAGAAAGTAGATTCATTCAATACTTACGGGAGGAGAGTTCGTGTAAGGAAACACAATGACTCAAAAATACGAACTTCCATTCCCCAAGTGATAAATGCTTATGCTTTAATTATGTAGGAATGTGTGTGTGCGTGTGAAGATGCCCTTAAGTGTTCTCTAAAATACTTTACAAATTATGTAATATTTGTTTGATTTGCGTGTTTTAGTCATGTCCATAGTTTGTGTATTATACGGACATTGTTCTGTCGTATGGGGGAGCCTAACTGGCCCCTGCCCCGCCCAAAGAATGACTTCCACTGAAAAATGGCAATGAAGTCTCGAGATGCGAAGCGGCAGAGAGAAACGCTTACTTATTCTTACGCTTCCACACACACGGTCGCTCCAGCTGTTGAATGAAGGCGGTCCAGTTTTCTTTCTCTTCTTTTCACACCAAACCACCTTGCCCTTCCTCTACGCCCTTTAGTGCCCTGCCTTATCCCATGCTTTATTGCGCACAACCAAGGACATGCTTAAGTATGTCAAAAGCGGCCATTATACTCGTATCATAGAAATGAAGCAAATATGGAGAAATCGACAATTTTTCACCCAAACTCCGAAATTCTTTCTACTTGAAAATTTATTTCTAATAAAAATGGGAATTTAAGCAAAATGTCGCTTCCACTGAGCTGGATAAAAAATAAGCTATTTTCTGCTGTATTTTGTCGACATTTCCCCACAATTCCGCAACCCTTAAATCCACAGAGCTTTATGGCCCATATTCCTAAATGGCACATCCTCTACTAAAGCATTACTTCTCAATCCTCATAAGACAATCTCGATTTTATTGGTCCATTTTTTCCACCGCTTGTTTTCGATTAAATTATCTTCTAATAATGATTATCTTCTCTTACTGAGTTACATAAGACCCACCCTCACCATTTTTTAAAAAAAATTTCATGTACTGATTCATGTTACTTTTACCTTCTTGCTTCGATTGTTCATTTATTTTTCTCGACAACAGAAACTACTCTAATTCTTCCAAATCACATTCTCTCTTATATAAATATTACTCCTTTCATTTTCTACCTGCGCAAATGTCCAGATCATAAATATTAAGGACCATATTTTCATTCGAAAGGAGTGTTAAGGTGAAGAGCAGGAGAATTTTGTGAGAAAGAATGTACTGAAAGGAAATAAGATGAAATCACATCAAAACTTGGAGGTCACTGGAGAAGGATTAAATTCATTCTGGTGAATTTTTAGTTTAACACGTTGATTAACATAAATCATCAGATATCACATGTAATAATAGCTTATTACTAAAGTATGCATTTTTTTTAAACACCCATCTGGCGACTACCTTCGAGGGCATAAGTCGCTGTAATGAAGTTTTCAGTCTAGTGTTAGGCTACTCTAAAATTCCAAAATCGAAGCCAAAAAATAAAACAAAAACAAAACAAAAAGACAAGAGGCAAAAAAGGCAGGAATAAGGAAGCATGATGCGGCGTCAAGGGAGGGGGCCCGCCTAGACCCCGTGCAAGAATATGCGAACAACAAAAAGTTAAATAAAATAGACGAGGACAGCATCCTCCCCCCAAAATCAGTTATTCCACAAGTCTGTGTGCACAAAACCACCCTGAATCGAAGGAACAAGCAGTAGCGATCCCGCTCGACCCGATACCAGTACAGGTAACCTGTGCTACAGGACTGCTTTGTCTGGGGAACAACGCAGTCCTCGCGGTAACGTGCAGCATAACACTATCAAATGGCGATACGTCCCGAGAGAGTGCCCAATTCGAAGACGAGAGAAAGCGATCTGAAGCGGCCGCGGTATTAGAGGGGTGGGGTCCATGGGAACAGTTGCGGTGTAATGGCACACAAATTTAAGTTCCCCTCGGCCGTCTCTTATCTTTACCAAGCAGCCGGAAGGGCTGCCCTTAATTCTGCCATATATTTAGTGTGAGAAAGAGCGAAATGGTGGCCTGATCGACTAGTTCTCGCTGATTCTTTAGCGAGCTCATCGGCAATTCCCACATTTCCGTATACACTGGTACGGATCCAGCGTGACACAAAGTGTGCTCTAAATAGGCTGAATTGCAATACTCCCGGAGCTGTTGAATTTGGAAAGCAGAGTGTGTGGAAAAATAGTCAAAGGTGTTACCATCCATTAGGCGTATTCGGCAGAATTAGAGGCACCAGCGGCACGAGAACTACACCTAGGTCAGAAAGGAGTTTCCTAGTCATAAACTCAAAGAACTTAGGGTATGAGAAGTGTCTCTCGGCGGCATAGGCACCGTCGAGATCGGCTGCGGATTCAGAGAGAGCCGTTGGCGACTGAGGGAGGCGCCGGGCTCGCGCGGACAGGTGAATAGTGAACTGTGCACAGCCAAAAACGAGTGACATCTTCCAGGAATTAACAACTAGGCTCTCAATGAGGAAGTGCGGAAGGCACCGTTCGCCTGGCGGAGACCGGTGTTGTAGATCGAGTCTGCCATCCACAATACATACACCCGAAACATTAAAATAAAAATCCGTAGTCAAACTTTGAATCAACAAAGGATCAGTAGAAAAGCGAGGCATTAGCACTATCAGCACCCCAAGTGCGGGACATTACGGAAGGAAGAATGTCCATGGCGTGGGTACAAGAGACCCTACATCTGCGAATGAGAGCCTCCCAGGTGAGGCGTCGGTTGAAAACAAAACGAAGCAAACAGTGCGAATTCAGCACTTCCAGGCGACCCGGTTTAAGAACAAGTCCGAGTCGGGCAGAAGTGTACCAATTTAGTTGTGGCTAAGGAAAACAAAAAGGAGGGCGAGTGGTTATTGCGATAGATGCAGTTCAATGCCTGTTGGAGTGGACGATCCATAGTTGGCATCTGTGTCACTCCAAAAGAGAAAATATTCCAGCAGCACCGAGTTGATACTTTTGATGGTCAGGGAAAAGAGTCTAACACTGAGAGTACCACCCGTGGGACACTCTTTTCTTGCTCCAAAGGGCCGGAAGAGCTTCTACTACACGGAAACGGATTCTAAGATCTCCCCAAAACAAAGAAATAAAGAGTGGTAGGCATCCCCTCGTCCCCATCGGGTGAAGAGTCTTCATGATATCGTATCGACGTGCGATATCATATGCCTTTCCCAGATCGAAAAACATCATGGCGTAGTACTGTTTACGAGGGAAGGCCTCGCATACGGCATTGTCCCAATCGGAGCAGAGCATCTGGCATGAAGTGGAACTTACGGAAATCGCAAAGTGCAAAATATAGGTGGCCTCCGCTGTACCATTCGTCAGGAGTCTGGGAGGATACCCTCTCTCCAGATTGTATTGAACAAATCTAACAAAGGTCATGACTGGCGCACTTAGGTATCAAAGCTTGACATACGGGACTTCTTCCGGACGAGGGACAGTGTCCACTCACGAAGGGATACAGGAACGCAACTGAATGTAAGCCTGCCGTTGAATGGTTCTCCCCCTCTGGAAGTAAAGTAGAGTCGGTGGCCCTCAAGGACATCACGATGTGCATGGAATGCTGGTTGAGAGCGGATCAGCATCCCAGCTGGAGACTGCGAAGAAAATGGTCGTGAAAAACTTTGCCATGGGTGCAAGCACCCATATTGTGGGCCCATTCTTCTGGAGAATTGGAGGGGAATCCTGCGAGAACTTGCCCCGAATCCTATTGACTCGCTTCCACACTTCTGCAAGAGGGTTCTTTCCCTTTAATGAGGAAATTCATGCAATTCAGGCAGAGCTGTAAACCCGCTTTGAAACATATCGGAACCTAGCCCTCGAAGAAATTCAGCCACAGTGAAATCGTTCGGGCTGCGCTTATACCGCATATGTAATAACGCTTTTGTTTTGAGATCCGCCTCAAACGAGGCTAACCACCACGGAAGCGGTTGGCGTGTAAAATGGCCAGATGTTCTAGGAATAGTAGTTAGGCATACTGTGATTAGGCTGCGGGATAAAAACTCAGAGGTCTCATTCACCTACCTAAACTCCTCGACAGGGATGAAAAAATCAGTTATTCCCTGAAATCCGGACCAATACACCCGCGCCAAGCACCAGCTAGCGGGGCTTTTGGCTGCAGATGTCCATAAAATGAAATTTGAATATGAAAATGATAACAACCATGGAGGTTGTCAAATACCTCCCACCCCAAATCAAGCTGTGCATCCGGAGAGAACAGGGATCGATCAAGGCAGTTAAATAAAGCGTTTCTTGGCAGTGATGCGTACACTCATCAAGATTTAGGACATTATCTCAAACTCGTCGATTAAGTCGGGAAGGACCTGATCCCTGAGATTAATCGAGTAGTATAAAGGGCCTAGGCAACCATGCCACGACGGGGTGGAAGTCCTCCTCTTCGAAGTCGGCTCACCATTGAATGTACGCAGAAATAACAGTATATTGCCTATTTAAGTGCATCTGTACAGATATTGCCTGGAAGGAGGTATCTAAAGCAAAGAGAAGAACAGAGACATCATGCCCGGTGTAAATCGCGCATCCTAATTCCTGCTCCCAATCCCGTAGTGGTGGGGTCGCAAAACCCTTATACCTTGGGAGGGTGGGCAAGGGGCACGCGCCAAACATCGTCTCCTGCAAAAAAGATAGCTAAGGGGAACGAGTGGATACGAGCCTCCACAGCTCCTTCCTGTTGCCCCGGAGTCCGCGGCAATTCCATTCAAGGAATATGCTCTCCAGGCGTAGCTCGGGGGAGATAGGAGACCCTCTTCGAAGAGAAGACCCTCATGACGGCTTTCCGTTTCCCAGAGGAAGAACTATTGTGTTGTTGGCCGACCAAGGCGCGGAGGACGCTATAGCCTTCAAGTACTTATCGGGGAAAGTTTGGCTCGCTATGCGAGTCTTTTCCTTCCTCCGCCTCATAACATTTGATGAGGGTCCCTCCTTTGGATGATCAACCGTCTTCGAGCCACCTAGTCCAGTCTTGGGTTGGGGCGTAGGAGCCGAAGCCCCTTTAATGCCAGGAATACTGCTTCACGATCACCTCCAGGGGTGTGGGCTCGTGTGAATCTAACGACACGGTGGAAGAGCGCAGCCGTTTTGCCTTACGGGAAACGGTTATGTTGAAAGATGGGGAATGAACCCTGGTCTTATACGAGGCTAAGTGTGAAACCTTAGTGCCGCTAGCTCAATCTAGGAGAGTGCCTGGAGGGGAGGCTTAGGATCCGCAGAAAGGCTCCGAATATTATGCTCAAAGTGACCATGATCATTGGCCTGGAGGGCGCAAGGAGCAAAGGGTGCCTTTTTCTCATTGAGTCATAGACATCCCAGGAATCATCGGGTGCTCTAGATAAGGTCCTTATCCTCGTAAAAGGAGAGACAATCCGTATCCTGAATGGCCAGGATTTCATTCTCCGGAAGAGAAAGAAATCCTGCTTCGAAGAAGCTGGGTACGGCTTTCCGCACGACTGCAATCACGCAGTAGCCATAACAACCAGCACGCATCGACTTAGGGAGCCTCTCTTGGCCAAACGGGACGAAGAGTGTATGGAGTGTATGTGTGGGTCACGAGACCCCTCCCTGTTTTTTTCATCACACGTTTGACTTTAACAGTGCTATGGTCGGTCAGCGCTAAGGTGATGTCGTCTATAGAGTAGCCCACAAGTTCCCTCGAGTAAAACACTCGTTTCACAAAGTTCTTAGTAGACCTTCAACCTAAATGGTCGATTTGAAAGGGTCTGACGCATTCGCGAGAAGGCTCTAGTTCTAGAAATGGTTCAATTTCTGGTCTCTATCAATCAAGCTAGCTAATGTTGTCCTCTGATGGATCATGTTGCCCTTAGCCAACATGCTGCTCTCAATTAACCGAATGACCAAAAAGTGTTTTATTACAGAGATGTCCAAAACGCCGGGCCTCGGGGGCGCGTCGGGCCCGGACATGGCGCCCACTATTCCTTTCTAATGTAGCTATCGTAAATGAAAAATAGAAAAAAACATGGAAAGCAGATACTATCACCTCCCTATGCCTTATAAGGTTAAGAGAAAAGTCTCCATAGGATCATAAAATTCTATATGATCATTTACGCAAAGTAGGCCAACAGGTTCAGTTAAGAAGAGCTTTGACAAACCGGACGGCTATTCAGTCGAAATTGTTCTCGAGATTTTACCATATATGATGGTGCTGGCGTAACTAGCCAATTTACCCAAAGTGTATTGGAATAAGGTCTGCATAGTCGACGGCCCAACACACCACATGCCTAATACTTGCCTTAGCTAGCAGGCCTTCAACCCTCGCAGCAGGTAATGACCTCACGGTGTACAATGTCATTCGACTAAGGACCCATAAAAATGATTTAATCTAACATTTCCCCCTCAGTCATGAAGTCAAAGCCTCAATCCTATTTCGAAACAAGCATCTAAAATGACCTCCAGGGACAATAGAATGATTGGAATTCCGGTTTCTAACAAGGTTGCAGCATCCAATAGAGCAATGTTTTTCAAAATGGGGTACGTGACCTGGTGCTAGTCCCCAACCTACCGCTATCGGTGGATGGAAAAATAAGAATTCTTTTGTTTTTATTAATTTCTTGCATTTCCAGAATGTGAAAGGACTGTTGTTACTTGGCAAGTGTTGATACCCAATCACGATGTGTGCTTTTAAAATTATAACAATTTAATAATGATAAGTATTATTATTCAAAATTAATATTTATCTTCTTTATCTATGATTTTTATCCAATTTTCATTATTAATTTTATTCAAATCAGTTATTTTAATGATACAGTTCTTCGTCCAGATTATAGCTTTTGGAGGCACAGATTTATTTGTTTTTTATATTTACTGGTAGTATTTTTTTTAGGATTGGTGGAAAGGGTTAGTTGATCAATTGTATATTATAAGTTACAATATTATTTTTATTTTGTGAACCCAGTAAGTAAAACTGATAAATTTTGGTATATTCATTACATAATTTCTTGTATGAACTCGTGGTATTTACGAATAACATGGCGCATGTATAATACCTGTTCCTGGATCTTTAAAAAAACTGCTGGTTTCGAACGTTGCTTAGGTTGAGAATCTCCGAGATAATGGAAAATATGCTATGTCAGCTCGTTCTTGGTTACCAACAGTCATCTCATGATAGGCAAAGGCACTCACAGAAAGTAAAATTTAATTATTTCTTCTTTTTCCAAAGAATTGAGAAACTTTTGAAAGATATTGGAAAAATATGTCATTTGAATTTTTAATCAAACTATCAAAGCTAAACAACCATTTCTACTTTAAATTATCAGTACTTTTCTGAGATCTTAAATTATAAACCGAATTGGCCATAACCAAATCTCAGAACTTGGTAGAACTATGCATTTTCAGTGGATAACTATGTATTTATGCAGTTGTTAAAATAAGATACAGTGCATTTTAAGAAATAAAAAACAAACTAGCAGTGGTTTAATTGTATCGACTGACGGAGATAAATCTTTCTAACTGAATTTAGATGGCATGAGGATAAAAGTAAAACGTAAGCAGAAAGCAAAGACATCTGTAATGAACTTTAAAATATAAAAGAAATCATAATTAGAGAAATATTAGCCATACTATCGAGTGGAACAAGCAATCTTTATGACTTCCATGTATGTCATTGGGGCCATTAAACTCACCTCTCGTATCTGACCATTAGGAACATCTCTCTGTACAGTTTCAGCTTTCAGTTGTTTGATAAACCTTTTTTTACGGCTTATTTGAAACATGAAGCTGACATCAACCTGAATAACGTTTTTACTTAGGAAAGGTTGGCAATTATGCCAATTCCATGGAATACCTTAAGCAGATAAACGAAGCTAGTTTATTTTAGGTATTCATTTGTGTTCACCAAGACTCTGGTTGACGTCAGTTCTCATTCTTGTCAGCGAGTTCCTTTGAATAACACATCAAATTCCTTGACAAAGTTTAACGCCCTCTTTCACCCTTTTAGGGGGTCTATCCAGGCGTGGAAAAGATAATGGGAGATTTAAAAGAGAGGTGCAAAAGACGTCCCGGGAGAGGGAACACCAGTTTCTCTTCGGGCACTAGACTGGGAGGGAGTGCCGCTTGCAGCAGGAGCATTCCACATCCAAATTTGGGATCATAATTAAGCCCAACAGGAACTAGCAGAGTGGCGCCTTCAGATCAAAACGGCCTTCATGAGAAGATTCTTGAATGAAAATATTCTTATTTAATAAAAACTCATTGATATATTGGCAATAAAAAAAAACTAATAGTGAGAGATTGAAAAAATGAAGAATAAAGAGGAAAAAGAATAACAAGGAGGATTTTATGAAAAAAATATAGAGTGAGGCAATTTTCATGCAATTAAGAATTAACAAAGATGTTTTTTTTATGTTTGTATGAAGAATTTAGCCCCACCATGCAACATAACAAGGATAGTTACTGCTTTCTTCCAGTAACCTCCCTTGCAAATGCAGGGGATGGTGTCGAGGGAACACAGCAAGTGCCAAAAGTTACACACAAGTGAAGAATTCGCATTTCTTCTTAAGGCCCTGTAGTAGCGAATGGAGCTAAACGCCTATGTGCAAGGGAACACGTGATAAAGCAGTGGATAACGGGAATAAGATTTGAACACGAGTTTTCCTCTAAAACGTGTTTTATGCGCCTAAACGTCTGCTCGCATCTTAACTGACCCTACACATGTATACATTTGAGTGCCCGTGTTATTTGTACATATGATGTAACCACCCTGTTCCAAGCCCTCAAAGTTCATGAGGTTCCAACTTTTTTATTCTCAATGGAGTATTATATTGAAGACGACGAAGTACCACTAAGATGGCATTTTATCAGTTATTGCTGGTCTCAGACAATAATCGAATAATTTAACTCAAATAACCAAAAAGCGTCACCATCGGATCGAAAGATTCAAGAAATCCTCCATACTTGCCTCCAATTTTCACCGTCGATATAGACCGAAAGAAAGCGTCATTTCAACATCAGTCAAGCCCCGCGTAATGAGAGAGAATGTGGACTCATCTATCTTAATTTTAGATCAGAAGTTTAAATGCACATTTACATTGTCCAATTTAGTAGTCTGCATGCAGTTCGTATCATAAAATTGCTAAAGAGATTTTTCTTTGACTGTACAAGTCGATCGAGCAGTCGCACTTAGACATTGGCGGTGATAAACTATATGCTGCCCTGGGGAAAACCCCCTTTCATGCCCCATACCTAAATCTGCCTCTACACTTGGTGCAACAACGGTGTCATTATTTGCAAAAAAGATGTAGAAATGCTTGAAATGGTTCAGCGCCAAGCAACTTAAATGGTTCCCGGATTGCGACAAAGTTTTTAAGATATTAAACGGCGTTGACAGTATTAAATCTGATTAACTCTTTAAGCTTAATAACTTAAGTACGACTTTTAAACAAAGGATTAAAGGTACAGAACTTATAGAAGTAAAAGAATAAGTAGGGCTAAGCGTTAAAATAGATAATAAATTAAATTAAACAACAAGATTGGCGTCAATTTCCAGGCAGTCCGTCTAAACAGGAAAAGCAGACACTATGTTAAAACTATACGTGAATAGTCAGACCTATGTTTGGTCGTCCATAACCATTGATACTACATAGACTACGAATAGCGTCAAATAAATCAACCAAATTCCCATAGCCATAGATACAACATAACTTACTTATAGCGGTAAATAAATCAACCGAATTTCCAGTTATCGGCCTCACACTGACAAAATTATAGTATTCACTGAACACAATGCAGTATGCAGTCTTGTATATCAATGAAATGTGTATGCAATCCTGTATAATACATACATGCCATAGGTGTAATCTTTTAAAATAGGTCAGCAATTGTTGGTTGGGGTCGTACTTGAAGAAATACGATGAAGCACCTCGAGAGTTATTAACTCAATCCGTTTTAATGTGTTAACACCAAACACTAGTCGACATTAATCAATAGGCATCCTATTTGTCAACCTTCCTTGCGTTCGCAAAAGCATTCGAGTCCTTAGTTATACTTTGCTACAAACTTGTTCCTGGACGCTTATCGCATACCGGCCGACTCCTGACCCTATTATTTAGATTTGACAATCTTTGCTACTGCAGTTTTTATCTTCTTCTCATCATAGAAAGTGGCTACGGAACGCCACAAAATCTTAATTTCAGAATTTTCTGAAACCAATTTTTGTAAGGAAAATAGGCCCCATTTGAATTTGGATTCAGAAATCTCGACCTTTACCCCCATCAATATTGAGCATTGTTAAGCAAAAATAGCTTGTTTATCACGGAACCTACAACCCCACCTCCTTATCCAGCTTAGCACTAAAAGATATTCAAGTGAGAGGATTATAAAAAAGAAGGTTAACATTAAACATCTATCCTGAGAAGCAATTTTTGTCATTTGCCCAAACAAGCGAGAGACGGGGAAGATGATTGTGGAAGAGAGAAGTTTGAGTGTTTTAGTACTTTTTAAAAAAGAATTATGAACACATCGTCGACTCAGTGGGATTAGGCATAGAAAATAAACACATTTTGATTCTAATTTTACTCTGAGAGTTACCATATGCATTATATAATACATAAGGAATAGGGGAGTCTAAGATCATGCTTTTGTGACTTTTCCTATGTATACCGGAACGCCTCGGATTATCTAACCCATTTTCAGGGAGTTAAAAAAAGACAGGACAAAAATAACTAAGGGTCCTTTGGCTCTCATTTTCCCTCAATTAATTGGACTCGGGTACTCGTATCAGTTTGTTCACAAGAGTGAAGAGACAAAAAAATAATATATGTAATGTACATACAGAGGGATGGGAATTGTAGCATATCAAAATTATAAATAAACGTTAAAATTCAACATTTAAGAGAGTAAAGTAACCTTAAAGTTAAGATTTCGTGAATGCGATAGAGCACATTATTATTAAACAATATAATGCAATAACAAACTCGAAAGAACCTCAAACACATACTCGTATGCCATCGCAGAATCGAAAGATCAACTAGATGTATTTTATCTTGGTTATTATAAACCCCCAACCCTCTTCAGGAGCCTTACATATACGACAAGGCAACCACCATAAATACGACATACGACAAGGATGGAAAATTTGTTTTATCCATTCAAGCCCCGCCTTGAAAGCTCGAGAAATTTTCCGTTCTCTTTGACGAGTAGGGATGACAATTTAAAAAGTACGATCGAAATGCAGGTTTTGGCTGTCTTAGAAAAGCATATTTTAGGCGTTATCATCTCGTGTATGTGAGAAGAGCTCCTTCCAAGGGCTTTGATGAAGAGTTAGTAAGCCCAAAATAGCGCCTTTTAACCATATATATATATATATATATATATATATATATATATATTGTCGTAGTATGACATTACATTATATCAATACCATATTATACCAATGGGGGAAGGGACCGATAACTTCAAGGCGAACCGACAAAAGGGATGGAACGCCACGAGTTTCGACGGGCAGAATAACTAGATAAGAGTGCAACGAGGTCAGGTATATTATGGGCAATGGCAAAGCTCAAGGTTATTTAAAGAGGCATGTACAAAAATATAATTTCATTTACATAAAAATAATGAGAAAAATGATGGGCAAAATTACATCAGATGAACGAAGTTATGAATCAGACTATGAAGTTAAAACTTAAGGTGTTACGGGAGGAGACTATTCAAATGGGGGGAATTAACGCAAATGGGTTACTGGGGGGGCAGAGGGGTTGGCTTACAGAAGATTCCGGGTGAAACGTCAGGGTAAGGCTTCACGGATGTCTTCTGCACGTGAGGCGAGGCGGCTCAAAGCTTCTGAGCGGGATGTTAAAGTGATGACGGTTCTCCAAAAAAAGGGGGGGGCGGTAACGTCCGGTCCAGGGGAGAGTATTTCGGCCACCCTAAAACGAGGGGCAAACGAGGAGGGCTTCGACAGGGGATGTCCTCTATTGAGTAGTCCACGAGTTCCCTCGCATAAACTATTCCTTTCACAAAGTTATGGTAGAGTGCGGCGTCACACTCACAGGCGTGCCATCAAGTGTCCGAAGGGCACTAATCATGGCCACCTCGGAAGGATTCAACGCATTCGCCAAAAGGCTTCCGTCCGAGAGACTGGTCACTTTCAGCTCTCTACCAATCACACTAGCTATAGCTATCCTCTGATGGATCATGTTGCCCTTAGCCAACGTGGTGCCATCAGTGGAGCGAATAACGAGGAAGCGTTTGAAGCCAGCGTGCTCGAAAACGCCCGGTATTCTCTGAATGAGTAGCCATGATGTAATCGAGGCTCCGCTCTGCACACTAGTACTTTTGGTCTTAGTAATGGGCTCAGCAACCGGGGGTGGCAGAGGGTTTGGGTGTGCTTATCTTGGCTTGGTCGCTTACCGAAGTGGCAGCAGACCCATCCGCCCCCTCAGCCCCCGCGGATGGAGAGGAGACGCCTCGGAGGGATTCGACGCATTCGCCAGAAAGCTACCTTTCGAGAAACGTGCCTATTTCGGCTTTCTATAAATTACGTTATCTAGAGTTCTCCTTTGATGGATCATGTTGCCCTTGGCAAACATGCTGCCATCAGTGGAGCGAATAACGAGGAAGAATTTGAAGTCAGCGGTCTCGAAAACGCCAGGTAACTTCTGAATGAAGGGCCCGACGTAATCGAGGCTGCGATCTGTGCCCTTGCAATTTTGGTAGTAGTTATGGACTCCCACCGAGGGAAGCACCGGGGACGAACGTGCCAATTTTGGCTTGTGCGCTTACAAAACGGCGGCGGACCTGTCCCTTCTCCTGTCTCCCGCGGAGGGAGAGGATTCCTTAGTCATTTTGGTCTTACGATTTTTTATTCGTTTTAGGAGAAGAGGGTGGGGAGGGGGTGAACCTGCGTTTCTCCTCCGCCGGAAGGACCCCCTAGACCAGATGGACCGGTCTCAGCAAGATCCTTCTATGAAATGGAGAAGGTCTTGGCTGTCACAGGGGCACTAGCCAGGGAAGAAGATCTCTCCTCTCCTTGTGAAGCCTCCATTCCCCGAGCCGTCTGAAGAGGAGCTTGCACTGAGGCGTGCTTGGCACCGAGCTCGGGTTCACACAGTGGAAGCTTCTACCGTATGGGGCTGGGTCATCTTAGGCAAAATGTTCATCTCTGGTGGGAGGGGCTTCCATATGCCCCTCCCCCCTTCCAAGACATCACGGATCCCATTCGAGATACCTTTTGTCGTCTCGTCTTGGGCCAGCCAACCCGCATTCGTCGCGGAAGAGAAGGGGACAGGTACGCCGAGTGCCAGATGTTAAAGTGCACGGGCCGACAGGCACCGTCTTCTCTTGCCCCTCTATCGACCCGCTTTCAGCGGAAATGGTCACCTTCGCTCTTTCTTGGCAGTCCCTTGTGAAAGAAAAGTAGGGACTGGCGCTGGAAATATGGAGGAGGCCAAGGGTGCCTTCAAATAAGGGGTGAGGGGGATTTCCCTGCACCCGATGTCTTCCATTTTGTCCGTGGAGCTGCTCGACGGGTGCTCCGACGCTGATAAAGGGGGGGGGGTGTAAAGGGGGAGATTTTGTTTAGATTCATTCATGGGCATGGTGACCCTGGTATTTGCACGAGCCGCAAACGCTAATCACCCACCGCAGTAGCTCGCTCTCCGCCATTTGGGACCACTTCTCTCACCCATTGGCCAGGCATCCCTTGGGCATGGCAGCTCTACCTTGGGCTGGGTGTAAAATTGATAGACCTTGAAAGAAGAGAGAAAGAGTATTTGAGGAAGGTGGAGGTGAAGCAGGTTGTTAAAAATCCCCTCCACCCTCAGACCCGATCTAGGATGGTTGGGTGAGAGGAAACTGTAAAATTCGAGGCCAACCAGAGAGTGTTGTGGGAGAGGTTGCATGAAAAGTGAGGGAGCAGGGTAAGAAGGCGGGGTAAGAAGACAGGGTGTCAGAGAGAAGGAGAAGAGGCTAAGCTGGGGCCGGACGGGGAGCTGAACGCCGTCAACACAGCAGCCAGGGAATCAAATCGCCGTGCGACGTGGCATCTGAGCAGTAATCTGGCTGGCGACTCTCAGCAAGGGCATAGTCGTTGAAATTGCTAATTATTATTTTTTCAATTTGTTAGCCTATAAATAGGATAAATATTTAAAAAAAAACAACAAACAGAAGCCTCAATCAACTTAAAAAAAAGGATAGCAACTATGCCTAAAAAACAATAGAAAAGCCTTATCAGGTGTTGGAGAGAGGCCCGCTGCCTACAAGGCCAAGGCATAGCCCCCCCCCCTCCAGCTAAATACAATGGAAGAGGCAAACCTCCTCCAAGAATAAAAAAACTCTGACTAATACACCCATCTCGAGTACAAGAGACAAGTAAGTGACAGCAACCCGGTTCTTGTCGGTACCGGGACAGGTAACGTGCGGGAATATTCCACAGACCCGGACCTTCAACCTGAATGTGCCGGGAAGTCTGGGGGACCAAACAATCGTGGTCGTGAAGTCAAGGGTAGCTTTCCATCAGATAATGATTTTCCCTCATTATTTGGATGCAAAAGAAAACAACCTGAAGTTATCGAGGCATTTGGAGCTTTCCACGGGAAAAGCCGCAGCGCAATGGAATGCAAATGTAGATTTCGATCGGCCGTATTCTTTTTCATTCAATCTAACAACTGACCTGATTCCTGCCATGTATTCAGAGTAAGGAAGTACACTAGGAAAGAGGATGACTTAGTATCATAAGCTGCGAGAGAGATTCAAAGTGCAGATAAGAAAATAGATATTAGTATTATATCCTTACATATAATCAAACTCCAACTGTACTATGTTATAATAATGATAATAATAATAATGATTATTAGAATAATAATAGTAATGATAATGTAAATAATAATAATAATTAATTAAAAGATTATTAGATAGGCATGAAATAAGAGCTTAGAAATTTACACAAATGTACATTATCTTCTGAAGCTAAAAGTGCAGAGGATGACGCAGGCATTCCATTTTCCTAACCCTCTTCTCGCTGATCCAGCCTCCATGCTTCAGCTAACACCCATGACAACAAAAGCAATCTTCCCTCTGAAGTATAAAAATTCTTTAATACCGCTGACTAATTTCCTGTTGTTTCAATGGGTTTTTTTTGCAAAAGACATTCTTAGGTAAACCCTGTTGGTATCCACCTCTAATCACCTTGAATTATATACTAGTGGTTAATAGTAAAGTATGAGTATCCCCTATCTTCGAAATGTATTCACGTTGACTCAGTTGAAACAAATTTCCGCCCCATTAACTCCATCACAAAGTTAACTGAAGAGTTATTGTAAAAACCATCCCACGGTGTTCAGTGCTCTATATAACCATTGGCTCAATTGTAAAAATCTAAAAAAACTTAGTAACTAAATCAAATATAACTGGACAATTATTATAAAACCCTTCCTAGTATGATTAATATTTTATGTAACCACACCCACTTGAAATGAGCATGTAAAAACTTATAAAACTTCTTGTGAGAGAGAAGAGAATCTCAGACATAACACCACGTTGAAGTCTTCTCTTTACGTCCTTTCTGCCGTGCAATTCGACATAACTAATTCATATCTTCAAGCGACTGGTAGTCTCCTCCTCCGTCAAGCATCGTGCCTTCTATAGTCATAACAGACGACATTACCAGCCGTAAAGTGAAGTAATCTTCTTCTCCAATCATATAAGACGATGTTACCAGCCGTAAACTGGCGTGACCTTCCATACCAGTCGTAACACTGGCGACCTTGAATTTGTAGGAGGCGGCCTACAACCCTCCTCTTCATTATCGGCATCTTCTGTGAACTTCTCTCCATTTTTTAGGGGGGTTGGGCTGTGGTGGTTCCGCCTACAGCTACTTTCGACCTAAAAGAAGAATAATCTTTGGGACAAGGACGAGACAAATCATTCTCCTCAGTGGCTTCGTCATTTTTTTAAGCACCTGATCCAATTCCTTCAGCGGAAGGCCCATTTCTTCAACATTGATCTTCAAGTACTACACTACTGCCAAATCATTCTACATTTCTGATATCTTCCTTACTTTCTACAACATGTTCAAGAACTACGAGGCTGTCAAACCACTCTGCCTGTGTGACGTCTTAGGAATCTTGCAGTCCTTCATAAAAGTAACGTTAGAGAATTTTTTTAAATTATTTTTTTAGTCAAAACTAAACAAACTTTTCCTTAAAATAAGAGTAATAAAATCCCCTTCTCAAAGCATAAAAAAATCAATATATTAAATATAAATTATTTAAGTAAATACAAGTGAAATTTTATTTAAAAATAAAGAAAAATAAATCAATTCAAATCACTTTTCAATTGAAAAAGTGAATAGTGAAATGAAAGGCACTTTTTAATATATCAATTTTAAATTTAAAAGTAAAAATTTTAATTAAATGAACTTTTATTTTCTATTAACTTTAAAATTTTGTGTTTTATCATAGTTCATTCTATTTTTAAATTAATATTTAGTTAGGAAGTGGTCCTCCCAGTTTGGTTAATTACTACCCTATGAGTGAATTTAACGATTTTGGTTTTCAAGTATCTCCCACTCCACCTCGACCTTCAATCCCTGTCATCACAAATACTGACACCCCAATGATAACTACAGCTTCCACTGTTGCTACTACTATTTCCACTCCTAATATTTCCCAAGCATTTGATGCAACCACTTCCACAAACCAAGCTCAGCAACCACCACTCACATACATGAATCTCAGCCTTTTTATGGCGCTCCCAAATAGTGTACTTTTGTTTAAAGGCAAAATATCAATGGGAAATTTACAGAACCACGGGTGTAACCATGGTTAAATCCATTAGAGCCACACTTTCTTAAAGAAAACATTGTACATGATGACATAAAGATATATGAGACACGTAGATTTATTGATCCAAAGGAAGGGAATGCAAGAGATGCAGTAACTTACTCCCCAGAACCAGCCTAAGCTAGTACCTGGCTAGATTTTATAACACAGTTGATAACACGATACAAGGACACAGCATAAGCCCAACCACTAACTATGATGACTGCTCTTATCAAGCTAGATGGAAAAAAAGAAAATGAGGACTTAAATGACTTTTTAAACTTTTCTCATAAAATGTTAGGCAGCACACGATCAATTTAACATTACATTCACCCCCCAGCAGTATAATTTCCTTATGGCTACCGCTGTTTTCCAAGATTTACCAATTATTGTAAAGAATAAATTTCAGGAGATTTTCAACATAAACCAAAGATTAAGGGAGACTTTAAATAAGATAAAAGCTCAATGCATGACCTAACACCCCAGAAGAAAGTCCGAGGAACTCCGGTGAATAGGATTCAACACAAGACCAACACTTCTGCTAGTACAAGTAATAGAAATTAATCCTATAACCCTCCGAAGAACACATTAACTACATAATCCTCACCTCAACCAAGTTACCCCCAACCTCAGAAAACTTTTCAAAAACCCTTCCAAACACTCCAACTCAGAGAACAGACTCATCGTCAACAGCCTCGCCTTTGCTTTAACTGTGACAGCCATGGTCATGTACTTCCTCAGTGCATATATCCTCCCAATTGTTCTTGGTGTCGCGAACATGGCCACCGACGTGATGATAAACCCTATTGTAGAGATAAGGCATATCTTGCATATAAATCATACATAAAGAGCAAAACAACTAAGGAAACACAAAAACCACAACTAAGCTACACATATTCCTATACGCAAGAGAAGCATCCACAAAATTCACCTCGACAAAGTGATCGATGGATAAAGTATGTAGACCACTCTTCTGCAAACACATCATATGACAGTTATGCATCTGCACAAAAGGAATACATAGAATACAACACTCGCATGACTCATCCCTTAGAGTATGATCTTACACCTAATGAACCCCAGGCCCGGTCTACCAATCCTTTTTTAGTGGAACGTTTCCAACCATCGAACCCCGACCCATATTCTCCCACAGTTATGTAGGTCATGATGAAAACAGAAAACATCTCCCAATTAGAGTAATAGGAGAGAGGAACTTAGATCTAGACTTAATTGTTAAAGTTCACAGGCGCACATTCCACTTTAATTAAACAACGAAGAGTAAAGCGCTTACAGAATCATACAAGACATAAATATACTATAACTCAGCCTATTGTACAATTTAGTAGAGTTACAAGCAACCATATTCCTACTTATAATTTATTTATTTATTAATTCCAATGACTCGATTTACCCAGCTCATTGTTGTATCGTTGATGATAATGGAGCGAAGTTCGATACCGATATTCTGCTAGGCAATGATTTTTAAATTCAAAACGAATGGGAAATATTCCCTGCCAGACATTTAGTTAGATGTCATTTTAAGTTGCATCCCTTAAAGGTTCAAGAGAGACATGCTATTTTTCTGCCTTCTCATAATCCTTTTCAAACAAGCTTGCTTAATTTTAACCCAGTCACAGTACTATGACGCCTAATAATCTTAATAATCCTGTACAAGACAGAATGATGTACGGCAGTTACAAAGGGTGGAATGCAAAGCTTATAGGACAAGAGTCTACCCTCACTGCCTTAACCAATATAGTTTTAGCTGAATCGCAGGCATCTCGTCTGTATATGTATCCTAAAGAAAATGTAACCTAAGGTCCCATGAAAAAGTTTGTTTTCCCGTTAAAATTGCTAATTCCGATAACCAACCTTTGGTAAACTTTCATACTGTCATCACTGATAAGGATAACATAACTAGTAATGTTCTTTTAGCCCAATATAAAGTTATATCTAACGAGTCTATGATTCTTAGTTTGTATAACGAAAGGTTATATGCCTGTTAACTTTACCAAAAACCAAACAATTGGCCATGTCTTTGCTGTAGATTTAGATGGCAACCATAGCCGTAAGATTAATCGTATTACCGATTCTACTAATTTAACCCTTTTAGAGTTAAACTGTAGATCTAAAAACAAGGATGTGTTTGCTCTTTGTGGATACCCATTAGGACGCACCAATATAGTTCACTTTGAAATTAAAATAGAACCTGTTGCAAAGCCCATTTACATCTCTCCCTATCACTCTCCCCATTCTCAATTAAATATTGTAGAAGGACATGTTGAGGAGATGCTGGAGCAAGGAGTCATTCAACTCTCAATTAGCCCATGGTCAGCTCATATGATTTTAGTATCAAAGAAAAATGGGGACACACCCTTGCATAGACTTCCGACGTTTAAATTAAATTACTGTCCCTGATCATTTCCCCACAAATCCTGTGGGATTAAACCCCTTTCGTTTATTTTTTAGTGATACCCTGGTAAAGAGTTTTTCGTCACCTGTCATTCCTGTACATACGGGAACTGTACAACCATACAAAAGAAATTGTTTACTTTTCTATCTGTTCCACTTTCTCCTAGTTTTGGCTAGGCTAAGTAATCTTTCTTATGCCATAAATTTATCCTCCATTTTCTCTATTGCTTCTAATTGGATTATATTCTCTTACTTAGAGGAATATTCTCCATGTATCCGCTTTCTCCCTTCTTAAAGTTTGTATTAGCGTATTCCTTTTCGCTTTGTTTAATTCATAGCCTGATTGTCTCATGAGCTTGAACGATATATATTCGTCCAATTTCTTATTCTGTTTCACAGCTGAGTCGTTTTCTCTGTTAAACAGTCTCCACGTGAGCACTGACTCATGTATTCGTGTCATCCTTCTGTTCTTTTCGCTTTAATCTCAATTTACGTCTTTCTACCCGAGTTAATTCCCTTCGCTGTCTTTTATCAACATTATCCGTGATTATTCGTTGTTCAAAAAACTATATATTGTTATCTTAGTTTTGTATCTTCCATTCGCTTCTGCTTCGTTTCTTGTTTTTGCTAGTCCGCTCGATCTTTAGTATTCACATTCTATGTATTTTTCAAAATATTCTTCTATTCTAGTTATAAGACACACTTTTATACGTATGACTCATTTTCCCCACCTTAACATTCCAATCTTTCTTAGGACCTCTAACTGCCTTCTTTTATGCTTGTCAAACATATTTATATGTTGCAAATGTTGATGCTTTATTTCCTAAGACCCATTCGATTCATTCCTGTAGTCTGCCCTGACATGAAGCTATTCTTGCAGATCTCTTATTTTCGATCATTATAATCCCATCATCTGCAAATCCTAGACAGCTGATATTTATATCACCTATCCCCATCCATCCTCTGATACACTTCCATCTTTTTAGTAATTCATCAATGAATAATTTAAAAAGCTGTAGAGATATAGTACATACCTACATCGCCCCCATATCATTTAGCATCCATTCATTTTCCCCCACCGCCAAAAAATCTTCTTTACCTTATTGCTTAGATAGAAACTCTGAATCCTATGCGGAATATTTATATTCCCACCGTTTCATTTCGTCTGTTGTTCCACTCCAAAAGTGAAAAAGTTTGTCGTTAACCGCGAATCCATTTTTTTCTCTATTCACCATTTTAGCGACCATGACACATTCTATTCCTGCTAAGTTCGTTCGATTTTCTTGAATTTTAGTTTAATATTACATGTTTTAATATTTATGTTATTGGATTTCTCAGTTCAACGCGTTCGTAAACTTTTACTTGTTTGCTTATTATGACAGAGAAAAGAAAAGGCTAAAGCGACTATTTTCCACCCGCATTACGTAACAAATACGTGTTTGTCGATTTATCTCAGATGAGCTCTTAAAAAAAATGTCGATTTATTTCATATCTGTTTGTATATCTTTATTTTCTGCTTCCATAGGATTTAATTCAATTCATTTGGTGAAAACCTGTCTCCTACATTCATATCTACTATTTGTCTATTATTTTTAATAAATGAATTATTCTATATATATATAACATTTAAACTTTAGCTTTGTTGTTTGGCTTCACTAACTAATTTTTTATGTACGGCAATTTCATTTATCTCTTTTTTTGGAAGAATTATGCAAATTCTCATCCTTGATTGGATTACACAACTTTCCCTCTTCTAGATCTTGGTAAATTTTGTCACAATTATCTTATTTGGTTTGTATATAGATCAAAGGCCTTGTGAATGTTTTTGTAGAGTTTAGCACCCCCCCCCCTTTCATCCACCCTAAATTATTGAGAACCAGCTTGCGTCCTTTAGTGACAACATCCCTAATCAAGTTAAAGAAATCAAATCTTCATCTTTCCTGGAGTATTAATAGAAATTTTAGGTAGAGGAAAACTACTGAGAGGACATGTAGACATACTCCAAGAAAACTAAAATTTCAGGAACAATTACGAACCTTCTTCAAATATACATACCCTCGTCTCTGTTTACTCACGAAATCACACATCAACTAACACCAACATATCCATACTCCCTTGTAAAATCAGATTAGATAATTCAACTTAACATTGCCAGCAACATTTGGGTTTCATTTGAAGGAACACCGCAAATCAAATACACCTGTTTTGGAAATCCTTCTGTGTTTAAAATTGAATCACCTTTTCTAATCCTTAGTGGTTACTCCATTCGCACTGAATCTGTTGAAATCCATAATCCTCAGAGGATAACTTAATTAATCAGACCTATCCAGTTCCCAAGTTTAAAGCCAAAACCTATTACTTTAACGCGTTGAATATATCTTCCTCTCAAGTAACCATCCTTCCCGAGTTACATGGACCAGGTCTTTCACAAAGTGAAAATTATAATTTCCCTTCCGAATAAGCCCATATATAATTAGACTAAAGATTGATGTATACTTCAGATTTTTAGTTAATTTAGTTTATTTCATTATATATTGTATCTATATAGAATTTTTGTTCCAACATATTTAGTCCAGGTCAAGCAATGTTTTTAAATTTTATTAATGTAGTATTTTTCGTATTTTTTGTTGATTATATGATAAATTCAAATGCTTTAAATTTTCTCTTTTGTATTTTGGGTTTTTTGCATTTAAACATTATAAATTTTGGTCCAGTTTTATGTTATTTTTTCAGTCTCCCTTATGATTGTAAATATTAATTTTGTTTAAAATGGGAGCAGTGTTAGGATTACATCCTTACATATAATCAAACTCCAGCTGTACAAAGTTATAATAATATTAATAATGATAAAATAATAATGATGATAATAATGATAATAATGATTATTATTATTATAATAATAATAATAGTAATTATAATGCAAATAAAAATTAAGAGATTATCAGATAGGCATGAAATAAGAGCTTAGAAATTTACACAAATGTACATTATCTTCCGAAGCTAAAAGTGCAGAGGATGACGCAGGCATTCCATTTTTACAACCCCCTTCTTGCTGATCCAGCCTCTATGCTTCAGCTAACACCCATGACAACAAAAGCAATCTTCCCTCTGAAGTATAAAAATTCTTTAATACCGCTGACTAATTTCCTGTTGTTTCAATGTTTTTTTTTGCAAAAGACATTCTTAGGTAAAGCCTGTTGGTATCCACCTCTAATCACCTTGAATTATATACTAGTGGTTAATAGTAAAGTATGAGTTTCCCCTATCTTCAAAATGTATTCACGTTGGCTTAGTTGAAATCAATTTCCGCCCCATTAACTCCATCAAAAAGTTAACTGGAGAGTTATTGTAAAAACCATCCCACGGTGTTCAGTGCTCTCTATAACCATTGGCTCAATTGTAAAAATCTAAAAAACTTAGTAACTAAATCAAATATAACCGGACAATTATTATAAAACCCTTCCTAGTATGATTAATATTTTATGTAACCACACCCACTTGAAATGAGGATGTAAAAAATTATAAACTTCTTGTGAGAGAGAAGAGAATCTCAGACATAACACCACGTTGAAGTCTTCTCATTACGTCCTTTTCTCCCGTGCAATTCGACATAACTAATTCATATCTTCAAGCGACTGGTAGTCTCCTCCTCCGTCAAGCATCGTGCCTTCGCCATTTGCTTTCAATGTGGGAGCCTATCCGGCGACTGCCAACTTGGGCAGAAAAAATAATACGTAACTAACAAATAACAACGATAAAAAATACGGAGAAAAAGCAAAAAACGACAAGAAAGAAGCATACTCCGGCGTCGGGGATATACCCGCCTCCCCTCGGCGTAGGAACAAGCGATCTACAAAAAGAAACACGACAAAGGTCAAATAAAGGTGAGAAGGCCGGCCTTCCCCAAAAGTCTATAAGTCCACCAGTCAATGTGCACGACCTCGTGCCGAGTACATGGGCAGGTGGTAGCGATCCCGCCCATCCCGGTACCGGAAGAGGTAACGTGCGCGAAGATCGCCCAGACTGGGACATTCAACAAGAATGTGACGAACAGTCTGGGGGAAAATACAGTCTTCTTAGTAGGGCGCAGAGGAGCGCTCCATCAAATGCGGTGCGTCGCGCGATTGTGTCCAATTCGGAGACAACAAAAAGTAACCTAAAACTTTCGCGGCATTGGGGGGTAGGTCTATGGGAACAGTCACGTCGTAATGGCACGCAACTTAAAGTTCCCTTCGACCGTCTCCCAAGCAGCCCAAAGAGCTGCCCGTATTTTTGCCATGTGGTCGGTGAGAGGAAGAGCAAAACGCTGGTCCGGTCGCTCAAGCCTCGCGGACTCTTTTGGCCTCTTATCGGCACGCTTATTTCCCGGAATTCCTACAGGTACAGGAACGCAGCAGAAAATAATCTCGACCTCCGCCCGGCTTGACAAAGCCGTGGCATAGCGGATATCGCGAACCAGTGGATGGGGAGATTCCAATGCCCCGAGAGCACTCAGGGCGCTTTGTGAGTCGCTATAAATCACAATCCGGTCGGTCTCCGAACCAGGCACGTTGCGGAGTGGTGTATTGCCACCAGCTCGGCCGAGAAGACAGACGCAGCGCCTGGCAGAGCCCCTCTGACTTCAAGCCTAGGGGATACGGCGTGGAAGCCGACCTCCTCTTAGGACTTGGAGCCATCCGTATACACTGGTACGGTTCCAGCGTGACGCGAGGTGTGCTCCAAAAAGGTCGAACGCAATACTCCCAGCGCTGTACAAGCTTTGGGAGTAGAGGCGTGGCGACAAATAACCAAACGTGGTACCCTCCAGGGTGGCGTCCTGAGCAGAACCAGGGGCACTACCGGCCCGAGAGCTATACCTAGCTCTCGAAGGAGTTTCCTTGCCCTAAACACAAAGGGCTTAGGGTATGACTGGCGTATCTCGGTGGCATAGGGACCGTCGAGATCAGCTGCGGATGTATTGGTAGCTGTTGGGGAGTGAGCGAGGCGCGCCGGGCTTGCGCGTACAGGCAAATAATACACTGTGAACGGCGTAGAGCGAGTGGCATCTCCCCATCATCAACAAGTAGGCTCTCAATGGGGGAAGTTCGGAAGTCACCGGTTGCCAGGCGAAGGTCGGTGTGGTGAATCGAGTCAACCTTCTGTAATACACGCTCAGCTGTGGATGCATAAAACTCGCATTCGTAGTCGAGCTTCTAACGAACAAATATCGATAAGAAAAGGAAGGCAGTAGCCCTATTAGCGCTCCAAGCGCTGAACGTCACAAAACGAAGAATATCCATGGCGCGGGTACAAGAGTCCCTAGGACTGCGAATATGAGCCTCCTAGGTGAGGCGTCGGTCAAATACAAGACCAAGGAAACTGTGTGATTCAACCACCTTCAGACGTACCCCATTGAATAAAAGGTCTTGGTCAGCGTGAAGAGGAGGATGGCGACAGAATTGCACCTCCTTAGTCTTGGCCAAGCAAAACCGAAAAGTTGCGCTTTGGCATAGCGAGAGACGCGGTTCAATGTCTGTTGGAGTCGATGCTACAGAGTTCGCATCTGGACCGCGTCAAAATAGATCGAAAGGTTGTTTACGTAGAGCGTAGCGAGAGCATCTTCCAACAGCACCAAGTGAAGCCGTTGATGCTCATGGCAAAGAGTATAACACTAAGGACACTCCCCTGCGGGACACCTTCTCCCTGCTTCATTTGGCCGGAGAGGGCTCCCTCACCCGTACGATCTCGCAAAAATTCAGATATAATAACTGGGAGGCGTACCCTTGCCCCCATCGTGTGGACAGTCTCCATGATACCGTATCGCCATGTGGTATCATAGGCCTTCTCCAGATCGAAAAACACAGTGGTGTAGTGCTGTCTACGAAGGAAGGCCTCGCAGGCGGCATTTTCCAGTCGGAGCAGAGCATCCGACGTGGAGTTGAACCTGTGGAAGCCGCAATGTGCTGAAGACAGATGGCCTTCACTGTCCAGAAAAAAAAACTAATCTAACATTTAACAAGTTCTCCATCAACTTGCACACACAAGAGGTTAGAAAGATTGGGCGCAAACCGGCCGGAGTAGAGTGATCTCTCACCGGTTTGCGAAAAGCGATTCGCCAGGAATCTGGGAGTAGACCCTCCACCCAGATCCTGTTGAACAAATCCTACAGAAAGGCTATGCTTGGCTCACTCAGGTGTCGAAGCATGGCGTACGTGACATCGTCCGGACCATGGGCGGTGTCCGCATACAAATCAAGAGCGGAACGCAACTTAATCACAGTAAACCTGTCCTTGAAGGGTTCTCCGCCTCTGGAGGTAAAGTCCATTCGGCAGCCTTCCGCGACATCACTACGTGCATTGAATGCTGGTCGAACAGCATCTCGGCCAGAGAATGCGGAGAAAGCAGTCGCGAACAATTCCGCCACGGACGAGGGGGCCAAGATTACGGTCCCATTCTCCAGGAGAACGGGAGGGGGACCTAAGAGAACTTACCCCGAATCCTTTTGACTCGCTTCCACACCTCTGCTAGAGGCATCTTTCCCGTTAACTGAAGACACGTATGCTCACCAAGAAGAGCGGCGAGCGTGCTTAGATTTTTTTTTTTTTTTTTTTTTTTTTTTTTTTTTTTATAGAGCCCATCTGGCAACTACCCACTTGGGCATAAGTCGCCGAAAAACACGACAGCCTAGAATTAGGCTACTTTAAAGTTAAAATATGAAAACTTAACAATCAATATAAATTTGAAAAACTTAACAATCGAAGCAATCTCCGGCAGCGGGGGGAGGTCCCCCTCACCCCGGTGCAGGAGAGTGCAATCTAAAACAAAACAATAACAAAAAAAGGAACCTTAAATAAAGGGGAGAAGGCCGGCCTCCCCCAAAAAGTCAATAAGTCCACCAGTCATGGTGCACGCACTCGTCCCGAGTACAAGGGACAGGCGGTAGCGACCCCGCCCATCCCGGTACCGAGACAGGTATCGTGCGCGAAGATCACCCAGACTGGGACATTCGACAAGAATATGCCGAACAGTCTGGGGGACGACGCAGTCGTTGCAATAGGGCACATGCGAGCGCTCCACCAAGTAACGATGCGTCACACGAGTGTGTCCGATTCGAAGACGACAGAAAGCAACCTGAAGCCGCCGCGGCATTGGGGGATAGGTCCATGGGAACAGTCGCGGCGCAATGGCACGCAACTTTAAGTTCCCCTCGACCGTCTCCCATCTTCTTTGCCAAGCAGTCCGAAGAGCTGCCCGTATTCCTGCCATGTAGTCGGTGTGAGGAAGAGCGAAACGCTGGTCCGGTCGCAGAGTCCTCGCGGACTCTTTGGCGCCCTCATCGGCGCGCTCATTCCCCGCAATTCCTACATGTCCAGGAACCCAGCAGAAGATAATCTCGACATCTGCCCGGCTCGCCAAAACCGTGGCGTCACGGATTTCGCGAACCAGGGGATGCGGAGATTCCAATGCCCCGAGAGCACTCAGGGCGCTTTGTGAGTCGCTATAAATCACAATCCGGTCTCCGAACCGGGCACGTCGCGTAATCTC
>OZ018325.1:175682837-175856079 GCA_963969495.1 Ceratothoa steindachneri | reverse complement strand
ACTTTAGCGGCGACGGTAAAAACAGATGGTATACCAGCAGCCGCACTTGCAATGGCATGCCATCCTAGTTTTCCGCCGGGGCTGGCGTAGAGCATCTACAAGTGCTCTCCTCTCTTTGGCAACCTGCACCAGGGTTTGCATAATTTCGCATTCTCACCAAAGTACCAATGTGATCGGCAAACTACAAGTCTTTGGTTCCTTCAAGAAGGGCGCAATCCTCCCAGTATATTATAAGCACTGTAATCATTATTTCGCTGCACAAAATTGGGACGGTTCCCATTAGGGTTCGCACTCATGGGCACTGATCACCCAGTACCCAAAGAATTCACATTATTTATATAATTATCATTTCTATTACATATTTTAGGATTATAAATACACATATCGGACAGATAAGTGGCACTACGTACTAAGGATTTACTGCTATCATTAACATTAAAACACTGTGCTCTATAGAATGGCATTAGTCATCGGCAAGCTCTCGTAACTGGTCTAGGGTAAGTTCCTTATGGGTAGCAATTATGGGGGCGATGTTGGCTTTTAGGGATTGGATAAGCTTGTGCCTCACGATCTTCTTACCAACTCCTACCTGTAGAGTAGTTCTCCTTAGTTCTTCCAAATTGGTAGAAGGTCGACAGGTGAGCGTGGAGGAGGCAATGAGCTTCTCGAAAACTAAGGTTTCGTCATTTCGAAGAGCTCAATCAACTCACTCCTTAAGAGCTAGTAATTATGAGTAGATGGTATTGCAGTCGTAAGACGGTCTCGGGAGGTAATTCAACCAAAACATGAAATAATTTAGTATCCACCTTACTTACTCTTGAAATGTGAAACTGGACTTCTACAATCTTAAATCATACTTCAACTACAGCCTCGGTAAAGACGGGTGGCTTTATGGTAAGGACGTTCACAATCTCCGTCTCTCCTTGTCCTGCCTGTTGGTGGTCTGATGCGTCCATTTCTCGTCCCTTTCACTGTTCAGTCGAAGAGGGTCACCAGTTTATGGTGTGTGTGTTGAGGGGATGGGGGATGATGTTACCGGCGAGAGATACCTGTTTATTTGGTGGTATAGGTTACTGGTTTGTGAGTGAGTAGTCGGTAATTACAAGAGCATGTATTGACGAGTCCTCGTTGCTATTGCGCTCGACGGGTGATGAGAAATTTAGGCAGTGGTGCTGTTTTATGTCTCTGTCGAATTGGTTCTGACTACTTATAATTTCTCAGCAGGGTTATGCGTTAGGCTGGGTTTACCCAAGGTGTCTCAGTAATCAGGGTAAGTGAAAGACTTTGAAAGGACGTAGCAAAGAAAATATAACTGTATTCTAGAATTGAATTACTAAAGAGGCAACGAAACGTCTCCGGTTGTTTGCGGTCAATGTGTAAACTTACTGTTTTACGCGAAGTATCGAGTGTAAAGAGGGCAGGACTTAGGCGAGTAAACCGGAATAATGAATCTTGTGAATAATGAGCGTCTCTCTCTCTCTCTCTCTCTCTCTCTCTCTCTCTCTCTATATATATATATATATATATATATATATATATATATATATATATATATATATATATATATATATATATATGTGTATGTGTGTGTGTTTCGTGGGGCGGACGACCCAGTTATCTAGTTTGTTCGTTTTTTCCACTTCTTGCACGGAGTTTCCGACAGCTCGTTGTACCTGTTGTGTCTACATATTTCCCATAGAATTAGTTTTATTATAGGGAATCGCTTATTGCAGGTCTCTGTGAAAATTCTCGGTTCAGAGCCTATCTTGGTTCAGCTGATCATAAATGTTCCCAACACGCGTATCTTTGTTTGTGTGCGATCCTCGTATTTGTCCAGGTGGTCACCTTTGATATCTTTGTATGTTCGTGGGTTTCCCCCCGAATCTAACGATCGCTTGCCTCAGATTTATTTCTACAGTTTAACATATATATAGTTTCATTTTCTAATTCTCTTTGCTTCTTAATTTAATAGGCTTAGAATATTATTTCCTTAATTTACATACAAGGCACTTTTTATGATTTGATAAATCCACCGAGCGTCCATTTGTGGAGTTCCTTGCTGGGGCTATTAAATCCGGATATTTGTGGCCAGAGGCCTACCTATTTTACATAACGAGCCATATAATAGTTCAATTAAAGCAAATAGAACGAATTTAAAAATTTATTCATGAACCAGACATTTCTTGTGTCACTGACTATATCATCAAGGGCACTTAGGATTTTTTTTCTGTAGTTTTCGTGCATCAACAGGGACATAAACGCTGATTGTCCGAGTCCTCGGGAAGCGCAAGTGTAATCGAAAGATTAAATACAACACGGTGAAGTGGAATATTTTTTCATAAAAAGAACAGTTGGTGCCTCATGTTTATATCGCCAACCGACAGTGTTGAATATATTTTATGTACTTTTCCTAACTAGCAAAAAAAATCTGATGGTAGCTTCATTATAATGTCTTCATAATCATGCTGATTTATGTGTGTGTAGAGATCCATTCATCTTTTGGATGAATGAAACTCTTATACTCAAACTTCCGGCCCTCCTACACACCGGCATTTTCCATGAACCTCTTACTTCCGATGTTCGGCCTTGAGAGCATTTATTCTGGGATCACTATATCAATCAACATTCATAGAATCCCTTTTGTTATATGCTTGAAGATCAATATAACAGGAAGCCAACCAGTATTGATATTTTCCCTTCTAGATCGGATACACACAGAAAGAGATACAAATCTCTCCCCAAAAGCTTGTTCCAGAGCTTGAGAAACACCTTCCTTGCACGTCAACTGACAAGTATAAACTCCGTCCATCTGGTCATTTAAACTGGACGCTTGAAAAATATAGGCTCCAACTACACACTTTGTCTATATAAGGAAATAGCCATTATTTTAGAATCTTCAACTCTAAAATCTTAATCTTTTCATTTTTATTCTTTGACCCACATTCATATCTTCATTCGTGAATCAAATCAGTTCACTAGACTAAATCCACGTGGTTAGGACTTAGAATAACCTAAGTCTATTTAATTGTTTACTTTACCAACTATTATTCGCTCGACTGATCTGATTACTTTTAAGTTGTTGAATATTACTTTCATATTAAATATTGTTTGAGTTGTTTCTATTTAACCTACGTCGCAGTAGGAGGAATTTGAGCCTGGTAGCCGAATTGCTGCAGATACTCGTAGCTCTTGCCAAGCACAAAATAAAACTCAGCTTAATTCCTTATATGAGTTGGGGAAACAGCTTCCAGGACTGAGACTTCACACCAATTTCTCTATGAAGTGGTGACCCCGGAGTGACCTTTAATTCCCTATACGTAGAATTTCGAGACAACACGGGAAACCAAAGGCCTTTCAGTCACGGTAAGTTAATCATGTTCAATCATTTCGCCTATGTTTCAAGCCTCATCACCAAACACATGTTTCGCTCAGATACAGCTGCTATTTTTGCTAGAAAGAGTGACTACTGATAGTCATAAAGTAAAGTAGTTGGTACGAAAATTTCCTATATCAGCCACGATGGAATGCCATCCTTCTTATAAGACCCTACCACACCCTCCGTACAGAAATTTTGGAACGAATTACTCTATCTACGACGCAAAAGAGAGAACTTCTAGCCCGATCCACTGAACTATCCCATTTGTCCCCTGGAGATCTCCTAAGAGGTTAGAGAACGGCTTGATGGATAATGCGAGCCGGGATTTTCTTAAGGAGGCATTTGTTAGGTACATATATAATCCCGCATCCATGAGACATCGAAGAATTTTAGCTCCGGAGATATCCTTGGAACAACTCGCTACGCCCAGTTCACGCAGCTCTATAGCCGGGGCATGCAACTATTACAACCTCAAGGATGGCATTTGCTGGTACCACGGGGGATTTATTGAGGAGGAACACCGATTTGGCCGGGCTGCAACGAAAAGTGAACAACGGTAAGCTTAAGATGGGGACAGCAGTGAAGGGCGTTTCCTCCATCTCTCCCCAAAGTCCTTGCCTCCACATTGGATACATCATCTTGATCACACCTGCAAGATCCGATGATCTAGAATAGGAGAGCCACGTCTTATTATAAAAGGTAACAAGATCTCCTATACGGTAATTTGGTGAGCAAGAACTTAATCTCCCATTCCGATTAAGAAGGAATTTCACATGGAGGTTTCTACTTTATAATGTCATTAAGCGATTAGACGAGCCAATGTTTTATCTTACTTTAGGTTTTTGATGAATTTAATAAATACATGTTTGGTAGACAGCCAAATAAATTAACAGCGAGGACTATTAGTAAGAATACGGTTTTCCCTTCAGTATATTTTTATTAACGACCCAAACACCTGCTGTTGCAAGTAAGACTCGGCGCTTATCTCACAAATTAAGAAGTGTTGCTAGAGCCACAATACAAACTCCATTGAAGTAAAACAAATTACGGCTGAGCAAATTGCCATATATCATTTCGTATTCACTTAGTCCAAATATTTTACAATAGTTACTGCGTTACTTGGTTAATGACGTTTAATCTTAGTTACAATAAAAGACAAATATCTGATTCCATATTTTCATATTTTACTGTGTGATATAATTGCCTGAGGCTGCCGCGCCTCGCTTCTATCACATATTTGTACTCATGCTTTCCACTTGTATCCCGCGAGAAGAGAGGAGCATGACATTCTCATCGCCTCGAACATTTCCCGAGTCTTATCTTCTCCCGCCCTAAGTTTAATCAAGAAGGTTCAATCCCCCGTTTGCCTGCAGGCGTCGATCTGGACAGATTGAGTTAGGCTTATGGGAAGATAAGAGTGTTCGAATCGCTAGTGGGACATTCCATGGAAGTCCCCCATTGCCCCTCCTCCTGGGAAGGAAATCGCCAGTCGGACCGAAGCCCTTCCTTCAAATTGCCTTCACCTGCACGCTGACCTTTTAAATACGTAAGCTACGAATTGCATTTAATTATTTAACTTTGTTGCCAACGTAACTCCGTGCTTTAACACGGATTTAGTCAACCCTTTTCCTTCTTGTCTGTTTTGTCATTTAAATCCCTCCAAATCTTAATCCACCGTTTAGTCAAATTTATCCTATGGCCTTTTCATTCCATGTGCATCTCCCATTTTAATTCCTGGTCTTGTAAATATTTTCCATGTGTTATTTTTGTTAGTTTAATTAATAAAATTCTATTTTATTAATGCTCGCAATATTATTTATCCTTGGGCTCCGTTCCACTTCTTAAGTATATTGAAGATAAATAAGCCCTCTCCAGGCCTATTTATTAACGTAGAATAATACTCGGCCATCTGATTAAAGCCCCGCACTCGAATATAGAATAATCCCCACAAAGAATAGATATATAGTATATCGTCGGGAGCCTTTTCTACGACATACTGACTTTTATATAAGTCGGCAAGAAAAAGAATTTCCCAAGGTTGAATTTCGAGAGGATTTCTTTCAAATCCCGATGGCGCCCACATCCATTGAAAAACTGCTATAATCTCATCGCTGGGATTATTTGAGTGGAATGCATCCATCAGGTTATGTGCAATTTGATGGCAAACATTTCAGTTGTACAGTATCATATATTTGGTTATATGGATTTCGTCTTTGCTTATATAAACTACCTTCTTATTGTAAGCAAAGGCAAAGCTCAACATTTGGATCAAATATTTCACAAGGTTGAAAGTACACGGTTTGCAAATCAACATCGTAACGTGTGTTTTCTCAGTTGAATCCAACAATTTCATAGGATAAGGGCCCAGAATCAAAATATTCTTAATTTAGCAAGCAAGAAATTGAACGCTATGGTTCTTGAAATAAAATTTGAGCCACATGCCTGAGGGCACTGACTTCCATGTATTGATCGATTGCAAAGCAAAAATTGTAGTTGTCAAGTCGTTTACAACCAGACACTCTCCAAGGATGTCTCATACTTTCGACCATATCAGCCAATACATTAATTACATAAGGCACACAAACCTAGGAGCTATTCCGTAGGATGCTCACCCTCGCGTATCCATCAACACTTGTAACACACCATCCTTCCGTCACCTTGCACAAACATCATTACAAAATGACACTCTAATTTATTCATATCAATCGAATGATTAAAAAAAAGTTCTTTTAATTATAAATTATGAGACTTTGGCAAAATCGATCTGTCTGATTTGGAATTCAATTATTTGCAAGAGTATCCTACAGCCTCACTTCAATTTCATAAAATTGCTTTGTCTTTCTCAAATCATTCTACCATTCTGAAACTAGCTAATGGTTTTGCACGCCCTTATCTCACCACTAATTTTCGCAAGCTAATCTTCTACAATTGCTACAATCTAGGCCTTCTGTGGAGTTGTCCCACTATTAAATTTATTTCCAAAAGATTCGTATGGAAACACAGGAAAACCAATAGAAGTAAATGAAATAAGAATTGCGACATACAAAGCCCGTACTTAAGGACTTTACTACTCTAAGGACGATATTTCATCAGTGTCCAACAAGAAAAAACGTTGGCCGCTATCAAAATGGATAGCTAAGCCAACTGGGAATGCCGTTTTGGAAAGATGTCACAAAACTATAAAAGGATCACTCATAGCCAAAGGACCCCTAAAAACTGGTTGTGAAACATCTCAACAGGATTACTTGCAATTTAAAATGAAGCAAAATAAGAAATCTGTTATTCTCCAGCGTAAGAATTATTTGGCATATATTCCTGTTGAGATATTTGTCGCCACAGAGAACGACCACAGGAAGCAATGAATTCATTACATCCTTCATTTCCAGACTGTTGGGTCGACACGAATCGTTTATTTCTAAAGATTCAGAGAATGCCATTCAGATCTTATTAAGAGACATCCGAGTGAGTCCTAATTTCTCTGCCTCTTACAAAGGTCTATAAATTGTTTCACAAGGAAGAAAAGAATCTTAAACTCTTCAGGGAACAAAATGAGAAATTCCTGCACACTTTTGCAATATGACCGCAATACAAACGAATTATCACAACCCTTTGTTTCTACAGGAATCCCTCATTCCTAACGATTTAGAGAATAACATTCATGTCTTTTTAAGAGACACCCAAATGCATCCCAATTTCTTTGCTCCTCACAAAGGTTCATAAATGCTTCTTTACAAGGAAAAAAATCAAGCTTAGACTCTTCAAGGAACAAATGAGAAATTCCTGCACACTTTTGTAATATGACCTGCATTCATGAAATGCTAACAAATTCTAACAGAGAAATACTCACATTCATTCCAACACGCAAATTCTTCCAACACGATTTAAAAGATTACCCCGATGTAATTTGAGAGCAAACACAAGTGAGTACATTCCAGCAATGCCTTATTAAAACGTACACGACAATTAGTGTGATGATTATTGTTAACAGTTTCAATTACCCTTCTATCTCTCATGGCTCCGTTCACTTAGTCGGAAACGTTGAAGTGTTTGAATTATTTGCACACATTTTGAAGGGTTGATTTTATCATGTACTGTACACCTATTTATTCGGTTCCATACCATTGTGGGTCCTGAGAGCATTCTTTTCCAAATCACTATCAATCTCCAGGATAAAATTGCTGCTTGAATGATGGGTGGTCAATGTAACAGTAATCCAGGGAGATAGGATTGCCTACCTTCAGGAATCGAGAAGCATAGACAGACAGGTGGATCTCTCTCTCTCTCTCTCCGGAAGTTGCTTTCAGAGCTTAAACAAATAAGCATATTTATGTCTATGTACCAATATTCATTTCAAAACGGTGACCGTAAGCATCGTAACTTTAGGTACATAGGCGTGACATGGAGTCTAATTTCTGAAAGAGGAGTGTAAATTTTGATGTTTTTTCCTGTTGTTTTTTAATCATATATCCAGTCAAAATATTTAAAGAGTAACGTACTTCCGAAACTCACATTATCTATAAACAAAATAAGTACTAGAAATCAATTTCTTTTTAACAACACTAATTTCAAATCAATGACTTTAAGCATCGACACTTTAGGTAGATTGGCGTGAAATCGTCTTATTTCTGAGAGATGTGTTAATTTTGCATTTTTTTCCTGTTACTTTTTCTAAAATATGTATTTATATAGAAGCAATTCTTTATATTTATCAGTATAGACCCTGAAGATGACCAATGTGGTTGATAAGCGCCTCGGGCGAATAATAAATAATGATTTAGAATGTTCTTTATGATCCTCTTTCCTTTAAGGGATAGTCATTTATGAAAATTAAAAAAGTTATCTAGAAACTTAAAAATGCCTCTTCTGCTGGAAAATATAACAATATATATATACATATATATATATATATATATATATATATATATATATATATATATATATATATATATATATATATGCGGTTAAGATAATCGCATAAGTAGACAACTGCTCTGCGTCAGGTCCAGCAGGTGATCCTATCCTTCGCACCAATTTGTCTTGGATATTTTTCCATCTTTCGAGCTTTTTGGCGAAGTCAACGTTATTAATATATTAATAGTAACAGTTTTCTGTGATGGTAAGCGAGACGACATAAAGGGGTGTCTTTGAAATCAGCTTTTTGGGGCTGATGGATGGGCCATCCCTAAGTGTTGTCTTCCACTTTTGGAGGATCGGATGACCTGCTGGACCTGAAGCAGAGCAGTTGTCTAAGTATGCCATTGTCTTAACCGCATCAATTTGTCTTGGATATTTTTCCATATATATATATATATATATATATATATATATATATATATATATATATATATATATATATATATATATATATATATATATATATATATATATATATATATATATATATATATATATATATATATATATATATATATATATATATATATATATATATATATATATATATATATATATATATATATATATATATATATATATATATATATATATATATATATATATATATATATATATATATATATATATATATATATATATATATATAATATGAGTTGCTGCTGACCAGTCTAATCTTCAATTTCACGGTGAAGGTAAGGACACATAGGAGGCTGAAGTAACAATAAAATCTCTAATATATAGAGGTTACCATCTCTCCTCTAATTATTCCCTAATGCACAATGAATTCCAAACTCTAAAGTCTTATTTTAAAAATAATTGTTACCCCCCACCTTTGGTTGACAAGCTAATCAATAATTTTTTAACCAAAATTTACTCTCCATCCTTTCTGTCATATAATGTTGCCAAAAAATGAAAAAAACTTCGTAGTACCTGAAATGGGACCTTACAATAAATTATTCACTAGAAAATGCAACAAATTACTCAAAAAATATTTCTTTCATACCAACTTGAAAATCACTTTTGTCAACCCACTTTCCATAGGAAGTTTCTTCTCGTCAAAAGACAAACTTCCTCTAGAAATCAACAGCCGTGTTGTTTATGCTTTTACTTGTCCTTGTTGTTTGCAAGGAAACTATATTGGTCGTACGGTTCGCTCATTGAAAGAGAGGTTTTGTTCTCACATGGGAATAAGCCATCGCACTGCAAAAAAATTGTCTAAGAAGAAAGCTTCTGTAATTAGAAATCATATTATACAATGTAAGACAGAGTGTTCCATCGATAACTTTAAAATAATTGGTCGCAATAACAATGAATATATTCTAAGAATTTTGGAATCCCAACTAATACGTACAAAATCTCCTACACACAACATAGATAATACCGCTGTTCCCCTTCTTATTTCTTAATTTTAATTACCTCATTCAACAACCAACCAACCTTCTCTTATTCAACAACCAATCAATCAAAATCCTATCCTTCTTTAAGCCACATCCTTATAATTTCCTTACTTTGTGATTTCTCCTGAACTTCATCGGTAAGCAATATTATACTGTAATTATTTACTTTTGTGTTTTTGCTTTTTTTTCGTGTCAATAGTGGTTACATTAGATTGATACTTTGATTCTCTTGCCTTTTAAATTTCTGAGTTATCGGTAAGCAATATTATACTGTAATTATTTACTTTTGTGTTTTTTTTGTTTTTTTTTGTGTTAATAGTAGTTACATTAGATTGATACTTTGATTCTCATGCCTCTTAAATCTCTGAGTTATTTTTTGATTTTTGATTTACATACATGGTTATTCACAATTAAATCTTGACGTGCATACGCAAAGTTTTTTCTCCGAATAATATTCGCGCTTTTCGGAGTTCTTACGTTCGAAGCAAGGACACGAGAGCCGAGCCAGCCGATTTTAAAACAGCCCTCCGGTTCTCTTTGGAAAGAGAATTAATACATTTTTTCATCGGTCACAAAACTGACATGAGCGCTTAAGTTCCCTACATCGTTCCTCGCCGGCGAGCACCGTGCAATCGTGGACCTGGACTGCTCATAACCCTCGTCCCAACTATGCCAGTCGACTGTGATGTGACATAATTGTGGGAATTGGCAGAAGCTGGTTTGAAGAGTAGCCCACAGCTGAAATTAATTTCAGAGGCCCCCTGGAAAAGGGACGGACTGTGAACTCTGTTGATTTAGCTTTTAGCTTTATCGATGGGGGTTTACCGCCCAAGATCATAGAGGAAAATGTAACCGTCTTTATGCTATGGAGGATGCAGTCGCGAATTTAAAAACCCCCAAGGGGGTGGCACCCACCGGGTGAAGGAAGTTGATTCGGCCTTCATCCATCATCAAGTCCGCCATAAATCACCTTTTGGGAGGATCCCTTCCCGGGCCCATCCCTCATCATCCATCACCCCATCAATTGGAGTACTGGTTCATGGGGGCACGGGGCCGCACTATGGCGAGTAACACCCCTATTCTGAATTTAAATCTCGCTTACTAAGTAAAAAACATCACTCACATTAAACTCATTCACATAATACGATTCAAGAAAGAAGATTTGGAAAAATAAGAAGAGGAATCACCCGGAACAAAGACCCCACCCCACCCTCAGGCAAGATGCAAACAACGAAGAGAGCCCCCCCTCAGGGAGCTCCCCGGCCAAGCAGTTCTGGCCAAAGCTGATGTATGCCGGGTTCTATTCGAAGAACTTGAGGTTGCGTCGATCCGTTTGATCGACGTAACCAATGGCTTCATTGCAATGTGCTCGGAAACGAAGGACGTGGACGAGCTACTGTCCTCCCGAGGCTCGGAAGCCCTAAAGAAAATCGGGCTTGAGGCAAGAATCCCCTATCCCCACCAGGTGGCGGCCAATAGGAACGTCATCTGCCGCAAAATTGAAGGATGGATTGGAAAAAGCACTACCGAACACATAAAGAAGGAAATTGAGGTACAAAACACATAGGCGAAGATAAAGGAACTAATCAAGTTCAATAACCACACTCATGTGTTCAAAATCACATTCGAGACCACTGAGATGGCATAAAAGACAAAAAGAGATCGGCTCCTAGCCTTCAGCATGAGGATCCCTTCGGGAAACATTGAGCAGGAAAATTTCACAATATTCAAATGTGTTTTTACTGCTACAAACTGGAGAGCCATACAAGCCACTCTTTTTTCAACAAGGACAAGAAGCTATGCTCATAATGCGGGCAAGAGGGAGATAGATTTAGAGAATGTCCCTCAACAGCAAAAAAGTGCCTAAACTGCAACGGAGACCACCAAACATTAGCACTTAACTGCCCTAGGAGAAAAGAAATAATAAAAAAAGGATAAAAAAGCTCGAGTCCGTAGCACCCAAAGCTATGCGACCGACGGATGGACCACAAAAAGAGTGCACTACGGTAATATTTTCCAACAAATCGATGCTAATATCATTCTCATTTCGGAACACGGAGTTAACACGGATAGGCACCTAAACAAGATATGGAACTATGACGTGTTGACAATAAACTATTCACAAGAACGTTACGACGGAGCATCCATTGCGATAAAGAAGGGAATCAAATTCAAGCAACTCAGGAACTTGGAAGAATCCTACCTCGCCATAGAGGTAGAGATAAGCCTGGGGAAGATGGTCGTGGCCACGGGATACCAACCCCTAATACGCGACTATTTGCCTAACCACACTCTTGCGAGTATATTCGGGCGAAGGGTCCCCACGATATTTATGGGAGACCTGAACGCACGCTGTGCCAAGTCCGGGTATACCCGAAGCAACGGTGCAGGCAGATGCTTGAATACTCTCTTGGACAGGAACATCGTCCAAAGACTAGGCCCGACTTTCCGACCTTCATCACGGAAAGGTGCGCCACCAAGCTGGACATCTGCTTGGCGAACTTCCTATTACCTTTTAACTAGCACATGAGCCATGAAGTAATACCTTGTAGCGACCATATAGGAATTAATCTACAAATAAACGTTAACCCTATAATGGTACCATCGTATACAAGGAAGAATTACAACAGGGCGAATTGGGATAATTACGATAAAAAAAATGGAGTTAGAAGATGACCAAGGTTAAATTAAAATGGAAGAGAATGAAATGGAAGAGATTCTCAGGCAATACTGGAGACAGATTTTCAGAATCAGTAAAGAAGAAAATGAAGACTTCGACATAGATTTTGAAAATCGGATTATAAACGAGCTGAATGAAATTATTGAGAGGACGCATCCTAATCACTAAGTGAACAGGCAGGAAGGAGAAGAAGAAAGAGCGACGCTAGAAGAACTAGAAAGCGCGCTCCACTCCTTTAAGCAAAAAAGCTCCAGGACGATCAGGCTTGACAAAGTTAAACTTCGTCAAAGCACCGAGATGCGTACAGGAAGGTTTACTCAACATCTTCAATGCTTGCCTAAATGTGGGCTTCTTTTCAGACGCATACAAAACGGCCAAAATGATATTCATTGCCAAACCTGGAAAACCAACGACAAGGAAAGAGAGTTATCACCCAATATCCCTTCTAGAAATTGGGAGGAAGTTATTAAAAAAATACTGAACAGAAGACTCGTCGAACACTTGGGGGAAAATAGGCTATACTACGAAATGCAATACGGCTTCAGAGAGAAGAGAAGCACCGAGATGGCAATAAATGTCATCACGGAAGAGATTGCTCAAGCGAATAAAAACAGGAGCTATATCGACATAGGGGGCAGAGATGTGTCAAAGGCATTCGATAAAGTATGGCTAAGGGAGATGCAATACAAGATCCTACAGCTGGGTTTAAGCTCAAGACTGGAAAAAATCTTCTGTGATTATGTCATGGAGAGGTCGGCTTACATCAGTTTAGGGCGCACGGACGGTCCCGCCTTTAATCTACAGGCAGGATGGCCTCAAGGTGGGTGCCTCAGTCCAACCCTATACTCGATATATACAGCCGACATACTAGAGCCAACCCACCCCTCTAGTCTGAATATCTAGTTCACCAATGACATAACTCAAATCATAGTAAGTGGATATAGAAACGCGCCTTGGCAAGCTCGAAAGACTGCCGAGGAAATAAGAAAAATCAACGCTTATGAATCCAAATGGAAAATCCGAACTAATGGCGACAAATTCAAGATCGTCCCATTAGGAAGAAGAAAAACAGCTGATGTGAGAGTAGAGGATACGCGTTATCCCTACACAAACGAGTACAATGTACTCGGATTGAAGATCACTTATAACGGGTACAAGAAGCACCTCATAGAAGGGATTCAAAAAGCAATCCCGGCAGTCAAAACCTTCTACAGCTTCAGAAACCTCAGCCAAAAGAACAAAAAGAAAATATAAATGACGCTAGTCAGACCCACCCTCATCTATCCCTCTGTAACTCTGTTCGGAGCCTCAAAATCATCACAAAAATAGTTGCAAAATGTCCAAAATAAATGTATGTACCTTATTACTAACACACGAAGGAGGGAAATGAGGAGGCAAGTGGATTTGCACAGAGCGATGAACATCAACCCGCTCAATACAATCTTAAAGGAAAGAGCGTCAGATATGAAAGAGAAAATAATATCGTATAGAAATGAAGAAATCAGAGCACTCATCGTAGAAAACCAACAAGGTCCCAGCCGCGCAAGATTCCCAAGCAGCGTCAGCAAGCTTGAAGGCGCAATTGTCCCATTTTCTGCGTAGGATTAAATTACCGATCAAACCGATGATGAAAACTAACCGAAAATGACCAACCGAACCGACTATACATCAAGAACCAAGATAACCAAAACAACCTAATGAAAACAACGAAGAAAGAAGAATAAGATGAAGGAAACAGGTAAGTACGAACACACAAATACATAACTACCAAATACGAATATAGAAAAACAGTTACAGAACTAAAATAACACACATTAAACAAATACCAAATACGAATATACGAGAAGCGGTCAATAAGTTTTGCGAATCGGTAGGGTAAAACAGAGGAAGGGGGACGGCTGTTAGTGTGGGTGTTAGGACAAGCTATGACAAGTCAGGACCTTCAGCCGCACGCTCCTCCCTCGTCTATTAAAGAAGCAGTAGCTGATAGCAGATCGTCAGTTACAAATTTTTCAACAATGGAGAAAGTTGAGCTCCGCGCAGTGATCAAATTTTTGACCAAGGAAGGTAAGAATGCAAAAGAGATCCATGAACGCATGGTTGCAGTGTACACCGACACCGCCCCTTCCTATGCAACCATTGCTCGCTGGAATAGGGAGTTCCGCCATGGTCGTGAGTCTCTTGAAGATGACCCCCGTCCAGGACGCCCATCAGACGTGGACAACGAGGACAATGTGGCCCGTGTCGAGAGGATGATCCTCGAAAATCGACGGGTGAAGGTTGAAGAAATCGAGCGAGAACTTGGAATATCACATGGAAGTGTTATCAACATCATCCACGACAATTTGGCCACGACTAAAGTCTCTGCCCGTTGGGTCCCTAGAAACCTTACGCCCCATGATCGACTTCAACGTCGTCAAAGTCCACAAGGCCAGAGTTGCACAAGCTGCCGGGTGCGAGTGCGAATTCGAGGAGGAGCTCAACCATCCCCCCTACAGTCCAGATCTGGCCCCTAGCGACTACTTTTTATTCCGCCAACTCAATACTGCACTACTTGGACAGCGGTTTGGGGACGATGAAGATGTCCAGCTCGCCGTCCAGGAGTGGATTGAACAGCAGTCGGGAGGTTTCTGGTTGTCGGGAATTCAAAGCCTCAGGGACAAGTGGCGCAAGTGCATTGAAGTCGAGGGTAGTTATATTGAAAAATGATGAAACACTTTTACTTATATCTTGTTTCCTTATATCCGAATTGCAAAACTTATTGACAGCCCCTCGTAGCATAACAGTTATAGAACTAAATAAGACTACACGTAAGAATCGAAGAAGAAACATAAATCATAAAATCAATCTAATCAACCAAATTACACGTCAAGTTAATAATATAAAGCAAATTGTACAAGAATCCAAAGGTTTGAACTCCTTATAATAATAATATATACATGCATACATACTTGTATACATATATATATATATATATACATCTATAAAAACAATAATATTATAAAAAACAAAAACAAACAAAGAAAGAGATTAGCCTGATCCCCAGGCTTTTTTTTGCAAATCTTGCAACTCTCAGACTTCCTTATTTCACCACTATCCCCAAACCCCACTATTCTAATACACCATTATCTCTCACACTCACTTACTCACCACTTTCCCAAAGACAAAACCTGATTATTTTTAATATTTTTAAAATTCTTTAACTGTATTATATTATTTTATGGTTTTAGAACCTGAAGATGGATGATACGCCCGAAACGTTGTTCCTTAAATATATCTCATGTATCTCAACCTCCTATGTGTCCTTACCTTCACCGTGAAATTATATATATACATATATATATATATATATATATATATATATATATATATATATATATATATATATATATATATATATATATATATATATATAGTAACCCCTCGATAATACGAACTATATGGGGTGGGGGTCGTTCGTTAAAGCCGAAAGTTCGTTAAACCCGATGGTCGTTAAAAGCAATGGAAATAACGATGGTTCGTTCGTTAATCTGTATACGTAAATATGTATATAAAAACTGTATTGCATGGATATGTAATACGTATGTAATTATTAATATTATTAATAAAGTTAAGTGGACTACATCGGATTTAACGAACTTCGGTTCGTTAAAACTGATGGAGTTCGGCCAGACAATTTGGTTCGTTATATCCGAAATTCGTTATATTGAGGTTCTTTATATCGAGGGTTTACTCTCTCTCTCTCTCTCTCTCTCTCTCTCTCTCTCTCTCTCTCTCTCTCTATATATATATATATATATATATATATATATATATATATATATATATATATATATATTTATATATCTCTTATGACAGCAGAGGGGTTGCGCATTGCCAAGCGTTTAAGTATTTTTTAAGATAGATAAGCAGGCTACATTTAGGAAGTTCATTATTATATTTTAACTTCTTGGTACCGACGTTTCGGGTTGGAACCTATTTGCAAGGATATGACATGAGGAATATATATAAACATAATTATTTTGTAGAGAAGTTATCAGATATTTATAAATTAATTATTAGGGAATAGGAAATATGTTTTCATTTTTAAAAAAACGAGATTAATTAGTTTTGGGTGTCTTCGTTGTAAAAAAAGTGGAGATAATGGAAATATTTGAACAATATGGGTTGTGTTTGGGGGGAGTGGTTTTGGTGTGTGTAATTCATGGGTGATCATAGTTGTAGTAAAAGTGGAAATGAGCTTGTGTCGGAGTTTAAAGTGGGGTTTGTAAATCTAATATAAAGAGATTCCAGTGTACGTAGTTGGTTTTCGGTGTTTGCTGTATCTTTAATTGGAAAATTATTTAAGTAGGGTTTATGGTTGGGATGTCTGTTTTCGTAGTGTATATATATATATATATATATATATATATATATATATATATATATATATATATATATATATATATATATATATCGCGTTTGGTCGAATTTTTGTATCGCTTATGTATTATGTAGTATTCTGTACCTACTCTCTGATGTCAGGGTGGGGCTACACCATGGAGTGCAATATACTCGGAATGAAGATTACTTCATCCGGGTACAGGATGCACGTCGCAGTTGGAATTTCTAAGCCCGTACCTAGCAGCCTCCGTACGCGTAGCTAGAAGAAGGAAGGGCTAGTGCAACGAGCGTCATCCGCAATGCTGACCACCTCGCGCCACTGGCGATTTCGATCTAGCTGCACGAATTGTAGGATCCGAGCACCTAGGAGCGTGATCTTGTAATTTCCTGGGCCTCTAGTGCAGTGGTTGTTGTAGAGTATAATGAGTGCTTGTCTATTCATAGAGTACGCGAAGTGTTTGATGGGAGTGTTTGTTTTTTTGGTATGTGTCTGTGTAGAGCGGTTTATATGGTGTTCATTAGTGAGGACCAATGAACGTCTAGGTGGCTAGGGTTTGTGTCCCGTAGATTGATGTTGTGAGGTGTGCTTTCTGTTACGTGTCTAAAAAGGATCCAAAATGCCAAACTTAAAATACCTGGTGAGTGGTCGGTAAAGTAGCGCTCACCTTGGATAATGAAAATAAGACTAGGGCAGGAGGTACAAAAATAGGAAAATTGTAGAGAAATAGCTCATAAATATTAATAGGTAACTAAAATATCGTAAAAAATACGTAGAAATAAAATTATTTTTAAAATAAAACAAAAGTAGATAAATAGAAAATAAAAGAAATACAGCTAAATCCGTTTTAGACAGTTCTATACGTTGTTTACATATATATTTTAGCCGATGCAGTCTCTATCCGATAGCCAAGTTCTAGGAATCCTCTACTCTTATTGTTTGTTCCTCTCCCGACGACTCTTGTCGTCGGGACTTGTTGGCTCTACTCCAGCTTGTGATTGGGCACTACAATTCAAATGCTGAGACAGTATCGTTCCTTCGGGTTGCTTTTTTTGTGCTCGCGATCCTTGTCTGGGGTCGTATTCGCAGGTTTTAGATGTATTTTGCTAGGGAATCGCCGCACACTATCTCGTTTACAGTGCCCGACTTGTCCTTGTCTTGCTGTTTGTCCTTTACTTTCGTAATCTGGCTCTTTAGTATTTGATTTTTTATGGTCCCCCTCAATGCTATTGGAACGAAGGACTCTGCCTGTTATTTGCCATGTAGTCGTCACGTAAGGTAACGTCACTCTTCTTAGTGTTTTGATGCTGTCGGTCTGGCGTCTTTCCCTTTTAACAGAGTTCACAAATGTCGATGGATAATTATTCTCTACAAATATATAACCATGACTTGTGGTTCTTTCGCTCAAGTCCAAATCAAAGAAAGAATGTATTTTCACGTTATTAAAATCATGCAGAATCTTATAGACTTGTCTAAGTTATCACTTTAATCTTCTTCTCTCAAGTGAATGAAAATTTTGAGCTTTCAAACGCTCTTCGTATAGTTTATTGTCAAGTCTTGAAATCATCTTGGTTACACGCCTTTGCATCCTTTCCAACATTTCTATGTCTTTCCTCAAATGAGGGCACCAGAACTGCACCACATATCCCAGATGAGGCCGAACTAACGATTTGCATAGTAGGATTAGAATAGGATCTTCAGATGAATATGTGAAATTTCTGGATATAGATCCAAGGAGCTGTTAGCTCTTTTGCAAGCTCCAACGCATTATTTACCAACTTTCAAGCTCTTGCATACGATTACGCCAAGATATTTTTCAGTGCTTAATGCATTCAACGTTGTCCGGATATTGTGGAACTGACTCCTTCATGCCTCGTAATAATATGTACTACTTTTCACCTATCAAAATTATATCGCCTCTTCAACTTAAAGACCACTTGACTAACGCATTCAGGTCGTTTTGGAATTTAAGCCTGTCTGGTGGGTTTGTGTCTTTCGAGACCAGTGTCTATGTCATTAATATATACTAGGAACAACACTGGCCTGAGCACAGAACCATGGGCACACCGCTAGTAAAGCATCGCCACTCTGAATGCAATCCGTTGATTACTGCTCGTCGTTTTCTTCCACTTACCCATGCTTTGATTCACTTTAATGCCTGACCATCAATACGGTGCGCAACAATTTTTTTCACTCAACGTTTGTGTGGCACTTTGTCGAATACTTTTGGAAAATCAAGATAGATTATGTCGATATTTCTACTCGAATCTTACTCATTGATAACTTCATGATACAACTCTAATAAGTTGGTCAGTCAGGACTTGTTTTTAGTAAAACCATGTTGCGTTTCCCGGATAAGGTTGTAGCTATTGAGATGTTTGACTATTGCCCGTCACGATAGACTCAAGCAGTTTATCAACTATGCAAGTTAGGCTTAGTGGTCTGTAGTTTGTAGGTGATTGTCGACCGCTTATCTTAAAGATGGGTATAATATTTGCTAGTTTGAGATCCTCAAGAACGAAGCTTTCTAGGTGACATACTGAAATTAATTGAAAGTGGCCCTGTCATCATTTCCTTTACCTGTTTTAAGTGACGAGAATAAATCATGTCCGGGCCTGGAGAATTTGATGTAAGTGGCAAACATTTAGCTTATCAATGTAGCCACTTACATCTTCCTTCTTCATCAATATCCTGCTTAGAATTGTACCTTCCTCCGTGTGGTCTAATAGAGTAATATCAGAGAGAGAGCTTATAGGTGATATTACAACTTATGGGGGATAATATTCTATAAATGTCCCTTAGTTATGGAGTTATAGGGTTACCAATTATGACAGTCGCCAATTTATAGGGATGAACCGGAGGAGAATTACTAATTTATGGGTAACCAACACATATATCTGACTCCAAAGATGAATTCTTCACTGTGTTCTTATTTTGGCTGGACTTACCGAAGGTTTCAGGGTAATCGAGGTACAGAAGGACTTTGCAAAAGTATACTTTATTGTAATATTGTCCTATAACGGGGCAAGCGGCACGTCACGAAATTACTTTGCGGGCGTCTAGCAGTATATATATTCAACACGAAGTATTAAATTATGGAGCATAAGACTTGGTAAACTTAAATGGGGGAACGTGAACGAGATAATTTACTTAATGACTGTAATCTAGTATCTTAACAATACAATAATCATCCTAACTGAGCTGCTCCAACTATATATATATATATATATATATATATATATATATATATATATATATATATATATTTCCTAGAGGGCGTGTCCTAGAATCATTATTATCAACCTCAAAGGCGGAGCTAATGAAAGCTGTGTAAGTCGAATTACTTGCATATCCCAAGTTTTATCAATATAATATGATGCGCTTGTCACAGATTTGTGATACAATTCCTTTTGGATAGCGGATATGTTTACTCAGGTGTTTTATAGAGTTCAGTCTTTCGATAAATCTATTCGGAGACGCGAAATGTTTTTTTACGCGTTTGTCTTATTAACACAGGTCATTTTTACCTTACGTTCGTTCGTGCTTTTTTTTAGCATGCGTTCACTTCCAACGGTCGCTTTCCTTCTATATATATATATACATTAACAAATATATTATATTCCCTATTTTTTGTATTCATATATGCAAATTAATATATACATTCTCAATTCCTTATTCCAATTTTAGACATTTATTTTATATGAGTGGAGTATGCTGGGATTTAATAAGGGTGGATGGTTGAGCTCATCGAATCCGCACTCCAGCAGGGCAGCTTGTGCAACTCTGGCCTTGTGGACTTTGACGACGTTGAAGGCGATCATGGGGCGTGAGGTTTCTAGGGACCCAACGGGCAGAGACTTTAGTCATGGCCAAATTGTCGTGGATGATGTTGATAACACTTCCATGTGATATTCCAAGTTCTCGCTCGATTTCTTCGACCTTCACCCGTCCATTTTAGAGGATCATCCTCTCCACACGGGCCACATTTTCCTCGTTGTTCATGTCTGACGGGCGTCCTGGATGGGGGTCATCTTCAAGGGTCTCACGACCATGGCGGAACTCCCTATTCCAGCGAGCAATGGTTTCATAGGAAGGGGCGGTGTCGGTGTAGACTGCAACTATGCGTTCACGGATCTCTTTTGCATTCTTGCCTCCCTAGGTCAAAAATTTGATCACTGCGCAGTGCTCAACCTTCTCCATTGTTAAAAAATTTGTGACTGACGATCTGCTATCAGCTACTGCTTCTTAAATAGACGAGACAGGAGCGTGCAGCTTCAGGTCCTGACTTGTCATAACTTGTCATAACACCCCCACAAACAGCCATCCCTCTTCCTCTGTTTTGCCCTACCGATTTGCAAAACTTATTGACCGCCCCTCGTATGAACATATGAAATACCTATTTGTCCCACACTTAATATCTGACAGCATTTACTACAACATACGCACGGGGTATCGACACTTACATAAGTGCATGCCTCTACTAAAACGGCCCTATTTATGTCATGTTCTGCCATATAATGCAATAATAATAAAATCTAATACATTAATATGCAGTTTATCCACAATATTGTCCTATCCTTCTTTAGATTTATACACAATCATAACTACGACACTTAACAAACACATAATAAGGCATGTAATAAAGCTATAGAGGCAGCGAGGCGTGTATATATTTATGCCTCTTCCTCTTCCATTAAATGTGTCGCTACAATATTGCCTACACAAAGATTCGAAGTCCATGAACGACGGATTCCTGGCAAACGTGACTCGCTTCCCGGAGCGCATTAAAACGCCCGTCTTGCCGTTCCTCTCTCTGGTTCCTGTAGAGATGTCCGGTTGACTTCTTGTGGCGTCGTTCTTTTCCGTGCCAGGCACCCTACGATGTGAAGTGCTCCTGGTCTTCTTCCTGTTTGATGCCTGAGTCCCTGGGCGTTGCTGATCGCCCGGCACGTCACCATTATGTGAGGGAGGTAATCTCTCCGGTTTTAATGTGTCTACTGAGACAGTGTCCCTTCTTCCGTCAAGAAATTCCAAAGTGCAAACCTTATTGGTGCGCTCGATTACCGGGAAAGGCCCAGCATATGGCGCTTCTAGTGGTTTGTGCACGTTGTTATTTCGAACCCACTCATGAGTTGCTTCGCAAAGATTTGGGGGCACGAAAGGCTTGGGCACAGAGTGCAGGTGGCCTATGGATGCCTGCGCGAAGTCGACTTGTGCCATGGTTGATGCCAGTTCTTTAATAAATTTAGAGTCAGCCTTCGATAACGATGATGTAACTAAAGGTTTTGGGCACAGGAGCGTGGTTCCCGTGACTGCCGTAAATGGTGAAAATCCCGAGTCATTGGGCAAATAGTGAATGCCTAAAGGGACAATTGGGAGTTCCACCAGCCAGCCTTTTCAATGGGCCATTATGGAGCACTTCAATGTTCTGTGTGAGCCATCCGGTTCGTGGACGGGCGGTACGCCATGGTGCGGAGACGATGAAAACCAACGAGAGCAGAAAGTTCCTTAAATAGTTCTGATTCGAATTGGGTGCCTCTGTCAGTTACTACGTAATACATAAAGCGGGACTCCAAATCTGGAAATCCACCCGTCTATGAAAGCTAACGCAACCATTGTGGCACTTATGTCCGGGATCGGTAGCGCTTCGATCCATCTCGTCACTCGGTCGATGCATGATAGTAAATACCGATTGTGTGAGGGGAGGATTTTCCAGGCAGTGCACACGGTGAGAGTGGTACAACTATATCGATATGCAGTTTCAAACCTTGAGGGTGGAATACCAATGGGCAGGATCGGGGATTTCGTGTGGTGATTAATCTTGGAAGATTAACAAGGGAGGCACTCCAGAAATATCGAGATTTGATAAGACGAAGGGAAGCCTTGATTCCAGGGTGTGACAGATTATGTAATTGATTGAATATAGTTCTTATGCATGCCAAAGGGACAAATGGTCGTCGGTATCTTGATGTTGCTTCACACCAGAGCTGAACTTCCTCTGGAAAAGGGTAAGATTTTAGTCGCAAGCGAAATTCCTTCGTTTCTTCATCATAATCCTGCGCTGCTACCAAAGCTCGGTGGTCAAGAGAGTGAATTTGGACCGAATTGGCGTTCCTTGAACGGCAGTCAGCGACTACGTTGTCCTGACCACGCATGTAAGTGATATCAATGACGGATTTTAGAATAACTGTCCAATGGTGCTGTTGCATGTTTGTTCTAGCACTTAATGGCGATGCAAAAGTTGCCCCTTAAGAATTGTGATCAGTGCACAAAGTAAGGTGGTGACACTCAATCTGGTGCCTGAAGTGCGTGAGAGCAAGATACGCCGCGAGGAACTCTCTGTCGTAGGTGAAGTATGCTTGCTGCATCCGACTCAGGTCACTCGAAAAGGAAAAGAATGCCACCGGTTTTTCAGATCTGTCAACCATTATCACTCCTTCTTCAAACCGCCATCATCACGCCCCTTGATTCACCATGAAACTCTTTCGTTCAAGTAGGCCCTTACGTGCTCATAAACGAGCCCTCCGTAGAGCACGCTCCCGTGAGCAGGACACAACCTCCCTCTCATTTGCCTATCACCCTGCTACTTCGACTTATGCTTCCAAATTAAAATCAGCGCGCGAGGCTCATTCACGCAAACTTTTGTCTGAGAGCAAGAATGACCCTCAGACTATGTTTCGTCTCCTCTCTCGTCTTTCGTCGCCTAGCCCCATTTTCCCTATTAAACCCTCTACTCTTTCTAAATTTTTCTCTGATAAAGTTATTAACCTTCGCGCCGTACTACCACAGTCTTCTGAACAAACCCATGCTGTTTTCCCCAACCATACTCCATTGCCGCTTAACGTCCTCACTCGGGCGTCCTCTGAGGAAGTAACTGCCCTGATCTCACGCTCAAACAAATCTGGATCCACTAAGGACGTCTTTCCACCCAAACTCCTCCCCTAAATTCTCCCTGCTATACTCCCACTGATTATTCATTTGTTTAACACTTCTCTTTCCACAATGCTGGTTCCCTCTTCCTTCAAACATGCCTCAATTCGTCTTATCCTTAAAAAAACACACCTTAACCTCTCTGAACCATCTAGCTATCGCCCTATCTCACAGCTTCCATTCCTCTCTAATATCCTCGAGAGAGTGGTTTTCTCTCCCCTTAATGACCATATTTCTAACTGCAATATCGATGAAATGTACCAATCGTGGTTCAAAGCGAAGCACTCTGTTGAAACTGTTCTTCTTAATGTTTCAGACGGTTTACGTAGAGCAGCCGATAGGGGTTGTACGTTTATTCTAGTCCCCCTAGACATCTCCTCTGCTTTCGAGACCATCGATCACACTGTCCTCCTTGATCGTCTTCACACTTTCCTTGGTCTCTCGGGCACTGCACTTGATTGGTTCCGCTCATACCTCTCCTCCCGCACTCAGTCGGTTGATAACCTCTGCTTCGAGTCCGCGCCCATTCAGGGCTCAGTCCTTGGTCCCCTCCTCTTTCTCATCTACTTATTTCCTCCTGGCTCCCTTCTTGGCGATTTAGGCCTGTCCTTCCACCTCTATGCTGATGACACTCAAATATACCTTTCCTCATCCCCTGTGTCCTTCTCCCAATCAATTACCAAGCTCCTTTCAGCCTACACCTCCATAAACGAATGGCTGCCTGCCAACTTTCTCAAACTTAACCATGATAAAACTGAAGTTCTCCTTGTTGGTACCGCTTCGATGGTGGAGAAATCTAAAGCTATCTTCCCCTCCCTTAACTTTGGGGAAACCAATGTCGCCTTCTCTGTTACCGTCAGTAATCTTGGTGTTATTTTCGACGAGCAACTCTCGTTTCAACCGCACATCCATCGTATCTGTAAGTCTTCCCTCGGTTTCCTCCGCAACTTTTTTTACGCGTTTCATCCCATTTTGGTCGACGAAGCCTTGATACTGCTATTCATGTCTTCGTCACCTCACGTTTAGACTACTGCAATTCTCTTCTAGTGAATTTCCCTTCTTCGTACTTCGCACCCTACAACTAGTTCAAAACTATGCTGTTCGGCTCCTCCTTCACAGCCTCTGGTTCTCTCCTCTGATGCCTATGTTACAGGAGCTACACTGGTTATCTATTCGCTTCCGTACCCACTATAAAATTCTTATCATCACGTATAAGGCCCTAATCCTCGATGATCCACCTTATCTCTCGTCTGCCCTCTCCCGTCGTCAAACTCCTCTGGCACTCCGGTCTAACTCGTTCCAATCCTGAACACTCCTCGTTCTGTCCTCTACTCGATGGGTGACCGTTCCTTCTCAGTTTGTGCTCCTAGACTCTGGAATGCTCTTACTACCGAAGTCCGATCCTCTCCCTCCCTTGCTACTTTTAAACGTCTCCTAGAGACGCATCTCTTCCGAATTGCCTTATCTCACCTGTAAACTTTCTCTACAATCGCTACACAACCTGCGCACTGGGAGGGCTGCGAGCCCTGAAGGGCGCATTATAAATACCTATTATTATTATTATTATTATTCGGTGCAGGGCGGCACCTGCCGCATATTGGGAGCAATCCGTCATCAGCCGGTATGGCGAATCATTAGACAGCGGATGACATAGTTTAACGGAGCCGATTAAGGCCGATTTGGTATTTTCAAATGCTTCCCGTGCATTATCATTCCACACGAGCTCCCGAGTCTTTGGTTGCAGGCGTACAACCTTGGTCCATGGGGTTGCAATCGCGGCAAAGTTAGGAATCACTCTGCGATAGTGACTTAACATGCCCAAATATCTTCGAAGCTCCTTGTAGTCTTTTGGTAATGGTATGTCTCGAATTTCCTCCATTTTCTTCGATGGTGGGCAGATTCCTTCCACTGAAATGCGATGCCCTAAAAAATCTATTTCCTCCTTCGCTAGTTCGCACTTCTCCACACATATTCTCTTACCGTTTTTGACCAGGATTTTAAAGACTTTCTCCAAATGCTTCAGGTAGTCGTCCATATTGTCTGAATATATCGGCATGTCTATATACACGCAAAAAAAACGAACCCTAATCCTCGAAATGTGCATTTTGGAGATCGAATCAGAGCTTAACGTACTCCCACAAACCAAATGGGGTTGTGACCGCAGTTTTATCTATGCCTGCCTGGTTCATAGGAATTTGATGATAGGCACGAACCAGGTCCAGCCTTGAAAAGATCCTTTTGCCATCGAAGTGGTTCGTAACACTTTGAATTCGCGGCCGTGGATATCTGTCGGGCTTTGTGCTCGCATTGAGCGCTTGGGAATTGCTGACCACCTTGTACTCACCAGGTGACTTCTTTGGCAACATGTGAATTAGCGAAGCCCATGGTAACTTTGACGGGCGTACGACCCCTCCTTCAATAGTGTTTCGAAAGTGGCTTTGGCAACCTTTACTATCTATATTGAAGGAGGCCTTTGCCTTGCGAATGTCGGTGGAGCACTACCAGTTTCGATTTTATGCATCACTGAGTTTGGTGATGACAGGGAGGGCTGAGCGGGTGCAGGTCCGTACAGAGCCTCATATTTTTCCAATATGGTTCTGCAATGGAGCGGTATGTGCTGGAGGTCATTGATAATTAAGGCTACCGCAGGTTCTCCAGATAATCTCACTTCCGACCCAAGTTTAGTTTGTTTGTCTATTAGTATGCCGCGCGCACAATCTACTATAAGATTATAATGCCTCAAAAAATCAATACCTAATAATGGTGAATTGGTATCCGTGACTATCAATGACCACCTAAATGATCAGTGAAGACTGGGGATCACTATGACCGTGTGAACCTCGCCGAGTACTTTATATTTTCCTGCCATTAGCCGTTGAAATATTTATACTCGATTTGCGTAATTCACCCGATTTAATCAACTTAGCTAGAATTATTAATACAAACGCCCCCGTGTCAATTAAGAAATCACATTTATTATTACACACTTTAGCGGCGACGGTGAAAACAGACGGCATACCAGCGGCCGCGCTTGCTATGGCATGCACGCTTAGTTTTCCGCCGGGACTAGCGAAGATGGCTTGGAAGAAGGCTGCCTCTGGACATTCTCTTCTTCCTTGGATCACCTGCACCATGATTTTCAGAATTTTGTGTTTTCCCCAAATAATACTTGTGAGCGGCAAACTACAGGACTTTGGTCTTTTCGTAAGGGTCGCAATCCTCCTGGTATATTATGCGCACTGTAATCACTATTATTTTGCATATAAGTGGGACGATTCCCGCGCACTGACTGCAAACTTCCCGCCGAATTATTTATATACTTATCACTCGCATCTTTATTTGTATATGGCATAAACGCGTTGGACACGGAAACGGCACTTCGACCTATCGATTCACTACTAGTATTAACATTAAGGCATTGCGCACTACCAAATGTCATCGGTTCATCAGCCAGTTTCCCTAATTGTTCCAGGGTGAGTTCTTTCTGAGTGGTAATTATGGGTATAATGTTAGCCGGTAAAGACTGAAGGAATTTGTGCCTTGCAAGTTCTTCACCAACTCCTACTTGCAGGGCAGTGCTTCGTAGTTACTCCAAATCGGTCAAGGGCCGGCCTGTGAGCGTGGATGATTCGATGAGCTTCTCAAAATGCTCGAGTTTGGTCTTCTCGAAAAGTCCAATCACTTCCGCCCACAAAAAAGGATAATTGGGATCCGACAAAATGGTTACCGGAAGACAATCGACGGTCTCAGGAGGAAGGGAGGCTAATAGGTGGAGAAGATTTAGTCTCCTCTTTTTTAATCCTGGAGATGTGAAATTCGACCTCTAAAATTATGAATGCGCTTGTTACAGCTTTGTGATACAATTCTTTTTGGCTAGAGGCAACACTTAAAAAGGCCAATCGAAAAATAGTTATTTGGCTATCTGAAAAAACTCTTATTTTAAGTGTTACTTTCTCGTGTCTGTGAAAAGAGCTCCTTCAGGGGGCTTTGAGAAAGACTGTATTTGCCAAAAATAGCCTTTTAACCGCATAATTATTTGCATTAGAGCAATAATTTTTTTTTTAATTTATAAGGCGTGGCGAAAATGGAGAATAATAAATTTTCCCTTCTCTTCGACAAGCAGAGGTAACACTTGAAAAGGCTAATCGAAGGATATTTTTTTGGCTATCTGAGAGAACGCTTATTTTAAGTGTTATCTTCTCGTGAAGGTGAGAAGAGCTCCTTCTGAGGGCTTTGAGGAAGACTGTTTTCCCAAAAATAGCCTTTTAACCGCATAATTAATTGCGTTACTGCAATAATTTTTCTTAATATATATATATATATATATATATATATATATATATATATATATATATATATATATATATATATATAAATTAACAAATATATTACATTCCTTATTTTTGTATTCACATTCATAGATGCAAATTAATGTATATAATCTATGCATTCTCAATTCCTTATTCTAATTTTAGACATTTATTTTATAGGAGTGGAGTATGTTGGGATTTAATAATACTACCGCGAGTCCATTTTGTGGAAGTTTTCGCCTGGCCTAATGAATCCTGCAATTTGGTGCCAGTAGCCTACCTATTACATAATCCGATCACTAGAAGCTATTCAGGATCTCCACTAAATCTTTAAGATCAGAAGACAATTTCCCACTGGCATCTTTAATAGGGCCAATTGATTATTTTACTAGGTTTCGTTTGTAACGTACTGAAAGAACAGCTTTGGGTTTTCTTTGCTGTTTAAGACGAGTTTAATTGCAGTTTTCTTTTCTCTTATTCTTTTTTATCTGCACGTCTGAGCTCCAAGTCTTCACTTGAGTACAATCTTTGGTCTGATTTCAACTTTTTATTCGCATGATTCTTTCTTTGATTAGCTGTTTGATTTTCTTGACACGCATTAATGATCCTCTTCGACTTTGAAGTCATTCAAAAAAAATTTCCACTATAAGGCTACGGTAATTTCTGAGATTTGTAGTAGGGAAATTTGATAATAGATGCCTAAATTCTTAAAAATATGACTGCAAGAAATTAGGAACTATCATGCAGTTCGAGTCGGTAGATGCTTTACTATCATTTCTGAATCCTAAAAAATTGTCATCACTCTCCCTCAAGAGTTCATTAACTTTAACGCTTCTAACAAGTTCTTCATTACCTGTGAGGATAATCTTCAATATGTTACTTCCACTAGTAGGTTGATAAACGATCTGCTTGAGAAAGATTTCCTCTATGAAGATTAACAGTCTCTTCGAACCATCTCTGTCACCACTAGCGTCTGAAAAATTCACAGTTGGAAAATTTAGGTCACCGACTATGACTGTTAAGTCGCGAACTGAATCAAATATTTGCTCATCTGAATTTTGTGTATGCGAAAAAGTCCTGTAAATCGAAACGAAAGCCTAACAATTCCCATCTTAGCTCTAGTAGCTCGATTTCCAGCTGACGACGATTCACGCATCGCCTACAATGAATGGGTCGACGACCTCTCGAAATGGTCGCAAACAAAACGACCTGGCACCTATTGCATCATGGCTTGTGGGTACCCATCTGAAAGAAATAGTCTCTTTTTCTCTTTATGTTAGAAATAAAAAATAGCTCTGATAGATACGAAAAAAACTGAGTTCCGAAAGAAAAGAAAGTAAGTGGTTTCAACCTGCAAGAGGAAAGCGAAGAAATATTAATTTTAATTACTAGTCCCTGGAAGACGTAAATCTTGTATGGAGATGATTATAAAGATTTAGAACACCAAAATATTGCATAAACAGCCACTAAACGTGTAAGTAAACAGCCAATAAGAATGATAGTTGAGTAAGGAGTAAGATTCGGCTAAAGGATAGAATAGGAATAAATTTAAATGATAAAGCATGTGAGACTGGAGAATTTGTTGGCTCTATAAATACTCACCCACAGAGAATCTTCTGGAAGAAGCAATTATGCCTGTGACTCAAGCAGGGTTTTGAAATCAGAGTTATTCTTCTCTTAGGTGGACTGCCTGTCGTCATGGCTACGAGTTCCACCTACCCTTGTCTACCGTGATGCCCAGTCAAGGAGGTAACCTCCGTAGTAAATAGTGTCAGCTTTAAAAAGAATCCGGACGGAGATTCGAACTGCTGACCCAACGATTGCACGGGTAAGAGCGCTAACCACTATACTAGCTCTGAAAAATAAAAATAGTGTTATTCAATCTGAAAGGGAAAGAGAGGAAATATCAATTTTAATTACTGAAACCCGAAAAAGACGAAAGGATAGATTAGGAATTATAAGCGCAAATATTTAACTATAAATGAATTTTGAAACCACTGAAAATTGCGACCGACTAAGTAAGGCCTATCTCTCGATCCTGTAACACGATGTTTGATAGGGCGATGCAATGTCACGTCACTTACGACCTCTGAAAACTATTTTCTAATTGTACGATCAGAAGAAAATGTGTTTTATAAAAATCATTAATTTAGAATTCCTAAATATTGTTCTAGTTTCAGAACAATTAAAAGACTAAAGTGGACAACAGAAAAAAAACAAAAGCAGCAACAAAAAGACGAAAATAAAGTGAGAAAATAGCAAAATCATATTTTAGCTGCGACACCAACTCACAGCACTTTATATGGGAGATGTCGTGTTAAGGACGAAAATCTTGTATCGAGGAATACTTAGTAACGAACTGCCGCAATTTCTTTTTAATTTATTAACTAAGTACGCAAATACGAAGAGCTCATGCACAAGGCATCACAAATAGAACCCAAACACTCCACTTGACTAATAACAGCAATAAAACTGAATAAACAGAAACCACACCCAAAGCGGAAGATAAAAATTATGCTTGTTATAACAACATAATTCAACGGATGAGAAAAGCCACAAGGATCTAACAGAGGTCATCCGAGTCGACACCCACCCCACAAACTATGTACATCTACAAGATTGCGTCCTGAAACACTGCTTAAAAAGGCATCACCATCATGGTTCGCCCCCAAAAATAAATCATGCAGCTACAATTCATAATGTCACTAATATAATATATATGCATTTTACAAAAGAAAATCCTCCAAAGTCTGCATCTACGGGAATGCGTTCACAACATCATTTACAAAACAATATCAATATTACAATATACTGCTCAAAAACCATAATAACCTACCCTCTCATATATGTACTCAGCTCACCAACGCTTGAAAACATTTAAATATGGCCAGCTTATTGTCTCTTGCGGTAAACCATACCAGTGATCTACCACTTTTATGGTGAAAAAATACTTTCTCACATATAAACTACATCTTTGCCTTTTTATTTTCAAGAGGTGCCTTCCAGTCCTATTACTGCTTTCCAACTCAAAGAACTTGCTAAAATTTAACTTATCCATCCGAGAAAAAATTTGGAAAAGCTAAATCATATCGTCTCTCACGCACTTTCTTTTAAATGATAACATATCAGGCACCCTCATCCTATATTTTGACTGACTCTAACAGGTTGATATCATGTATAAAGTGTGTGAACCATGCTTGTATATTGTATTCTAAATGTGGGCTGACATGTGAGTTATCTAGTTTAAGGATAACTTGCTTACTTTTGTAACCAGTATTTCTCTTAATGAAGCCCAACCACTCATTTACGAGATACCATCGCCTGAAATAACTCTTTTACTAGATATCGCCTTAAATCACTCTTTTACCATCTGTCTTCGCCTGAAAGCACTCATATACGAGTTATCATCTCCTGATAGCACTTTTTACAAGCTATCATCGACTGAAAGCCTTGTTTTACAAGCTATAACCGCAGAAAGCACTCTTTTACAAAATCTTTTCTCGCGCAAATCACTTTTTAAGAGCTATCTTCGCCAGAAAGCACTCTTCTACGAGGTACCTTAGTCTCAGAGCACTCTTTACAAGCCATCATCGCCTGGAAGTAAGCTTATACCAGCTCTCAAATCCTGACAGTACATTTTTTCAAGAAATTATTGCCTAAAAGCACAGTATTACGAGGTTTCATCGCCTGAAAGCACTCTTTTACGAGCTATCATCGGCTAAGAGCACTCTTTTAGGAGCTATCTTTGGCTGAAAGCAATCAATTTTGAGATATTATCACTTTAAAGCCCTCTTTTAAGAGCACTCATCTCCTGAAATCAATATTTTACTAGATATCGTCTGAAAACACTCTTTTATTAGCCATTATCGCCTGAAAGCAAACTTTTACGAGCTATGATTGCCTGAAAGCGCTCTTTTACGTGCAATCATTGCCTGAGAGGACTCTTTTACGAGCTATCATCGCCTGAAACCACTCTTTTACGAGCTATTGTCGCCAAAAAGCACTCTCTTTTACGAGCTATCATCTCCTTAAAGCACTCTTTAAGAGGTATCATTGCATGAAAGCACTCTTTTACGAGCTATCATTCCTGTATGGGAGACCATACGTTTTTCCAGTCATTGAGGGGCACTCCCCCAAGAGTCGTATAAAGATCAAAGTTAATGGCGTGGAACTTATGGAAGAACAAGACATCGAACGTGAATTCAGAAAATATTAGCGAAATCGTGTCCGCATAAGCAACGGGGAGAACGAACTCTTTGATGAAAGATACGAGAGCAAATTCTTGTAAGACTTCAAGAGCTGGGAGCTGACCTCACACTGCATCAATTCGTGGACGGAAAACGTCTCGCGGCAGAAGAAGAATACGAAGAATACGAAGCAGCCCTGAAGAGCTTTAAGCAAAAGGCGCCAGAGATATCTGGCATCACAAAAATGCATTTGGTAAATGCTCCTCATAACATCAACAAAGCTCTACTTAAGGTATTTAATGCTTGCCTCAATGTCGGCTATTTTCCAGGCCAGATTAGGAGAGCCCGTATGATATTCATATTTAAGCCTGGCAATCTGAAGAAAGACATTAGCAGCTACAGACCCATCTCTTTGCTGGAATCCATGGGTAAATTATTGGAAATGCTTCTCAATAACAGAGTGAGAACCTTCCTAGAAACTAACAATCTATATAATAACCAACAGCACGGCTTCCGGACGAAACTTGATATAGAAACGGCTCTGGCATTGATCACCAAAATGATAGCTATCGGGAAGGCCAGAAATGACAATGTTGACATCGTAGTGCGAGATGTGGCCTCGGCCTTTAGCAAGGTGTGGCTACCGGGGCTGAAAAAAAAGATCAGCAAACTGGGTATGGAGGAAAAATTAACAAGAATACTTTGTGACTACCTAGAAGATCTAGAGGCAGTCGTAAGAGTAAACAGCTGTGAAGGGGAACCATTTAACCTGGAGGCAAAGATGCCACAGGGGAGTTGTCTCAGCCCTACATTATATACGGTGTATACCAGCGACCTGCCTTACCCCAACCAATACCTCGCTCAGTACTTCCAGCTGGCGGATGACATCACACAGGTTATCACCGGCATCTACAAAAAAAAACTGTTGACTTTGCAAACAGGTTAAGCAGGGAAATCGGAATCATCAACTTCGAAAAAATGAACACAATTAAGATCAATGTTCATAAGTTTAAGATGTCACCTATGGGACGTCGGAAGACAGCACCGTGCTGGTGCAGGACGAACTTTACGCTTACTCCAGAGAAGGCCGCGTACTTGGCTTGAAATTAACCTTAGACGGGTACAATACCTACTACAAAGAAAAGATCGCCGCTGCCACAAGGGAGCTACGGGCTCTGTATCGCTTCAAGCAACTCTCGCCAGGCAACAAGAGGAAACTCTGCATGTTAGTAAAGCCGCTTCTCCTGTACCTTCCCCCCCTCCTCCCTCTCCATACCCTGAACAAGTCCGCCATAAAGAAAGCACAAGTTGTTCAGAATAGAGCTATACGATTCATCACTAACGTCAACCTGTGCGACCACATACCATCAGAAGCCTTACATGAAGCAACAGATATTGAACCCATCAATGTTACCCTAAATAGACGAGCACAAAATATATGGCAGAAGATTTACCAAATCAACCCTGAAGAGGTGCTGAGCCCAATTAGATTACCAAATGAGGAACTACCTAATTTAAGATTTAAAAGAACATTCAATATCAGTCAACTACTAACTAATTTAATTCAGTAATTAATTAGTGAAAGTGATGAATTGTGTGGTAGGTTTATAAAGGTGTGAAAATGGTTTCTAGTTTGCCCTGGTGTTAGGGCATCACTAGCATTCTTCTCATTTTTTCTTTTTAATAATAAAATGTTCCTCCGTCATTAATGGTGCTGACTGTCGTTGACAGCCAGTTTCCTCCATTGTTATATATATTTTTCTCTTTATTAATTTAAATATATTCTACCGTCGTAGCATTCGAGCCTTTCAAAGTTTTCTAATATGCTGGATGTCTCTATTTGAATTTTGTTAAACTTTAAATTTATTATTTTCATTTGGGCACTTTGCCTCTTTTTGTTGATTGGAATTATGCTGATTAATTTTGATTTGATTGAGATTTGGACACTTCGCCTCTTTTCATTCTAAAGTTTTACTTTTTTAATTATTTAATATAGGCACTTCGCCTCTTTTATATTGACAGTTAATTAAGTTTTATTTTATAATTTGGGGAATTCTTTAATATGGGCACTTCGCCACTTTTTTATTTAAAATTTATTAAGTTTTAACTATAATTTGGGCACTTCGCCTCTTTTTATTAAAATAATTTCTCTCTTATGTTTGTTTCCTTGTTATGAATCAGGTTCAATACGGTCGCAGTAATTTGATTTTGTGTACTACTAAGTATACATTGGTAGTACTTCTTCTCTTGCACAGGTTCTACTGCTTGGGAACAGAACCGTTCTACCAATTACGCGTCTTCTATTTCTACGTATATTCAGGTTAAAGTTTATATTCGGGAGTATCACTTGGCCTATTTTATCCCGTCTTTCTCCCTAGCCTTTGGATCTCTGTATTGATCGGCTTTAGTCCGATTCTTTGGTGTAGAACCGAATGCCAAATACGGTCGATCCTTTGCGTGCCAGTAATCAGCAGAGTGGCTTTATTCTGTACCCTCTGCATCATTCTGAGAGATGTACAGCTTGCCATCTGCGTGATCACGGCCGGGTACACTAGGACTGAGCGTACCAAAGCCATGTACCGCTTTTTCTTGTTTATCACGCTGAGGCTTCGGAAACGGTAAAGTTTCCTTAGCTCTCTTTTGGCTAGGGAGACTCTGGTATTTATATGAGCCTTATATCCAGATTTATAGAGTTGTAAGCCCAGGACTTTTCCCTCGTTGGAGTACGGATAGAGTTTGTTGTTGACGATGACGCTGTCAACTTTCCGGCGGTTCATTGGAATTATGGTGAACTTCTGGCGGGTGGTCTTAATTTTCCACTTCTTCTCATAACGGTTGATATTGTCAATTTCGGCAGCTGTCGCCCTCGCCTGACTTCCAGAGTTCCTTAATGGACTCAGGACGATTTAGGTGATGTCATCTTTGTATTGCAGATACATTGAGTCGTACCTCACTGGAGCAGGCAGGTCAATTGTGTACACTAGGTACAGCAAAGGGCAGAGACAGCTGCCTTGTGGAACTCCCGCCTCGAGTTCGAATTCGGGTCGCTTGCAGCTGGAGGTTGAGGATCTTGAATTGTAGCTCTCTCAACCATACCTTATCGAAGGCCTTCTTTACATCCCGCAGCACCAGGTCTACGTACCTCCTCTCAGCTTTACTACAAGCGAGTTTTTCCGTTAGGAGGGTGAGGGCTGTTTCCGTTCCTCGTCCTTTGCGGAACCCGTGCTGCTGAGGGTTGTGAATTTCCAGCTCGGCTAGTTGTTCTTGAAGCCTGTCAGCTAGGAGCTTCTCGTAGACTTTTGCAACGATCTCCAGCAAGGCGATCGGCCTGTAATTTGTCAATTGATCAGGGGGTTTAGCCCCCTTGGGTATGAAGATTACCTTAGCAATCTTGAAACCTTCCGGGAAGTAGCCCGTATTCAGAGAAGCGTTATAGATGTTTACAATTCCCTGAATGATCTGCTGTGGGGCATTAACCAAGTTGTTCCTGGTGATGCCGTCCAGCCTGGTGCCTTTTGTTGGAAGGCTCTTACAGTGGCCATGACCTCCTCTGGTGTTATGGGACGGCCGTGGTCCGCGATCTCCCTGCCTTCGTTCACTCGATGTTGTGGGTGCGTGCGGTGCATTACCTGATTCAGTTCTTCGATCAGTTGGCTTTCGAATTCCTGGTCGAACTCGTCATTTTCTTCAGGAGTGATCCTAAAAACGTTTTTCCAGAAGTTCCTGAACCTGTCTTCCAGAACCACCGGGTCCTCTATATAGTTTCCGTTCGCCTTTATCCGAGCCTTCGGTCTTGCTGTAAGTCCCTTTAAGCTCTTGACTTAAAGGTTGAAGTTGATAGCCTCTATAAGATCTGTGCTTAGGCGTCGAAGGAGCGAGCTTCTTTCCCAGTTGGGACCCTCCCGTCTTATTTCCTCATACACTTCCCTGTGAACGCGCGCGCTATCTCTCATCTCATCTGTCCATCTGGGCTGAGGAGGTGTTTTATACCCGGATTTGGGTATGCTCTCGCGGTCCGCATCTAGTATGGACGTTGTTATCCTCTCCAGTTCCCTGTCTATCTCCTCTAATGACGCCGCGCTTAGGTCAGCTGGCGCATATTGACTGAGTCGTCTCTTGTACCGATCTCAGTTGGCCAGGGCGTAGTTTTTCCGGAGAGGGACTGGGAGCTGGATCAGTGCGAGAGATACTGTGGTGAGTATCGCTATGTGATCACTTGGGACTCTTGAGCCTAGCTCACTATGGTAATTGAATGGGAAGCCTTCACTTGTTAAGATTATGTCAGGCTTAGTTGCTGATCTGGAAGTGATATAGGTCGGAAAATCCGTCCCTATTCTCTGGATGTTTTTCCTTCCCATAATCAGTTCCAAGTTTCGGCCTCTATCGTTTGTACTACCATAGCCCGCCGCACGGCATCTGGCATTGAGGTCTTCCCCTAAGATTGCCATTCTGCATTGCCTGAACAGTGTATAGAAGTTACTTAACGGGAGATAGGCTCAGCGAGGGGCTGATAGGCTGCGGCTATCACGGGGTCTCCTACCAGTGTGTGCACCTCGATCGCCACAAAGGACTCATCGAATTCTGGTAGTTGTTTAAACGAGATGTTCCTCTTGACAGCTATTGCAGCACCATGAACCTTTCCTGGGAATGATTCTTCATGACTACTCTGTAGCCCTGTATTTTTTATTCGACCAGCTGTAGTGTCGATACCGTGCTCCGTTATAAGAATGATGTCGGGGTCAAGCACTTTGAATATGTTTCCATATGCCGTGGCCTTCCCCTCTCATCCATTCACGTTGAGTGTCAGAATCCTCATTCTGTTGCTTACTCTCCCCATTTTTGTTTGTCTAGTGTTTCTGGATGAAGTTCTTCTTTCTCCCACTTTTCTTTTTTTCTAAACTCAGCGTTCGAGATCTACTTGCAGGTGCTGTGATATAGGGTCATATTCTATGCGAGCAGAGCTTCTTCCACTGATTCATGTTCGACTTCGTAGTCGTACTCCCACTCGTAAATTTTTGATTTTATTCCTTAGAAAATATCCTTGGCTTTCATTTCTTCGGGAAAAGGGAATTGATGGCAGGCGTAAATTTTCAGATTGATGTTGTTTTCCCGCAATCTTCTATTTTTATTTTTATGTTCCTTGGTTTTCTGGGTTTGTAGTGCTTCGGAGTTCGAGGAATCAGAGGATTCCGAGGAACTGTTGGTGTTGGTATTATTTTTCTCCGACGTCGTTGCCTGTCTCTGTTTAGGCACAGGAGTTTTTGCCTTGACTGCTTGTTTCTTTTCTTTTTTATTAGCCACTTTATTAGTGTTGTCTTACCCTGTTGGTTGTTGGTTTGGAACCATCTGTAGATGCAGTACATCCCCGGAAGGGGGGTGTCCGGGAACCACATTTGTTCCATCCCATTTTTGGCTAGCATCTGATTTAGCTATGTCGCGAACGTGCCCCGGGCGAGTTAGGTTCATAACGTGCGCGTGAAGGATGCACGTCATGATCTTTGTCGAGTTTTCGTTTTGTAGTTTGAGGTATGTCTTTTTGTTATCTACCTCCGAGAGGGCTGCCTTTGCCGCTTGGGCGTATGACGTGTTTGCTCTACGCGTTTCCTCACTTTTCTTGGCTTCCTGCTTGTTCCTCATTATTTCCTTTTTTGCAGGACATGACATGGCCATAGTTCTATGTCCCTGGCCACAGTTCACGCACTTCTTGGTGTTGCTGTTGCATTTCCGCCAATTGTGCCCCTTCTCGCTGCATTTGGAGCACGTTTCTTGAGGCTCTTTGCAGTCCTTGGTGGCGTGTGACTCCATCTTGTAGCATCTGAAGCAGAATTGGACAGGAGTATATTCTCCCTCTCAATTTGCTCCCCGCTAATTTTGGCTTTGAACATAATAAGGCCTTGTTCCTTTGCCTTTTGAGCCATGATCGTTTACGTGAAGACCACCTTAAACACATGGGTTTACTCGCTTCCATCCCTTCTGTTTTTAAATTTTATTACCTCGGCTACCTTGGCCCAGGTTTGCCAAAGGTGGATTTTATCACTGATTTCGTCCGCGGAGTGTTGACCAATCCACGGGTCGATTCTTCGGCATGCCACGCTCCTGTGGGCCAGGATCTATGGTGGTACTGCTGGCTGCAGCCCAATACCTCGTAGGACCCCAACTGCCTTCTCCTTAGTAATATCCTCAATGTCTTTCTCCTTCTCGCAGATTGCGATGTAACCTGAGGCTATGTCTAGCAGCCTCACCATGGCAATGCCCAACTTGCCATTCACAGCCTCGAATACACTCTCTCTGCTAGGCTTGTGCTGCCCGTCGACCACCCGCAGAGGTATTCTAGTTGTGTGGTCTTGGGCCATCTCTTCAAGAGAGTGCCCCCTCAGCACTGGGTTTACTTTACCTCCCAAAACTCTTATTATGGGCGACTTGATTTAAGTCGATTTCTCGCTCCTTTTCTTCTTATGCTTCTGTTTTTAGATTTCTTGATGACTCCCTCTACTTCGTCGCTGAGCTTTCGTGAACGTGAACTGCCAAGAGGCTCGCCCGATTTATTAACAAATTTAACAGAAGATTAAACTGCATATAAAACCAAAAACTTAAAACAAGCTAAGAACAAAAGATTCGAAGTGGACAAACTATTAGAAAAATAAATAAATAAACAAATAAATAAAAGATCCGAAGTGGACAAACTTAAAATAAATAAAAAAATTCGAAGTCGACAAACTAATTTTGAAAAGTAAATAATGAGAACAAATAAATAAGTAATAATCTCCAATAAATTTATACTATTTATTTATAAAATAACAACCGGACTAGGAATGAAGATTAAAAAACAGTTAAGAATGGAAGTGCAATATCGAGTCTAGCATCATCTACAAGAGATCTCTTTACAAAGGCTTGAATGCTGAGTATCCAAACGACATTAAAACAATTTAGAAAAAATATGAATAACTACTGAGGTAGCCAGACAACCTGCCACAAGTACTCCCTTACTAAAATACCACTCTTTCTATCTATTCTCTACATTCTATCCACACACCTTTAATTTTTTACGATCGTTGATAGTTGATCCTTCTTCCGCTAACCCCTACCTCGCCCTGCATCGTCCTTGCATCCACCTTTTTTCTTCCGTCGCTTTCTCTCCCCTTTCATCGGCCCCTTCTTCTACTGCCCATGGACCACCTCGATCACGACCTGGCGTCCCTAAGGACCTGCACATGACTTATTTTTATGACCCGATGTTAGGCGTAGTGACCCCAACTGCTCTTAAGCCAGTCATCAAGCCGAATCTGTCATTTCGACCTGCCTACCACGGCACGTGTGGTACTTGGTCCAGATTTTCACACAGGGTGGCGGAGAAGGGATATACCACCCCACTCAGTAATAGTGGCCGGGGGCCAATCAAATGGCGCTCAATGGTGCCGCTCCCGAGCTGCGGTCACTGTTGGTCTTCACGGGCAGAAGTGCCGAATCCTTTTTCTTACGGAAGCAATCCAAGTTTTACAAAAATAAATATACTAATTGAAGTAAATATGTTGTTCATTAAAAATAACTATAAAATTATCAGCTACTCACTTTATTTAAATTTTAAAATAGCTTCTGTAAGTATGCACAACCAGCTAGCCAAGATGTTCTATCATAGTGGCCTACATTGTATTTGCGGGTGCAACACTGTTTAAGATGACTTAGTTTTTAATAAGATTTCAATAATGCAATCGCATTTTCTCCCAACTTCATTTGTATCCATTTTGTTTAAAAGGGGGTTATAACTTTAAAAAAATGAATAAACAATACGCCACACTTATCTAAGCACTACCACAGGGCTACTGATCTCAAAGATACGAAGGGTAACTATGGTAGGCCCGCCAGAATCCCTGAAATATTAACAAAATGCTTAAGATATAAGAGCTTAACCATACTAGAGTTTTTGCTATTTAGCTGCTTTCTTTCCTAGAACCAATATTTAAATATAACCTAATAGAGTGTTTAAAATTCAAAGCATAATAATAATTACGACAATGTGCCTTAGATATTTTGTTGCTTTTTCCTAGATTCTGGCATTCCAGACCAGTTGCCAGATGCAAGCTAATGAATACAAAGCTAATTTTTTTCTTAATTCTAACACGCCGTTGAAATATCTAGTTGCCAGGCAATGGCTTCGCCACTCTTCCCCACGAGGGGGGGGGGGGAAGCTTGCGCTTCGCTACTAAGATTAAAATTTAAAGTCTAAAAAAAAGCAGCCATGATTAAATTTTTATAAATTTTCTGAACTTCGCCAATTATAATAATTTTAAAAAGGAACTCTAAACTAAATTCCCCCCCCTTTTAAAATATCACGTGGCTAAAATATAGTTATAGAAGAAGATATATAAAAATAAATTTTCTGAACTTCATCATTTGTAATTCTTTGGGTTTTAAAAAATTCACGAAATTGGTTTTTGATATTATAAAAGAATTATTAGAAATAACTTTCATTAAAAAACATAAGTCATAACCAAACTAAGATGAAATTATTATTCAAATACTCAAAAAAAACATTCTTAAATTATAGAGTTAGTGAAAAAATCATAAAACTCTAATGACTATATTATTGCTAAGAGAAGCAAAATATTTGTTAAACTATTCATTCCAAAGCACCAAAAAGCAGAACTATTGATGAAATTAAGAGAAAAAAAAAAGTAGAAATCTCGACGAAAATGATGCATTTCTTCAATTGCAGTCGGGCTAATCAGGGCCTAATGCTAATTCGATTGAGGTGAACGGTACTGTATGGCGTATACAAGTATAGGCAAGCATAAATGTGAGAATAAAATGGATTCTGCTGTCATATTAATTGTTGGGGTGTAATTTCTTTTACTTTTCTTCTTAAATAGGGAAAGCATTGCTTTCATTGACTGCACGCCACTGATATATACACACTCTAACAATGAAAAATATAATGAAAGTTCGTCAAACTACAAAAAAAAACAAATAACCTAAAGCATCTATTCGATCCATCATGTTGGTCACACTACGTAACGCTGAAAATAGATGAAAACAACACATACTGCGCCATAGACCTCCGCGAGCGCCTGCAGTCCTAGAGAGGGGAAGCTCAACCGGAATTCAACTTAAACCAAAGTCGAACGTTCGAAGCCGTCGGCAAAGCTAAAACAGAAAGTATAACCCAAAAGACTACTCTCACTCTCCAACTAGGCAACCACAGCCTACAGGCAACAGTCAAAAACGAGTATAATACTCGGACAAGCACAGTATCACCCTACAAATTCATGCCATGACCAAACAGCACAAAATAATTTATTTGTATAGGAATAAAGAAAGTATTCGAAGATGATGGCCATCAGATTAAATCTGTGTCGATCTTCGAATAAAAGACAACATTCAAACAAATACTTCTCAATATCATAAAAATAATTTTCACTCAACAAACGACATCTCGCACGATCCGATTCGCTGGAACCATCATCCACACTAAGAAACAATTTCCAACCCTTATGCAATGCCGCTCTTGCCTAACATACGGGTATGGCCACTCGGCCAAATATTGCAAAACAGACCTAAAACTCTGCTTCAGAGGCTCCGCCGAAGGCCATAGCAATGCCCAATGTCAGGAAACACAAGTCTCATAAACCGTGAATACTTAAAGTCAACGACCACTTTATAAGCCGCCCAATAGAGGTTGTTAACACCATCGGTACCTCATTATGCAATATATCTAATAATCCCTTTACCATTAAAGATCTACAAACTACACTGAAAGAATACCCCAATACCTGCCTCTGCCATATCTTCCGACTATACAAAAATATTTGGAACAATGATTTATTTCCTAACGAATGGCAACTATCAAGAGTGTGAGGGAATTCCACGTGGAATTTCTTTTTCAGCACGGAAGTTCCATGTGCTGGAGAAGGTTCTGTTAGGCTTAAATTGGTAAGCCTAACCCCCTCCCCCCCTTCCACAAGCGGTAGCCTCGAACCGCGCCCACCACGGTCCACCTTTACACGGGTTAGAATCCCCTCGCAAGAAGATTCGAGGCCATTCGAGAGTAGAGCTGTTTCCCACTCCCCCCCCCCCCCCCGGGTGAGCCTCGGACTTATATAGTGCTCGTCTCCCATGAGGCAGACACAGAGTTGAGAAGTCTCGCCCGGACTCAAGAAGATTCCCCAAGTTCCAAGTCAGGTGCTAACAACAAAGCAAAGTGACCCCTGAACTATTTGTGTATTGGAATTAACCCCAGCCAGTGAGGTAATTCCATTTAACGATCGCAACCGAGCGATTTTCCCGACTTCACTCATCAGCTCCTGTTGAAGCCCTCCTCGTTCGCCCCTCGTTTTCGGGTGGCTGAAATACTCTTCCCTGGACCGGACGTTACCGCCCCTCCCCTCCTTTTTGGAGAACCGTCATCACTTTAAGTTCCCGCTCAGAAGCTCTGAGCGCCCTCGCCTCACGTGCAGAAGACATCCGTGAAGCCTTACCCCGACGTCTCACCCGGAATCCTCCGTAAGCCAATCCCTCTTCCCCTTCAGTAACCCATTTGAGTTAATTCCTCCGCATTTGAATAGTCTCCTCCTGTAATACATTAAATTTTAACTTTATAATCTGATGCATAACTACAATTCCCCCCTCGTTTACTGATGTAATTTTGCCTATTAATTTTCTGATGTAATTTTGCCCATCAATCCTCTCACTTTTATGTAAATAAAATTATATTTTTGTACAGGCCTCTTTAAATAACCTTGAGCTTTGCCATTGCCCAAATTTTACCTGACCTCGTTGTACTCTTTCTCGCTATTCAGCCCGTCGAAACTCGTGGCGTGCCGTCCCTTTGTCGGTTCGCCTTTAAGTTATTGGTCCCTTCCCCATAAATATAATATGGTATTGATATAATGTAATGTCATACCACGACAAAGAGTGTTATCATTTTTATAACCAAACAACTACAGGCCAAAAGCCGTCAAATCATGTACATGCAAACTACTAGAAAAAATTATTAACTCACGACTCTATGGCAAGAGAACATCTTAGAGCGACTACACAGAATGGGGTTTCAAGGCTCTGCATCTTCCTATCATACGCACAAACATACGCACGGCATGAAAGGGTCCTGCGGGGTTGTGTATTTAGTATAACACTTTATAATTGCGGTAAATTATTTCACAGTCCAAGTTCCCCACTAGATGTTCACTCTATGTGAACGATTTCGCCTTTTAGCTGCCAGGTGAAAATGCAAACTCGGTCATCGAAAATTCCAAACCACCTTTAACGCAATAGCAGTCTACACCACCAAACTTGGGTTAATGGTCTCGCCAGAATAGACTACAGCAAAAACATTCTTCAGGAAAAAATGGAATCCTCCTCTCCCACTCAAAATACAACAATGGCAAATTCAATTCAAACACAAAGTCAGATTCCTACGAGTAGACCACACATTTGACAGCAAAATGAGATGGAGACCACATATTACAGACCTGCGAAGACGCCCTACTACAATACTAAATCTCCTGTTGAAACACTTCCCAGGAGGGAGGAGCCCTGTGTAGCCTATTACACTTGGTATCAGAAGGAGCTGCACATCCTTCTGGCCTGAGTCGAAATTAGGGAAGCCCTGTGTCCCTAGGTTGATTTGAACTCTCTGATGGGGGCTGGCAAGGCTATTGTGGCGCTTTGCCCTAGCCCTCACTCAGCACTGCTTTACCTCTTTATCGGTATTGTTATTATTAATTATTATTAGTTATTATTATTAGCATTATTATTCTTATTATCATTCTTATTTTATTATTATTATTATTATGATTTATATTTATTTAATATGATTAGTAGTAATTATTCTTATTATAAGTTATTAATATGATTTATTATTATTTAATATTATTTATTATAAATAGTATTATTATCATTATGGCTATCTTGCTATCACCTAAACCATTTCCCCCCGCACTTTATACCAGGCTTGTTTCCACCTGTACAAAGTAAGGCACACTATGAAAAGTGGCCTAAAAATACACCTACAAGATATTCACTCACATCCCACACTAACACATCTCGCTTTCTTATTTTAACGTTTATTTGAATTATTTAAAAGCAAACAATACTTTATTAAATGAAAAAATACAATTTAGTTTTAGAAAGTGACAGTGGAGAACTAAGTGACGATATGTGCGAATCAATATTTTTAAGTATACCAAAGAAGTCGGAAACACTAGAGTGTACTAAACACAGAACTATAAGTATAATGAGTCAATTAGTTGAAGTAATCCTAAGGGTAGTAGTTCTAGAGAGAATAAGAGCTAAGATAAGGAATGAACTAGCAGAATAGCAACAGTGCCGGTTTAAGCCAGTAACACATGTAGCGCGTGGTATGGGCTCCGCGCTTCAAGGAGCCCCGCGGGGATGCACAGAAGGCCGAGACAAAATAATTATTCGTTTTCCTGATTTTTTATATTATTATATATGATATTACTATATATAAGAAAAATATAGAAAACTTCACTAGAGCATACTGCTTAGTATAATAATAAATTTGGCATTATGTTATGGTAGTACACTGAATAGTCCAGGGCTACTCAACTGGCGGACCGTGGTCCAAATCCGGACCTTCTGGGTGCAGCAGAAATAAACATATATAAATTGAATAGCATGAAGGTCCTGGCGATGGATTCTTAAATGTGTATTTCCTTGATTGACTGGAGGGCAAGTTTGGGGTGTATTGTGCATAATGTACTAAACCTATTAATGTGGATAAAAGTTTAGTATAGTTTATATTAAATATCAATAACATAAAATGTGATAAATCAGCTGGGTGGTGATATTGATGAGAAATATTGAGATCGTGGCTCAGTGAGAGACCTGCGTTGCCAGATCTACCGAAATATTATGAGATTTACTGAAATTTTGATGAATCTCAGAAATAATTTATCAATCTCATGAATAATTTGTATATTGTTTTTTTCAAATTATAATGCTTTTTAACTTAATTTTATCTAAATAACATATATGACAAAAATTACTACATATATATTAAAGTCCGTCTGCTGAATATTTACTTACCTAGTGATTTTTCTCGAAATAATCTACTGGAATTTCCTCTGCACTATTTGGCAACACTGGACTGAAGACTCGTTTTAATGTCAGTCGAGGCACAGCTGAATCTTAGCGTGAGTTTTGTTGTTTTTGACATGTCAAATGGTAGTTTTAGGCCTCTTATCAATAGTATTCATAAATAATCCAAGAGTACGTTGGTAGGGTATTGAGTATAATAATATATCGTGATGCGATGAGATAAAGGAGTAAAATAGTTTTCTATCTTCAGAAGCGATCACTCTGCTGGTGTATATTATTTAAGGTCACGTGTACCCCAAATTGTGGCGTTGCCAATACATTTATAGACCAATATTCGAGAGTTATCATAACATTAAATAAAGATAAATCTGCAGTGAATGTTGGCCTGTGAATATACTGCAAACTTGACGTACTTTATATTTGGGGAAATATTGGATCAATACTGTTTCGGTCTGGCGTCACGTATTACCATTACTATCAGTATTATAGCTACTATCATTATTAATAACAAGGTAAAGTATAATATTTGCTTATGTTAATAATATTATTACAATGTTCCTGTTATATTGAGTAAACAGCCGCACTTTCTTTAACGTTGTATGTGTTAACGAAGTATGTGTCAACATGAGAAAACTGTATCTTTGTTCATTCATTTAATTCTGAGTGAGAATCAAGTTAAAGCGTGGGTTAACACCCATCGCATGTGGTAAACACAATATATACACATAAATGACACCTCTTCTTCAATATACAGTAAACATAATGAATTGGAAATTATATACAGTGTCAGTCGAAATTAGTAATTTTGCATTTTTTTTTTCAGAAAAAATCAATGGCGAATCGTGAGCGAGATTTGGGGCGCAGTTACTCGTCTGGTAGTGCTGAAAGAAAAACTAAGGCGGACAAATTGAAGGAGAGAGTGGCTGTGTCCAAAATTCCAAAGTTGATGACTACTTTCTTCAAGATACAACCTAGTGACACTGACACATGTTGAAGGATGGGAAGGTGAACCTTTCCATCCTTCAACATCAGCTGATAAAGGTTTAGTTGAACTTGAAGCTGAGGTCAACAAACCACCCAAATATGACGAGGATAAGAGTCTCAAGGCTGATAATTTTGAAGAAACCGAAACAATGGTACACAGTAGAGCAGAAGAGCAAAATATAGATACAATTGAAACAACACCAGTGTCAAAAAATGAGGATGTCGACAACAAAAACAGCTTTTCCACTGATCTAGGAAAGTGGCCACCAAAATCTGATCAGGTTTTGAAAGAATACTGGATTGCTAAAAGAAGCCAGGACTATCAAAATAAAAGATCTTCGTTTACTTCCTCCAAAAGACTACAAAAGCGAAAATAAAACAAGATTTTGTCAGAAATCTTACTTTCACAGGGTTCACAAACTTAGAAATTGTAAACAACAAAGAAGTTGGCTCTGCTACTCACCAGGCCAAGGCTGCCTATTTTGCTTTCCTTGCAAAGTTATGAGCCCAGAGTTCTCTTCTAAGTTTGCAGAGGAAGGTTTTAATGATTGGAGAATTCTAACACTGGATTGATTTGAAACGAAGAAAGTACTGTTCACAAATAAGCTATTGTTGCCTTGTTAGGTCGTAAGAAGAAGAGTGAACGTGTTGATTCTGTACTTGTCAAACAGATAGAAAATGAACAACAATACTGGCGAAAAGGAGGCCACGTTTTAGCAGAACGAGGTCTCCATTTCCATGGAAGTGATGAAACTTTTGGCTCTTCAAAGAATGGTAATTACCTTGGACTGTTAGAACTGCTGGCCAAGTTTGACCCATTTCTACCTGAGCACATAAATGCTCATGGGAACAAAGAAAAAGATCATAACTTCATATCGGTCCAAAGATGTGTGTGAATAGTTTATTAGTCTGATCGGGGCCATGATGCTTGGCCAAATAATCAGTGAAATTAAAAAGTCCAAGTATTATTTAATTTCACTGGATTCAACACCAGATTTAGCACACATTGACCAACTTACTTTGATTGTGCGATATGTGTTGCCTTCTGGACATGTAGAAAGATTGACCAAGTTTTTAGAGATGGAAGGGCATAAGTCTGCAAAACTTGCTAATAGCTTACTGGATTTCTCTTTAGAAAGGGAAATCGACATTAAAGATTGTAGATGCCAGAGTTATGACAATGCTAGTAACATGAGTGCATAATACAATGGACTACAGGCCGTCATCAAAGAGAAGTATAATTTTGCGGAGTATATTCCATGTTTTGCACATTCCCTCAACTTGGTAGGAAAATTTGCTGCAGAATTTTGTCCAGAAGCCGTCAATTTCTTTGCTTTTGTTGAAAATATATACACATTCTTTTCTGTTTCTACTCGTCGATGGAGTCTCCTCGCAAAGGCAGTGTCAAATAGTAAATCTCTACTTCCTCATCCCGGAAGAATGTCTGATACTAGATGATCTGCTCGAGCAGATGCGACTTCAACCCTCCATAAAGGCTATTCTATAATTATGAATGTATTTGAAGACATTGCTAAGGATACTAATGTCAAGCTTGAATGCATATAACAGGCTAAAGTACTCTTGGTAACCATGATAACATTGGAGACAGGACTTATGGTCATACTGTGGGATCAGATTCTGCAAAGATTTCAGAAAGCCAGTGTCTTATTACAGTCATCAGATTAAAACTTGAATTCTACTTGTGCGGTGTACAAAACTTCGCAAGGTTATGTTGAAGCTATTCGACCAACTTTCACAGCTATTGAAGATAAGGCCAAAATTCTTACTGATTGCCATCAATACCGCAAGGACGTTTCACGACAAAGACGATGGAATTGCAAATATGACTACTACCATGGTTCTATCTCAAATGATAGCAGCATAGAATCCATCCAGCCATCTGAATCATTCAAAATTGGAGCTTTTCTGGTTATTTTGGACAGTTTTGTTGCTGCTCTCTCAAAAAGGCAGATGGAATATATGAAGTTGAAAGGTATGCTTGAGTTTCTTCGAAAGCTGCCAAAGCTTACTCCAGATAAAGTCAAGGTAAAAAACTGGTTCACGCTTACCCTGGAGATTTTGAAAAGGAGTTCGAAGAGCAATTGATCCATTTTTGTGAACTTTTGAAAATTGACCTAGCTGATATTGTTGCTGGATAACAACAAGACCTTTACGAACTGGCATTGTATCGTCTGATAGTTAATAATTCTTTTGGGTCTTGTTTTCCTAATGTCGAGATCACTTTGGAGATTTATTTAACTCTAATGGTTACCAACTGCAGTGGTGAACGCTCCTTTTCAAATGTAAATAGAATCAAGAACGAAGTAAGAGTCCGTATGGGTCAAAAGAGTGAACCATCTCTCTTTAATAAGTATTGAGCACGAGTTACTGAAGGAAATTAACACGTCAAAAATAATTGAGTTGTTTTCTGTACCCAAGTCTTGTAAGTGCTTAATGTGAGCCACGTAACTAGCTGGTGTGCACTCAGTTAGGCAAATGGTTCCAAGATTCTCCAAGGCAGCACAAATAGTCTACTGGCTAAGCTACTGGTATGCACGGTGTAGCTCCTTATAAGAGAATAAAAAGTGTACAAAATAAAACACTTTTTTTTCAGTTTAGTTCTACCAGCCATACTAGCAGTTCTTTTAAATTCTTCAGATAATTTTTTTCCTCTCTGCAAAGAAAAATAGGAGGTTGGGGTGAGATACAATATATATATATATATATATATATATATATATATATATATATATACGGGTGGGGGCCCCACTGTTCCTTGTGCTACGGGCCCCGCATCTCCTTAAACCGGCCCTGAATAGCAATATGTCTTCCTAGAAGGAAAAGGAACAAGAAATGCTATATTTATACTAAGAATGTTAAGAGTGAGAGAAGTATAAAGATACAGAAGGATTTGTACATGTGCTTTATAGATTATGACAAAGCATTCGATCGAGTCAAACATGAAGACCTAATTGACGTTTTGAAGGCTGTCGGAGTAAACGGAAAAGACTTGAGAATTATACACCAACTATATTGGAATCAGAAGGCAGTAGTAAGAGTGGGGGTAGATTGAATAGATATAAGAAGAGGAGTAAGACAGGGGTGCGTTCTCTCTCCAGATCTGTCCTCTCTGTACAGCGAAATGATAATGAGACTAATTGAGGATAGAGAAGGTTTCAACATGAGAGGCCAAAATATAAACAACATAAGGTTTGCTGATGTCATGGTACTGATTGCTAACACCCAGGAAAAACTTCAAGACATTTTAACAGTGTCAATAAATGTGGATAAAACAGAAGTTATGATAATTAGTAAAAAGGCACAGGTCCCTAGGTGCATGGTAAGAGTGAATGACAAGGCTATGAAACAGGTAAGAAGATTTTGCTACTTGGGAAGTTATATTACGGAAGACGGAAGAGGTAATGGGGGAAATTAAGAGAAGAATCTGCGAGGAAAACAAGACATTTCAGAAGATGAGGAATATCTTATGTAGTAGACACTTATCAAGACAAACAAGAAAAATAACTGTTACAACTTATGACTGGTATGTGCTATTGTATTGGCGGAGAATGTTGAAGATCTCGTGGTGGAGAGAATACCAAATGAAGAGGTACTAAGGCAAATGGGAACTGGAAAAGAATTACTGAAAAATCTAAGAGGAAGTAGAATGAGATTTTTAGGACATGTTTTGCGAAGAGGAAAAATAGAAAATTTGAGTCTAACTGGACCAATCCCAGGAAGAAGAGGAGTAGTAAAGACAGTGAGAGACGGAAACATGGCTGGACAGATGCTACAAATGACAAGTGACAGAGAAGTGTGGCATTCCATGGTCACCAACGTCTGCAGGGGCACGGCACTTCGGGAAGGTAGGATAAGTAAAGGCGCATGCAGTCGTGCTGCACTGATCTTTGAACGCTGGGTATCTTGTATCGAATGCCGGATTGTCATTGCCAGGTGTATTATATGAGATGTGATACTTAGAAATATATACTCATACATATAAAATAAAAATCGACAAACAATAAAAATTCAGAACATGATTACTCATTGAACATAGTTCCTTTACAAAAAGAAAGTCAAACTGGTTTAAATTTGTTTTGAAAGTATCTAGTGACTCAGCTGCTGACAAAAATTTCAAACATCAATGACGGGGTTAGACCAAAATCACTTGCTAACGCTAGTTCGGCGGAGTTTTTTTTTAGAATTTTAAGTTATGACCTCTCGTAAAATTATTACTGTTAAAAATTATTTGAACATTAATTGATTACACTTTATTATCAAATACCTTTTACATAAATTACATGACTTTTGCAACTTCAAATTCATCAATTAGTTTTTTTGGTGTCAATTGTACGCAGTAAATTACTTTCAATGGACAGAAGTCGTTGCTGGTCCATCGTTGATTGTTTCAAGTCTCTAATTCTTTTCAGATAAGAAAAGAAAAGTTCCCCTGAGCAATTTGTAGCCATTAAATTCGCAGTGTTAGTTCCGTGTCCGTGTTTGGAAAAGCAGAAGTGACACCAGTAGTGGGGAGCATTGTAAACATTTTGTGTGCACTTCCAGCTCTTCATACCAGCATATAAATTGATGAAATTCAGCAGGGAAATCTGACCAAAGGACATTCGAATAAACAACGACAAGTCTTGTAATAGCAGCATCGATATCTTCATCAAACATAAGAATCATACTGAGTCAAAACACCAAACCTCTGTAGCACTGTAGAATATGCTTCTCGAGTTGATCAATGATGACATAAAAGGTGGTAACTTTAAACCTTTCCTGGACAGACATCCCTTCCAGAACATCTGTAGTTTCCCCATCATTAACACATTCTTCTTATGTTTAGGCACTCGTTGATGTTCAGATTTGTATGTGCTGCAATAATAGTCAAACTTCTCTCGGCATTCATCTAAGAATTTATCCAAGCTCTTCAGCAAACCAATAGCGGGTGTTAATTCGATGGTCGAGCATTGAACAATTTACTACAGCAGTTGAAACGCTGCAAAATTCCACTCCATAGTTCACACATTAAGGCAAATTCAATGGTGTCCCGGTAATTAGACAGTGAATCTGCCTTATTTATTGTTCTACCGTTACGAGTAGCATCCTCTGAGATCTTCTGCAGAGCACTTTGAAACTCATGGTGCCCCCATCAAAACTGCTTTTGTGGAATCAGACCGAGCAGACCACCGCGTATCTATTGGGTGTTATGGAACTAGGCATTCAGGGGTCTTTTTGACGTGGCTTAGCAAGACATGCCAACGATGTGTTGTTGCACCACGTTAATTTTCAAAGTTGATTCCTTGATCCCATAAGTATCGAAGCAGAGTGTCAACTAGATTCTGTCATGTGTGACTGGAGATTAGCATGAAAGTCATAAAATGCTCCATTGGTGGTGATCCACCATATTTACGTAGCACAGAATGATAGTTAACTGGTCAGAATGTGTAATATCTGGAGTAGAACCCACAAAAACCGAAAAGTATCGTGCCTTTGCAATCTCATCCTTGATAACACTAAGAAGTCGCTTACCCATCATAGAAATTAGTTCTTCGCAAATTGTTTTTGACAGGTAAGATGTGTGGTCTCGTCTGCGATTGGCATGGGCACAAATATGTTAGGACAAAAAATTAATGAGCCAGACCTCTTTCAAAAAGAAAAATAATTGTTTCAACACAGCGTGACAATGTTTCCCCAGTATTTGGTCTAGTCCAGCATGTTTTGATGTAACTGCTCATCAACTCACCCAGCATCAACATCGCACTCGCATAAATGTCAGAACTGACTTGATGTGCCTTGGACTGGTTTTATCCGTTTTTAAGTACTGAGTATTTTCTTCGAATATGTAAATCATTGCCCATAAAGATGTACACGGTCAAGTGAAAACATAAGTCAAGGAAAGCAGAAAACACAGGCTTTGGCTGGAGAATATACAAGCCAGTCACGATCAAATCCTTCACCATTCGGCAAAATCTGTTTGAAGGCACTGGAATTTAAAAAAACGATAAACACCAGAGAATTCCCACTTTGTTTCAAGATAGCTTTCTGCAAAGTTCGAAAATGGTTTGCTCCCAGTCTGATGAAAATTTGACGTAAGTGGTCTGTTATGTCACCAAAACCCACACCATCTGTTAAATTTCCTTCGACAACGTCAGATGGTCCGGTTTCAACAGTAGGCTCCTCGTGGTTTCTGTTCGCTTGTGATCAAGGCGAAACACCAACATGAGTAGAAGCATAGCATCTTTCTCACTGACATGAAAATATGAAGTCAATTTAGATATCTTTTAGAGCTGATTTTCTTCATTGTACTTCTTCTTCTCCAGCTCCTTTGCTCGCTCCCAGCCACCTTTGCGTTTTGAAATTTTTGTTCCTGCAAGTAGAAAGAAGATAGCCTATATTAATAATGAATGACTTACCAATGATATTACTATCAATGAAATAGAATATATTCCTAAAATATTAATAGGAGACATAGTCCAAACCAAATTTCTGCTCTGAGTACTGCTACTGGTATGTAACTTTTACATACCAGTAGCAGCAGTGAGAGCGAAATTAGTGCCTCTCTCTTTCAATCTAGATATATGAAACAAAAGTTATTTTTTTCCAATTTATTAATACAATTGATAAAATTTTCATTACAAAATGTATTATAGAACATATGGAAGCAAATACTTATATTTTAAGTGGTATAAATACATATTGTATTGTGAAGAATTGTGAATAGCTATAAAAATATTAATACTTATGAGCAAAATGGGTGTAAAAAATTTAGTTAAATCATGGGAGAGTAAGCAATTGAAGAATAAATACACAGGATAAGATCTTGTTATAAATACGGAAAGAAAACAGGGTGCGTACACACTTCATTCGGTGTGCGTCAAGCTACAGATTTCATTCAGTGTGCGTAAAGGAGATTCACCAATATCTCGGATTCGAAAATCGAACAGAGGAGTCGCGATGCTGCAGGAATGACTTCCAGAGCTAATAGCGGTTAAACAGTGTCTGGCTCTACTTCCAGCAAACCATTGGTGCCCTGGGAAAATACAGCTTCACAAGTTAAAATATCCTTAGGCTATTACAAAAATCACAAAAATAAATAACTCATTATCCTTCTACTCATCCTTTACTAATGATCATGATTCAAGAAATTATTTTTATACTCACAATATAGATTAAGTTCCTGTTAATGTTTACCAAATTGAATTACAACTCTTGCAATTATTTAACAACGTTTAACCTTAACTTAACACATGAGAAATAACTATGCACATAAAATACAATAATATGTAACTATAAATATCTCTAATAATATAAGACTAAAAACTCATAGTAATTCTCATTATGCTTCCTTATCATGACATCGAGATAAGCAAAGATTGGTGGATTTCCTCCCTTGCCATATCGTCTAAACGTTTATTCCAAGAGGCCGCTCACCTTATCGGGCTCTTCAACATAGGCAAGCTTGAGTAAGATTCTAGTGAAGATACTCGAGAATTTCTTGTAATACGTCAAATTTGCAGCTTCTGGTCTAGATCATTTCTATAATTTTAATATAATAATTAATTCCTAAAATGAAAAGAAAGGAGAACTTAACAACAAATTTCTACTAGGGTATAGAAAATGCGATTTTTCTAAAACATATAAGGTAGCTAGAAGCATTAGTAATCAACACGAACACTAAGCTTCAACATGAACTAGAGAGGATGAATTAAATAATTTTTACTTAATATGATTAGGCCTATTACTTATTACTAAAATTAATTCTTGATACTAAGCGCTAGTCATATAGAGTCAAAATAAATTGATGTACATAGATTTTTAACAGTTTAAAGTTTCCTGGTCTCAGTCCTCCTAAGAGGGGCAGTCAATAAGTTTTGCGAATAGGTAGGGCAAAACAGAGGAAGGGGGATGGCTGTTTGTGGGGGTGTTAGCACAAGTTATGAAAAGTCAGGACCTGCAGCCGCACGCTCCTGCCTCATCTATTTAAGAAGCAATAGCTGATCGCAGATCGTCAGTCACAAATTTTTCAACAATGGAGAAGGTTGAGCACCGCGCAGTGATCAAATTTTTGACCAAGGAAGGCAAGAATGCAAAAGAGATCCATGAACGCATGGTTGCAGTTTACGCCGACACCGCCCCTTCCTATGCAACCATTGCCCGCTGGAATAGGGAGTTCCGCCATGGTCGTGAGTCCCTTGAAGATGACTCCCGTCCAGGACGCCCGTCAGACGTGACCAATGAGGACAATGTGGCCCGTGTGGAGAGGATGATCCTCGAAAATCGTCGGGTGAAGGTCGAAGAAATCAAGAGAGAACTTGGTATATCACATGGAAGTGTTATGAACATCATCCATGACAATTTTGCCATGACCAAGGTCTCTGCCCGTTGGGTCCCTAGAAACCTCACGCCCCATGGTCGACTTCAACGTCGTCAAAGTCCACAAGGCCAGAGTTGCACAAGCTGCCCTGCGCGAGTGCGGATTCGTGGAGCTCTGCCCCCCCCCCTCCCTCCTACAGTCCAGATCTGGCCCCTAGCGACTACTTTTTATTTCGCCAGCTCAAGGCTGCACTGCGTGGACGACGGTTTGGGGACGATGAAGATGTCCAGCTCGCCGTCCAGGAGTGGATTGAACAGCAGTCGGGAGATTTGTGGTTGTCGGGAATTCGAAGCCTCAGGGACAAGTGGCGCAAGTGCATTGAAGTCGAGGGTAGTTATATTGAAAAAATAATAAACCACTTTTCCTCATATCTCGTTTCCTTATATCCGAATTGCAAAACTTATTGACCGCCCCTCGTATGTTGCTTCTCCGGCGGACGTGAGCCAGGGCAAGCCCCAACTCCTAGATAGACCTTGCATGGATCTTCTTTGTCTGCAAATGAATGCTTTAAATGATTAGGACATTTTTTGCGATTTGAATCTATTTTTTGGTGAAAAATAAACTAATATATCTTTTACTTTATTTTTTGTTGCCTGGAATTTTGGCTGGCCCTAAAGCAATAATTGCTTTGTTTGACTAGTGGTTAATCCGGCAGTGATCCTGGTATCATTAAGCACCAGGGCATGATAATAATAGGTGATCACCCACGCTACTCTTTAGTGGACCCGCCTATCTCTACTTCTTTTTATTACATACTCTCCTATCCCTTTCCACACCTACTCTCCTATCAACAGAGCTTCTGGCTGTCGGCTGTTTCGTCCTCTTATGAGATTTAGTCGAGTTTAGTATATACCGTGAGGTCCCTAGCTACTGAGAGGGGCGAAAGCCCGCTAACTAGAGCAAGTATTAGGTACGGGGTGTGACGAAGAGTCGATCTGCTCACCTTCCTCCAATACACAAATAAGGGGCCTACGATGGCACCATCCTTTATGGTTAAAGTTCCGGGACAATTTGTCCGGGTTCGCAAAGCCCATCAACGCTAGACTGGGACCGATTATGTAAAAATGATCATATTCTGGATCCTATTCTGATCCTATGGATACCTTTCTCTTAACCTTCCCACTCATAAGGAGGTATTTACTTTCCATGAAGTTTTTCTTTTCTTTTTTATTGTGATTATGGCGCATCGAGATCCGCCTCTAAACGCGGCCTCGTTCTCCCTAGGTGCGGGAGAGGATGAGGAAAATCGACGCACTAATTGGACCGGTGGAGAGCTCCCCTCTCACCATCGCCCGGTGGCAGAGGGTCTTACCCTTTGCCATCTTTGGAGCCGCTGTCGGGCAGCTCTACCTCTGAAAAGGAGGTGGCCCCCTGTGCTTCCTCAAGGGCTACTCCTACACTCTTCTAGCAGAGAAGAGGCTTACTATTCTCTTAGGCCTATCTGTGCGAGGGTTTTTCCCTCACCCCCTTCTGTGGAGTCAACAATGGATGACTCCGTCCTTCGCTCAATTGCAGTCCCCTTATCCTATCGCACGGGACTGCCAAGAGAATAAGCATGTGTCCCATAATCTACTAAGCCCGGTGGGAGCTACTTGATGCGGGCCAACACCTTAGGGTGGCAAAAACAAGCTTTCGCGTCTGGCGGTGCCACATTCAGTCTTGCGATCATTTATTTTGACATTGCGTAAGGTCAGAGTGACTCCTCGGAGACTTGACTCTCAGGGAAGTACCTGGAATGGGATCCGTGATGCCTTTGGGGAGACCATGTTGGGTGCGTGCTCCCTACCCACTCTCCCGGGGTATAAGGGTTTTGCAACCCCACCACTACGGAATAGGTTCATGGCACGAAGATGCGTAATTTACATCCGGCATGATGTCTCTGCTCTTCTCTTTGCTTTAAATACCTTATTTTAGGGTGTAGCAGTGTAGCTTCACCTGGATAGGAGGTATACCGTTATTTCTGCGTACATTCACCATCAGCGGAGCTCGACGCGGGAGATTTCCACTACATCGTGGCACGGTTGTCGAGGCCTTTTCTCTTGATCTGGGATTTGAACAGTAGACGCCACTTCTGAGGATACTACTAGATCAGTAGTATCGTATCCTAAATGTGGATGAGTTTAGGCATTTCTTCCCAACAACTGCTTTATTTTCCTGTCTTGATCTATCCTTGTGCTCTCCAGATGCACAACCTTATTTTTTGTGGGGCGGTAGTCAAAGGCCTTCATGATAGTAATCACTTTTCCATTCAATTATCATTTTCTGGATCCTGGTGCCTGAGAGATCACTTGACTGTGTTTGCTACAGGCACGATGGTCGCATTTCAGGAAATGACTGATTTATATTTCTCAGTCGAGAAGTTTAGGTCGGTAGATGAGGCCGTTGAGTTCTACTCCGGCAACCTCATCGCCGTAAGCCTAACTACTATTCCTAAAACGTCTGGCTGTTTGGCACGCCAACCGCTTCTGTATCGGTAATGTGATTGTGAGACGCCCCTCAAACAGGAGTGCTATTCCTGCATGCGCTATAAGCGCCGCCCGAACTATTTCACTTTCGGTGAATTAAATCGAGCTAGGACCCCTATTTTCCTGGTGGGCATGCATGTCTTCACCTAACGGGAAAGACCCCTCTAGCAGAGGTGTGAAAGCGAGTCAAAGGATTCAGTACGAGTTCTCACAGGACCCTCCTGACGTTCTACAGGAGAATGGGACAACAATCTCACGTCCCGAGTCCGTGGCGGAGTCTTTCGCAACCTCTTTATGAGCATTCTCTTGTCCGAATGCTGCTCCACCAGCATTCTATGAGCGTCGTGATGTCACGGAAGGCCTGCCGACTGGACTTTACCTCCAGAGACGGAGAACCCTTTAACGACATGTTTACATTGAGAAGGATTTATTCTGTTCTGACTTCGTGGGCGGACAACGTCCCTGCTCCAGACGATGTACCCTATGTCATGTTTCGATAAATAAGTGAGCGAGGCAAGGCCATTATGTTAGATTTGTTAAACAGGGTCTGGCCAGTACTTAGCCGCCCAGATTCCTGGCAAATGACTGTTGGGCTCACTTTTCGCAAACCCAGTCGATATTACTCTACCCCGGTCGGTTTCCCCCCAATCTCTCTAGACTCTTGCGTGTTTAAGTTAATAGAGAAATTGGTAAATGTTAGATTAGCATTTTTGTGAACAGCTCAGGTCAACTATCTTCAGCACAGTGCGACTTTCGCAAGTTACACTCTCCGGTGGATGTTCTTGTCCAACTGAAGAATTCCGTCTACAAGGTCTTGCTGCGTAGACAGCACTATGCCAGGATGTTTTTCAATCTAGAGAAAGCCTATGATACAGCAGGACGATGCTGTACAATGGAGGCTCTACATACGATGGGAGTGAGAGAACGCCTCCCAATTTTTATTTCTGAACTGAAATTTTGCGAGATCGTCGATTGCGCGTACGGTTGGGTGGGAGCCCTCTGCGACCCAATGGAGCAGGAAGAGTGTGTCAGGCAGGGAAGTGTCTTCTGTGTCACACTTTTTGTCCTGAGAATCAACGGCATCACCCTCTACTTGGACGACCTTTTGATCTCTTTTGGCGCGGTCAAGATGCCAACTCTGGAGCATGGACTCCAACAAGCATTGAACCGTGTATCTCGCTATGCTTAAGAGCAAAGTCAGTTTTCTTTGGCCAAGTTTAAGATTGTTCACTTTTGCCATAATCTACGTCTCAACCCCCACCCGAACTTATTCCTTCACGTTTTTTGCCTGGAAGTGACGTTCAGCACCTGGGATCCTGATAGTTATACTGCCTTGCTTTTCTGTCGATCCTTTGTTCGTTCAAAGATTGAGTAAGAATGCGAGTTTTATACAACCGCATCCGAGCGTGCAATCCGGAAGATGAACTAAATCCACTAAACCGGTATCTGCCTGGCGACCTGTGCCTTTCACACCCTCCCCATTGAGAGCCTACTTATCAATGACACTCGCTTTGGGACATGTGCAGTTAATTATGCGCCTGTACGCGCATAATGAACAACGGCTTTCACTGGATCCGCAGCCGATCTCGACGTTGCCTATGCCACCGAGAGATGTCCGTCATACCCTAAGCCCTTTGGATTTAATGCGAGGAAACTCCTTCTAGAACTTAGTGTAGCTCTCTGGCCAGTGGCGCCCCTGGTTCTTTCCAGGTCGCCACCCTGGAAGTTACTACTTTTGACTATTTGTCGTCACGCATCTGCTTCCCAATATTTAACAACGCCGAAAGTATTGCGCTCTACCTTATTGGAGCACACTTCGTGTCACGCTGGAACGGTGCTAGTGTATACGAATAGATCTAAGTCCCTGGAGGGGATTGGTTTCCACACGCTGAGATGGTTGCAATACATCGTGCCCGGTTCGGAGACCGGATTGTAATCCTTAGCAACTCACAAAGTGCCTTGAGTGCTCTAGGGCCATTGGAATCTCCACACACCCTGGTTCGCGGTATCCGTATCACCATGGTTGCGGAGAGCCAGGCAGACGTCGAAATTATTTTCTGGTGGGTTCGGGGATATGTGGGAATTACGGAAAATGAGCGCTTCGATGAAGGCGCCAAAGACTCTGTGAGGACTGGGCGACCAGACCGTCGTTTCGCTCTTCACCACACCGATTTAAATGCAGGAATCTGGGCATCCCTCCGTACTGTTTTGTAAAGAATATATTCACGGCCGAGGGGAACTCAAACTTGCGTGTTAATGCGCCATTACTGTTCCTATCCCCCCCACGCCGAGATGGCTTCAAGTTGCTTTCTGTCGGCACATTTTTGTCGAATTTCTCAGTCTGGGTGATCTTCGCGCACGTTACCTGCCCCCTGTACTCGGGATGGGTTCGTTTACGCAGACTTGTGGATTTTGGAGGAGGTTTTCTCCTTCATTTTATTGACTCTCTTTGTTGGAGACCGCATGTTCCTGCGCCAGAAGGAGGAGCGTGGTTCCTTACCTTTAATGTTTGGTTTTGGGGGGTATTTTTTTTGTATGCTTTTTGTTTGTTTTTAATCTAGTCCATTATTATGCTGTAACGTAATTTCGGCGACTTTTTTCCTAATAGGCATTCGCCAGATGGGCCTTTTAAAAAAGTTCCAAACAGCTCAATCTTCAAAATATGGAAAGAAGTAATCAAGCTCTAAAGTTCTAATGAGAAGAATTCGTTATAAATAAATGAATTTCCTTCCCCTACCTTATTAACCTACTTTTAAAAAAATAATTAATTAAAGTTCTAAGGGAGCAACCCAAACGCTTATATATCTTCACATTATGAACTAATAGGAATCAAACTCTGTTATTCTCTTGACAAAACGTCATATGAAAGAAATGAATTTCTGCCTCTAACGGGTATTGTGAAATTCCTGCTACACTCATTGCGACGCTCTCATCAAAGGCTACGATGATAGTTTGATGCAGTTTGACTATTTTTTTATTGGTTTACTATATAGATGTGTTTTTATTGTAATATTAATCAATGTGGCCACCCTCTGCCACGAGCACGCTCTCTGCTCTCCAGGGGAGACCTGAAGACCGCGCACACCTTGCGGACGAAGTCCTTCCTCATGCTGCCCCACACGCGGTTGACGGAGAGCTTGAGCTCATCGACAATGCTGTGACAGACCTGGCAGGCCTTACCCTCGACCTCGCCCACAGGTTGTAATCGATGGGATTCAGGTCGACCAACTACAGCGGCTAAAAGTCCTTCGGCCAGAAGTTCCTGTTTGACCCTAAACACTCTCGTACGGTCTTGGCCGTGTGGCCGCGGCACTGTCTTGCCGAAAGACATATTCCGCCTTTTTCGTGATCTTTCTTACCCAGGGTATTAGTTTTGTCGTTTAGATGTCCCCGTAACCGCCCACACTGGCGACACCTTCTCGCAATTTGAAGCACGGCTGATCTAGGATAAAGGTGCAGCCTACGCCGTTATCACACCCCAGCTTTATTTGCTTAGTGACCGATTGCATCGTCTCCCATGGCCACCTTTCAGCCAACATTCCTGCTTTCCATCATAAGATCGAAGTTCGTTGAACATTTCACGCCAACGTTATCACAATCTCCCCACCCCCGAAGGAGTCGCCGACTTTTCCAAAAAATCGCACGTGTGTGTGGAGGCGGCCGCCAAAGCCACCAAAAGCCACCTCGCCAGGCGTCTATATAATCCTTCGACTCAGTTTAGTAAGCAGCAATAATAGACTTTCTTTCTACTACCGCGAACAAGCTGAAGGACGCTCACCTTCCCCCATCGGCAATTTCGATTCGAGAACAAAGGCTAAATCGACATCCGTGAAATCTGGCATAGATAATCGGCGAGTATCTGACGAGGATTCCCATCTCCGAAGGACATCTACCAGTGCTCCCTCATCTGAAGCGAGAGGTAACCCGACTCCCCCATTCCTTCCTCTTACCCGTAATTTCAATTTTCTGTTAGACACATCGAAAGTCCCCCACGATTATGAGTTCCTGGTAGATTTTGTTCTAGGGGATCAGTTGCTGGCGTCGCTAACACCAGAGATCCGCTCCTTTGTGGAGGATCGTCGGTGCAACTCCTTCAAAGAGTGCATAGAAGAAGCAGATATATATGCGGCGACTCACAACTTAAATCCGAAGGAAAATAAAAAGCCTTCCCCTTCATTCCCCAAGAATAAAATTAATAACTCGCGGTTTCCTCCTAAGAACTCCCCAAAATTCTCCAAGGTTTCGGATATCTTTAAACCAGGAAGTTTCCTCCTATCCAAACCCCGTGATGTCAAGCCCCTCATATCTAATCCCCGGTGTCAACTTTTCCCCGTAGGCCAATCGTATGTTTTGCGTGCGGTGTCGAAGGCCACACGCGCCCAAATTGACCCCAAAGTTCCTAACTCCGTGGTAATCCCATTCACTAAGTCTACCAGGTGAGTACCGCTCCCGCTTCCCAACAATCGCGACCAGAAGCACCAGCTCCAATCTCGTCTCCCAGTGCACCAGGGCACCATGTTAATTTGTCTCTTCTAAGAGAGTTCTCCAGGAAGTTTGAAATTTGAAAACGGAAGCGTTAATGGGTACCGAGTCTCCACGCTCCTTCGCGATACCTGGTGTACCTGTATCCTGGTATCGAATGAACTCCTTCCCCCGATGGCTCCCGACCACAAAAAGTTTGCGGTAGTCCATGACTGCCTGGGACGCGCAAACCGCTTCCCCATTGTAAACTGTTCCCTGCAGTGTCAGTACTTTTCCGGATGGGCTGAAGTCGTGTAAGCCCCTATCAAATTCCGTTTCGTTTTGGTAGGACAGTGCCCCCAAGTCTCATCTAACCCTGTGGCTCAGCCCGTTATCACGAGAGCCCAGGCAGAGAAGGAATCGCAGATGCCCGCCGCCCTTGAAATTCCCTTAGATTAAGATTTCAGCGGCGTTTTGAGCGAAGAATTCGCTCAAAGACAGAAGGAGTGCCCAAATCTCCTTCCTTTGTAGGAAAAATCTCGGGGCCTTGAGCAGGATTCAATCCGCGGTAACAAGACAGCCTCTTATATCGTGAAAGAAGGATTGTTATATCGCGCTTGCTCAAATGGCGTCAACTCCGAGACTCACCCCATCTGTCTTCCCCGGCACCCCTTCAGAAGGGACCAATTATATCAGAACCCTTTTCCCGAGTAGCCATGCACCTTGTCGGCCCCATTCATAACCCTTCCAGCGAAGGGCATAGTTATGTCCTTAACCTTGTGGACTGTGCTACGCGTTTCCCCGAAGCTGAAACTTTAAAGAGAATCGACAGTATTACGTGTACCGAAGCCTTAATTTCCATCTTCTCTAGGGTAGGCATACCTAAGGAAGTATTGTCCGACTGAGGTCGGCAATTTACTTTTGAATTGATGGAATATATCGGGAAACTGTTGATGGTAAACCCGCTCTTTACCACTCCTTATCACCCTTGCACAAATGGAGTTTGCAAGAAATATAATGCGACCTTAAAGTCAATATCAACTGTGTGCTGAACAGCCCCATCAGTGGCATCGCTTCTTGCCCGTGGCACTATTTGCATTTAGGAAGATTCCACATCGTATGCTCGGATTTTCTCCTTTCAAATTAATCTAGAGACGTAATGTACGAGGTCTTATTTCCATCCTCAAGGAGTTATTCTCTAACGGCAAGTTAGACAAGGAAATTCAATCTTCCTGCGCGTATGTTTTGGATCTTCGACGAAGATTAGAAAAGTATGCCGAGATTGCATACCAAAATGCAGTCGTTAACTAAGGAAATTATTGGACGTACTTCAATGTCAAATCGAAGGAGAGTAAGTTTAAACCCGGTGATGAGGTTCTATTGCTACTTCCTACGGAGAGCAACAAACTTCTGAGCCAATGGAAAGGCCCCTTTCCAATTCTCGAAGCGTGAAGACCTGTGGATTATTTAATTAAGACCCCCCACAGGGGAGAGAAGCTGTTCCACGTCAAAATGTTAAAAATATATCACCACGGCGCGTGTCAACAAAATTGTTATCACCGACGATGAGACAGCTTTAGAGGCCGACTACACGACGGATGCCCTGAACATTGTACAGGCCGTGTGCTTTGAACATGATATGGATTACTCGCTACCCGCCTTACCCGGCTCCCTCCATTCACCCCCCGCTAGTTTAGATATCAATAAGCGGCTAACTCCCGACCAAACTAGCCAGATGCAGCTTATTTTGAGCAAGTTTGAGGACGTCATTTCTGAGACACCTGGGTGTGCTATTAACTTCAAGCATGATATAATCCTCGCTACCCAAGAACTTGTTCGTTAAAGACCTAACCCCCTTCCAATTCATCTGAGGAATGACTTTAACGCTAAGGTTAACAATCTGCTCAACCTCAATATCATTAAACCCTCTACGTCAAATTATTGTTCCCCAATAGTTAGGGTACGGAAACCAGATAACTCTTACCGCATATGTATAGACTTTCGCAAATTAAATTCCGTGACCTTTTTTGATGCGGAACCGATTCTTTAAATTGACCAAAACCTTCACTTGTGTCCCTCCCGGGCACGAAGAAACAGCTCCGTTCTTTCATGGGGTCTGCCTCATTTTATAGGAGGTCTGTCCTCAATTTCGCGTCTTTGGCCGTCCCGTTGTGTGAACTACTCAAAAAGAAGTCCCCAGATCGCATCGTCTGGAATTCGAGGGCTACTGTTCATTCTCACCAACTAAAGGGTAAATTGGCATCTGCCCGTCCTCAGGTTGCCGGACCTCAGTAGGCCCTTCGGGGTCCGAACGGATGCGAGTAACGAGAGGATCGGTGTGGCCTTCTTCAGTACCTAGACGACGGTGAGAGTCACCCTGTAGCCTACGCGAGCCGCAAATTGCTCCCACGTGAGAGGAATTATTGCTGTGATAGAAAAGGAAGCTTTTAGCTATTATTTGGAGTGTGCAGAAGTTTAAGATGCACTTGGTAGGCCGAGAATTCGTTATAGTTACCGATCACTGCCCGCTGGCATACCTACGTAATATTAAACATCATAATGGCCGAGTAATGAGATGGAGCTTATTATTGCAGGAATTCCAATATAGGATAATGTATAATAAAGGGTCGGAAAATTGTATCACCGATACCCTTAGCCGTAATTCATTGGGTGATGACCCCAGCTAAATTTTAGTTGTAATTGCTCCATAGCCTTTTGTCCATCTTGTAATTATTATAACCGCCAGTTAGAGATTAGCTTATATTCAATTATTTCTGTTTATTTATATATTTGTCTCAATGTGTACGTCTATAACGCACATTGCCCGTGTATATTTACCACCGTAATCCTTCTGTCATTTATGTAAAATGTATCATGGAATATCCATTTCATTCTTTCTTTTTTTTTTTAGCTTTGTCTAGCTTAGTGTATAAATATTATTTTCATTTTTTTTTAATTATGTCCCCCTTAATGCTCTTATGGTCGGCAATAATTAATTTCCTTTTTCGTTCATATGTACACGCAGTCGGGTAGAATTAGCTTGTACATCTGCTCGATGTCAGGTCAGGAATTCCCTTGTTTCCGCTTATCCCGTTGACCACTCGCGTGAAAGACTCCGCTTCCCCAAGTCATTCGTCTTAGGGGGATGTCACCTTTCTCCCCCAACTTCGAAAGTGCCATCTTTCTGGATGGGAGGGATGTAGCAGAATAAGGTCGAAGGGGAACCACGTGACCTTCTGTACCCACGTGGTCGTGAGATCACCGCACGGAGCTTTGAAAGCACGGCTGTTATCACACCCCCACTGTATTTGCTTAGGGATCGATTTCACCGTCTCCCGTGGCCACCTTTCAGCCAACATTCCTGCTTTCCATCATAAGATCGACGTCCGTTGAACGATCCACGCCAACGTTATCACAATTCGCCCCCCTCCCCAAAGGAATCACCGACTTTTCCCCAAAATCGCACGTGTCTGTGGGGGCGGCCGCCAAAGCCACCAAAAGCCACCTCACCAGGCGTCTATAGAATTCTTCGACTCAGTTTAGTAAGGAGCACTAATAGACTTTCCACCTACTACCGCGAACGAGCTGAAGGACACTCCCCCCCTCCCATCAGTGATTTCGATTCGAGAACGAAGGCTAAATCGACATCCGTGAACTCTGCCATAGTCAATCAGCGAGTATCTGACGAGGATTCCCATTTCCGAAGGCCATCTCCGAGTTTTCCCTCATATGAAGTGAGAGGTAACCCGACTTCTCCCTTCGCAATGAGCAAGTAAGCAATTGTAATCGTTGCCGCCTGCAGATTTATCTAGAATCTGGCTTACCCAATCGATCTATTCTTTGCGTGTGCGCCCCGGTTTAATATCCCCCTTTAAATCACCAACCTGAATCCGACCTCCTTAATCCCCTAATTAACTCCGTCTGTACGACCATTCCCTTTAAACCCAATATTTGTGTACATTTAAATATTATTTTGTTGCTAGTAAGGATATATTTTCCGTCATTGTCTTTCTTTTTTGCAATCCCAACGCGTACCAGCTACCTGTTAATCTTTGGCCAACTTACACTCTGGAATGTTTGTTTTAAAAAAGACCCCGCAAAGTTAATAATAAGCTATCCCCACTGGACTCATAATAATTTCCTCATTCACTAACAGTCTTTAACCAACTTTTGCCCAGAGCCGCAAAAGTACCTCCGCATATATATAGAGAGAGTGTCTGGCCATTCCACGACACCAATTAAAACATACTAGGGTGGTACATAGGCATTTTTCGTAAGATCTAAGCCAATTGCCCCTTAGAGGTAAAATAGGGTTGGGCATGATTCGCTGGTATAATTCTTAGAACAAAGGAGAACATAAGTTGGAAATTTACTCCTGTGTTTAGTGTGACATCGAGTACCATAGGTGTGTTTAATTAAGAGAAGTGCGCGTTTGCTAAAGTGATGCGGGGATGTTTTTTGTACTCTCGTTTGTAGGTTGTGAACAGAGTTTATAGGATTTTAAATTTGAGAGAGCAATTTAATTCTGCTGCAATAAACGCTCGAGCCTTGCGATTTAGAGTTGTAGAATGCAAGCTCCTTGGTTGCGATTTGGGTGTTGTGCGAGAAAATGACGTCATATGCGTAAATATAGTGTTAATTTAGAGTTTCAGAGGATGATGTCATGGAGCAAAAGGATGAAGAGGTTGGGGGAGAGTACGGATCCCTGGGTGACTCCCTTGTGTATGTGGTGTGCTCGTGATATCCTTCTGCGGTACATTACTTGTTCTTTGTGTTGGAGTTGTGTAGTGTTTAGTACAGGGGTGGGAAACCTTTTAGGGTTTCTGGGCAAATATAAAATTATTTTTTGTTCGTGGGCAAAAAAATATCAGGGGCTAATTTGACTTCAACTCATATTCGATATTTTATTTAATATTTTTATAGTTAATATGCATTGAAACAAACATTGAATTTGTATAATTAACAATATACAACTCAACGATTATTAAATCATTCAACTTACCGTCATAGTACGTTATTTTAATGAGATGGTTGCACTTGTTTCTTTTTGGGCAGTTCTTTAGTATTTGGTGGAATTGCAGAGACCGCGACCCGCATTTGACTTGATAAATTGTCGTCCATCAATTTTGCACGCAAAGAACTCTGTTAAATTTAATTTTAAAAAGGTTTGACAACGATATGTTGTATCAAACATAGAAGATATCTTTAATGCATGCTCTCGGATGCTTATAAAACGTTCTTTAGACACATATATTTTGTTAAATTGGATAAGAGGTACAATGGTAAATTTTGCTTTCAATCCATTATTCGATTAGCTCCAGTGGAAATAAAGCAGGTACATTCTACGAAGGAAATTCAAAAGGAACTTCTCATATACGAATCTCAAACTCTCATTTTCTTAATCTTGAAATCAACTTTTAAATTCATCAAAAGAAGTTGAACATTCAGTAGCTTAAACTTTTGTAGATGCTGTATTTCGTTCTTGCAGTTTTGGAAAATAAACCATATATCCTTGCTTTAGTTGTCTCATCCATAATTGCAGAATTAATTCAAAAGATTTCACAGTTGCAAAAAACGATGTGATCATATTTTCTGGTCTTTGTAGTTTCATATTCAACTTATTTAAATGTCTGGTAATGTCAACCAAAAATGGTAAGCAACACATCCATTTTTTTTATCTAATTCAGGATTAGGTTTACCCTTCATTTCCATAAAACTCTTAATTCATTTTTTAGTACATAAAATATATTAAACCTTGAGTCTTTGATAAGCCCACGCACTTCAGAATAGTATAATAAATCCCCAGTCTGCTTGTTCAGTCCTTTCCTTTTTTATAAAATGAACACTCGTCGCCACAATGGACAAAAGTTTTCTTAGTGAATTATGCAATGACATAATATTAATCTATTTGCATTTAGTTCCCTGATTTCTAATGTTTCCTTGATCAATGCAAATAGTCCTTTTTATGGCTTAATCATGGAAGCAGTATCAAATTCCAAACAGTTTTTGATATGAAAGATTAAACTCATTAATTGGTGACCTCATTTCCCTAAAAATGTCTTCACCTGTAGTAGTTACATATAAAGATTTTAAGCTATTAATTCCTCTGTACTTTCGATACTAGAAGCCATCCCTCGAATAAATATAGCAAACTGAGGGCATTAGTAACGGATGTAGTTACATCAATAGCTAACGAATTCAATGGAAACATTAACGTTTTGCATTTTAATGTGGTTGTTATATCATTAGAAATTCCTGTAATTTAATCAGATATTGTTCTTCGTAACAAACTAATGCTTTTATACAAATTATTTTTTCAGGAGCAATAATGTAAACTGTAGTTAGTAAACATTCTTTTATATATTCGCTTACTGAGTGTGGCTTCTGTGTTTTTGAAATTAGTTGACTGAGCTCATAGCTGGCCTGAACTATACCATCAAATGGCTTTATTACTTGTTGCAATGATTGCTAATTTTGTTTAAACGTATTTAACCTTTTAATCCATTAAATGTTTTATGTTTTGTTTCATAATAACGTTCAAGATTGTATTATTTTATTGCTGAAACTGATTCAGAACATATTGGCTTGTGTTTTATTTCAACCAAAACAATAATCATTAGTCAGATCTTTCTTAAAACTTACAGAATTCTTCTTCAGTATTTTATTCATTATCGGGGCTTTTTCAAATAATTTGTGATTTAAAATTATAGAAACTACTGTATTAATTCTGCACCACAAACAGTAAAAAAAAACATTAAAACGCACACGTATCACCTCTATGATATACTAATCATAACTAGGTCAGCTGTAGGGCTGCCAGAGTAAAATTATCAGTGTAACAAAAATACAAAAACTTTGTTGATAGTGCGCGTGTGATTGGCTGATTATCTCGAAAATATGAAGATGCTGAGCCATTAGCTGATAGGGTCTACCGACGTCACCCCTCTCCTTTATTTGTATGTCTAATAGACAGTGGACTTATATCGGCCATCATCTTGCCAAAAAAACAGATTATATATCCTCTCAGAAAGTCAAATTTAGCTTAACACTTTTCAAAGCATGAAAAAAAATGGATTGTAATAGGAAAATAAAATTTTCGCTATAGATTTTAATTAGGAATATTTTTTAGGGAAAGAAATATGCATTTAAGATTTTGTTATAAAATTATAAATAGTAAAAGATTTTCAAGAGCGGTCTCTCCGGGCAAAACTTTGCCCTCGGTACGTATCTAAACGAGGAGTGGGGTGAAAAGTATATACTTCGTGCTAAAAGATTAACCATTAACCTTCAAATGAAGAATATAATTACCCACGATACTATGAAACATGAAGTTGCAGCTGATAAGAGTGGAGTGAAAGGTGGTAATCATATCCCTGTACTATTTATGGGTTTCAGAGCCGAGGAACACGATGAAGTGAATGAGGTGATAGGGAAAATGGTTTGCAGAAAGACATTTCGTAAAAGATTTAAACTCCCAGGGAGCTATCGAACCATATCTTTCGGTTTCAAAGGAAGCTTATATACCATTTAAAAATAGTTAGTATACAGCGAATCCTTGTAAGTTATTATGACCTCTGTATGTATATATTTTTATCATTTATATTATTCTCTGATTAATATGAATAAAATAAAGATGAAATAATACGAGTTATGCTACCAACGTTTTAATTTGTCTACAAAATAACTCATCAAATTCTCTCGAGTTTATGAGAAGAAGAATTCGCTCATCCTTGCCATTTCAATCTTGGTTTTAATTGTTTCAGTGAGCTGGTGAGAATATCATGAGAGAAAGCGAAATAACAGGGGTTTTGTGTTAAATATGGTGATGTTCATTACGCCATGTTAGAATATAATTTGCAGAAAAACTGGTTTCCACATGTACTGTGACGATCGGATAGGCCTCCCAAAAAGAAAAACTGATCCATAAGCTCGTTTTTTTAATTTTTTACCAATGATTAAATCTTCTAACTCCATAAAATGTAGATTTTCAATAACTTTTACATTATTGTAGTTGAGAGGTGGTTGGACTGACCCACTATACAGAAATTCAATTCGATCAATTGGGTGTTCATGAATAAGTTGACGAAGATGATCGAAGAAATCAAACGTAGATGAATAGTCTGGGTTAAATTTATAATCCGATCCACACACATCTGCGGTTGCGAAATAGTTACTATTCAAACTGCATCAAAGACTCCCTATCCAATCGGACATTATCTCACTGTATGTTGAGATTCACTCGGGGTGAAGAGGCGTCAATTATGACGGCATGTGTGTGTATGTTGATTTATGTTTGTGTAGACTCAGCATAGGTGCTAAAATACTACTCAGGAGAACACTACCTAAATCCACTTGAGATTGCATAAATGGATGGTGATATTCAGACCTACTAATCAAAACCTGCCACAATCTAATGATGCCAATTAAGGTTTCACTACCCCAGAAGTTCAATTCAATTTTCTTCCATCACCTCAGACTGGAATAAGTCATGAGAATATAATCCCAGCACCTTTTCTAACTATAAGTTTTTTTATAGTTCAGATAGTTTACACGATTCAACTCCTACCAAGAAAACTGAACAAACAATAACATGCAAAATCAAGATCCCTGCGTGCCGGCACTATGACCGTTATGAAATTCTAGTACAAGAAAGAAAACATCACATAGTGATACTCATACAACTGAGAAGATGAAATGGCAGCAATGTAAGTAGCAATTTCCAGGGGAAAAGGTGCAAAAGGAACTTAGACACTGGACAGTCTCATAAGTCTGGTGGAGATGGGAAAAGAGAAAGGCTACCAAATATTCTTAGTCTTGAGTGCTAATAGAACTGGGCAGACTCTGCCCAGGGAGAAAAGGAATGATCCTATGAGAAATGTACACATACGCATAATTGTCATTTACGTATCCCACGTTGTTATTCTGATGTTGAAAAATCAAAGGAATATTAAATGAGCTCGGATCGGTGGTAAATCCCTTGCCAATTTATTCTCGTTTTCTTGGCACAAAACGCCTTTCTTACAGCAAGGCAATTTATGAGTTCAACTCGACTTTGGTACTTTTCTGCTAATTTAGATTCACTAATATACCTGTAAAGACTAATAAGTAACTGAAATGGCAGATTTTTACATTTTGGGGGTAAGGAAAAGAAATCTTAGACAAAATAGAAATAATTCGTTCACAGAAATATGGGGTTAGTATAAACTGAATCGGATCACTAGGCTGCTCAAATCTATAACTGAAAACCTGGTTAGAATGGTGGTAGATTGGGGGAACAAATAGCGAAGAAAGAAATAGTGGATAATATTCGTTTTAAGACATTAACGATTTTAAAATTTTCAAAGACATAAACGTTCTTATTTCTTAAAATGATGCTCACCGATGTCATTTTCACCTTCCGGTACTTAATAATAACGTGGTTATTCATTTTGCGAAAATATGTTATTATTTTGCTAAATTTGAATTTTTCGACACCATTTGCAGTATTTCCTTCAACATTTGGCCCACTTTTAGCCTGACTAGTTAGCCAATAGCATTTTATGTTATATCTGCAGACGATCTGCGCGTGCGTATTAATAATAACGTAGTTATTCATTTTGCGAAAATATGTTATTATTTTGCTAAATTTGAATTTTTCGACACCATTTGCAGTATTTCCTTCAACATTTGGCCCACTTTTAGCCTGACTAGTTAGCCAATAGCATTTTATGTTATATCTGCAAACGATCTGCGCGTGCGTATTAATAATAACGTAGTTATTCATTTTGCGAAAATATGTTATTATTTTGCTAAATTTGAATTTTTCGACACCATTTGCAGTATTTCCTTCAACATTTGGCCTACTTTTAGCCGGACTAGTTAGCCAATAGCATTTTATGTTATATCTGCAGACGATCCGCGCGTGCGTATTCTGACTGATTAGCTAATAGCATGCTTCGTTATATTTGGGACGCTTCGCGCATGGCTGTGTCTTCAGTTTAGTTCTTACAATGGCGTGAGCTGATTGTTCTAAATCGCAATACCAAATAATACGTCAAGTCTTTGGGGACGATATTCAGGCCTTAGAAATATATAGGGCTTACAGTATGTATAATCTGCGAGTTATTAAATACCTAAGATGCTGTAGGAATTGTAAATTTAGTCAAGATCGAAATTTCTTTTATTGTAATATAATTGCAAAGGATTCGAAACGACGTAAAACCACATGCAAATTTTCGGTTATTGCGTTTAAAGACACTTTGCAGTCTAATACCCGCATTTGATCAAGTGCTATTTCTCATGTTTATTTTCGGTATTCTGTGCAAAACATTGTTTCGGCGAGAAACTAGAAAATATCGTTAGGGTTAGATTAGGTTAGGTAATATAGGTAAGTTTAGGTTAGGTTAGGTTAGGTTAGGTTTGGTAAGGTTAGGTTAGGTTAGGTTAGGTAAGGTTCGGTTAGGTTAGGTCTAGTTCTGGATCTTTCAAATGAATTTGAAATCATCTTTTTCATATGCAGTTTTATGTGTATTTTTCAGATATGAAACTAGTTTTCGCTGTAAATATATACTTTTTCTTATGGACCTTCAGTCGAATATGGGTAAAGTATGCATTTCCGGGAAAAACGAGTGCCAGATCTAGAATGTACACATAAAATTACATAAGAAAAACACATGTTTAAATTCCTTAGAAAAGCTGTCTTAAATTGAGTCACTATAGACTCATATTCATAATGGGAAACAACAACATCTCGCTTCTTGAAACGTTATTGAAATGAACTTAGGATTTCGCAACAAAGTTCTAAGTTCGTTTATTCAATCATACGAGCTTGGTTTTGTATTTATCTACATTTTTTATTCTGTCTCACTACTCCCAATGTATTTATTTTCGTCTTTCTATTATGCACTTGTTCTTTCTTAATTTGCTGTTTTTTTTCTGAATCATATCCTTATTTTTCTCCCTCCTCCTTGATGTCAGCGAATGAATTTGTCTGAATGTGCTGCATTTGTTGACTATTCAATTTCAGTTTCAAATATTGGTATAAAATCGAACATGTTTTTTTATAAAATATAAACTTTTAATTGTTTAGATTCTGACAAATCCAATTCCCAAACACAGAGCTCAGCATACCAAACATTCAGTCGATGAATTCATTATGACGTCATCAGAAAGGAAAAATTCAACCGCCGGAAATTTTTCTTCGTCTCAGAAGATTTCGTTGCAAAAAAAAAACCCCGACAAAAAACATTCATTCAATTAATACGTTTCTGACTTCTCTTCGTCACCCTAACACGAATATCCAAGCATGGGGTGGTATGGCTGTAGCATCTCATTCAGTTAAACTTCATCAGTGGGAAGAAGGCCTCTACTGCCAAGCACCCTCAAAGAACCCTCAATGCACTTCTTTATCGGTCATCCCTTTCTCTTCCCAGCACTATTCGCATAATTAACTCATAGATTGCACGATTTTCTACCCATTCACACACCCTGATAATCATTCTCCTATATTTTCTTCAAAAGTCTATTTCCATTTATTCTACTTACTTGCCCAATTCACCTGAAAACAGTTTGGGTCACAACCACATTCGCACGCATCCTCACACCATAAACATTTGTTACCCAATTGTTCCTCACTCTCTCCAACATTCACCTACAAAGACCTCTTCTCAATTTATAAATATCACCACATGCGTGGTACGAGTATATTACATATAAGTAAGGCTTTAGCATAATGATGGAGCTCCGCACATTTATTGTTAATGAAGAGTATAACCTCTTTCGGATCGGCTTCACTTTGATAAGGCAATTCTATTAAAGCTCCAAACACAATCCAAAGGATCCTAAGCTTATTTATCAATGGGTGTGACCGATTTTCCTGATGGTACCCTACTTGTGAAAATAGAGACTTCATATGGACCAAATCTAGGTGTTGTGAGTGCCAATCTAACTACTTGACATCGTTTTCTCGTCCACCAAACTTATCCTTAACATTATTTTGAAAAATTAGACTATTATTATTAGCTAACCCCGTATAAGCTAATTCCCACTAATAAAAAAATTAAGTCATATTAGGTAGGTATAGTCATCAAATACGAGGATATTTGAGTCAAGTTTGTGGTCAAAACCCACCTTAAACGGTAGTTTCCCCTTGACGTCACTATCGGACCGATAATTGTTTACTTACACTTTATTGAATAAAATAAAAGTAGTGTAATCAAAGAATATATTACAAGAGAAAAAATGGCTGAGGAAATGGGCAGACGTAGCAAAAAGTCGATAAACAGAAAGAACATGAATTATAATAATAGCAAAGACTTCAACAACAAACTTCATCTACTGTAAATAATGGAACCGAGAGGATGTATTATAATTGTTCAAGAATTAGTTCGTACAAAGACAAAGACATTCAAAAATAGAAACTCGTTCCTCAGAACACGAACACACCCTTAAAAACTGTTTGAAGGAGGCAGGATGTTAGAAGAAAACCTAAATGGATTATCAAAATTCATAAGGCGGGCGTTTGGTAATAAATGGCTAGATTAAGGATTTAATTTGGTGTATAAATTGTTTCCATTTCTCCAATGCCCTTCTCTGTGTTAATAGCACAAAATTTTACACTACACCAAGATTAAATCTGGCAGATTATCTGTTTGTTTGTAGTTTTTTTTTATTTAATGCTCGTTAACCCATTTGGTCGTAGACACTGATTTAAAAAAAATAGCACCTCTACCACGAAGAGTCAACAAGTTAGAGTTGCCATCCCAAAGTGCGAACCTCAATCGAATCGAAAATTTGTGGAGAAACTCGAAAGTAAATTATCATAATTAATCAACCAGCCACATTTTTAATCCTATGGTAAGAATGGAAGGTCCAAGATCTGCGTTGAAACCTACAAGACTGGAGCGAAGAACTAAGAGAAAAAGTTGTAGCTGTGATTATACAAATGGATTATAGAGTGGATATTTTATTTCATCATTTTGGTAAATGGTAGTAAAAATATAGTATTAAAAATTTAAAATCAATTTATCTTATTCATCTTTTATTTATATTAGTATGGTTATTTTTAATTTATAATTAAGACAGGATTAGGCAGTATCCCTAATAACTTCTATGTATTCAGTGATTATGAATAATTTCGTGCCTGAATCCCAAATCTGCAAGCCTTCTGGAAAATACATATGGCTCTCATGTGAACGAAAAATTATAGTAAATATTAAAATTTCATATAAATTGCATCATTAAGTATAATAATTTGAGTTATAGGCCACATAGTGGGCGCGGATGAATTTAGTTTTCCTGAACTTTAAAGACGCATCAGCCCTAAATTCAATATTTGATGTGACTATGACTCTATTGGTTCAAATTTCTTTGAGAGAGAGAGAGAGCCCATGTGGCGACTGCCTACTAGACCAAAAGTCTCCGTACTCACGGTAAAAACTACTAGTAGGTTAGATTAAAAAGCAAATAACAACATGTAAATAACAAAGATAAAAGAAAGAGAAGAGTAAGCACAGGCTAAAAACACAAAAACAAAAAACAACAACAAATAGAAAAGAAAGGAAACAAAAAGGTGACAAGAAGGAAGCACGTTCTGGCGTCGTGGGTAGGCCCGCCTCATCCAAGAGCAGGAACAAGCTGTCTATGAGGGAAGGCCTCGCAGAAGGCATTTTCCAGTCTGCGTAGAGCATCTGAGGTTGAATGGAATTTATGGAAGTCGTACTGTGCAGAAGACATGGACTCCACTTTCCAGAGAAAACGCCAATCTAACATTTACCAATTTCTCCATCAACTTGCACACGTAAGAGGTTAGAGAGATTGGGCGGAAACCGGAGGGGGTAGAGTGATCTCTCCCCGGTTTGCGAAAAGCGAGCACAGTAGCGATTCGCCCGGAGTCTGGGAGGATACCTTCTAACTAGAGAGCTCAAAGATAGACCAAGACAGGAAAATGAAGCGGTTCTAGGGCAGTGATGAGTAAACTCATTCACATTTAGGACACCTATCTCCAGATTGTCGATCAGCTCGGCAAGAACCTGACCCCAGGGATTGATTGAGCAGTCTCCCAAGACGGGGTGTCTACCGTTCAGATCCCCGAGCAAGAGAAAGGGGTTCGGCAACTGTGCCAAAACGCGGCGGAAGTTCCCCACGTCAAGTCGACTGAAGGTGGAATGTACGCAGAAATAACAGTATACCCCTTATCCAGGTGTAGCAGCACAGCTACTGCCTGAAAGATGGTATTTAAAGCAAAAAGAAGAACGGAGACATCATGCCAGGTGTAAATGGCACATCGTCCTGCCTGGTCAACATCCCCTAATGGTTGGGTCGCAAAAACCCTTATACCCCGGGAGGGTGGGCAGGGGACACGTGCCCAGCATGGTCTCCTGCAAAAGGATAACGAAGGGAAAATGGGGGGAGACGAACCTCTGCGTATCATCCCAGTTGGCCCAGAGACAGCGAATATTCTATAAGTAATATGCCCTCTAGCCTTAGCTCGGAGCAGATGCGGGAGACCTCTTAGAAGAGAAGACCCTTACGGAAATGGCCGCAAGGTTCCTGGAAACAGAACTCCGGGCTTCTCTCGCCGACCAATGCTCTGAAGGCACTGGTAGAGATTGGGCTCACCATATGAGTCTGTTTCTCCCTCTTCCTCCAAACCTTATTCAGGTGGGGGTCCCTCCATTGAAAGAGCCACCGCCTTCTAATCACCCAGCCTAGCACTCGGTGTAGGAGCCAAAGCTCCTTTAGTGCTATCTTCCTTTCGGGAGGCAGCTTTAGGAATCCCGGAAGACGGCCTCACGACAACTTCAGGGTGTTGACTCCTGTAAGTCTAACGACTCGGTGGAGGCGCACGGCCTTTTCGGTTTAAGGGAAACAGTCACGCTGGGAAAGGAGTGGGGCCCCTGATTTTAGCCGAGGCTGAGTGTGAACCCATTATGCCGCCAGCTCTACTAGGTGGGCGCCCGAGGTGAGTAGAACCCGCAGAAGGGCTCCGAATAGGAACGGAAACGACCGTGCTCGTATGACTGGATGTGCCAGGGGAATGGGTGTCTTTTTTAACATTGAGGCATAAAATGTTCCAGGCAGTGCCGGGCGCCACAGCACCAAATCCTTAGCCTCGCGGAATGAGAAAAAATTCTGGGCCTGAATGCACAGGATTTCATTCTAACGGAGATACGCACCACATTGCTTTGAAGAAGCGGGGTGCGGCTCTCCACAATTGACACACTTGGCCACACACTAGTTTGACTTATCGTGTGCAGTATTTGAGATTTCGGGTAACCCAGACTTTGTTCGTCTACAGGAGCGATAAGTATGGCCGTATCGGTGACAGAAGTAGCACTTCACGCAGTAGCGATACCAACCGGCACGCACCGACTGAGGGAACTTGTCACAGTCGAACATGACGAAGAGTGTATGGATAGGTCTCGAAGCCCCTCCCTGTTTTCTCATCACACGGTTGACCTTGACCGCTCCATAGTTGGCCAGCTCTAAGGTGATGTCATCTATGGAGTAGTCCACAGGTTGCCTCGCATAAACTACTCCTTTTATGAAGTTCACGGTGGAGTGTGGCATCACACTCACCGGCGTGCAATCAAGTGTCCGAAGGACACTAGCCATGGCCGCCTCGGAGGGATTCGACGCATTCGCCAGAAGGCTCCCCTCCGAGAAACGTGTCACCTTCGGCTCTCTACCAACCACAATAGTTAGAATTCTCTCTTGATGGCTCATGTGGACCTTATCCAACATTCTGTCATCAGAGGAGCGAATAACAAGGAAGTGTTTGAAGCCAGCGGGCTCAAAAACGCCACATAACCTCTGAATGAGGGGCCCTGGCGCAATCTAGGCTCCGCTCTGCGTACCTGCAACTTTGGTCTTAGCCAGAGACTCCCCACCTGGAGAAGCACCGGGGACAGACGTGCCGCTCTTTGTTTGGTCGCTTATCAAAACGCCTGCAGACCCGTCCGTCCCTGTGGCTCCCGTGGAAGAATAGGAGCCCCGAAACCTTTTTGTTTTTTTCCTGTGCCTTTTCATATTGGAAAAGGAGAGCGGGGAATGAACCCACTTCTCTCCTCTGTAAGTTGGAGCCCATAGGCCATATAGACCGGCCTCAGCAACATCCTTCTCTGAAATGGAGAAGATCTGGGCCGTCACAAGGGCACCAGATGGGGGAGGGGATTCCTTCTCTCCTTGTATGGCCTTGGAGGCCCGAGTCGTCTTAGGAGAATCTTGCACAAGGGCGGACTCGGGTTCTGTGCTTGGCACCGAGCCCTGGTTTATCCCGTACAAGATGCTGCCATCTGGGGTTGGGTTACCTCGGGCCCATTTGCTTCTCGAAGGGGGGGGGGCTATATGTGCACCCCGACACCAACAAGACATCACGGATCCCATTCGATGAATCTTTTTTCTCGTCTTGGGCAGCGAACCGGCATCGGTTGGTTAGGAGAAGGGGGGCACGTACAGTGACCCCCTGTAAACTTTGAACGCACGAGTGAAGGACGCTACGGGGAACGGACCGAAGGACTCTGGCATCCATTACCCTCCTAATGGGATTGGCCGTATTGAGCCACTCCCAGCGTCAGTGTTCAATATTGGGCATCCTGCGTGCTTTCTTTGCAGTCCCCTGTGAAAGAAGAGGAGGAACTTGAGCTAGAAATAGGGGGTGACCCAAAGACGAATCCAAAGAAGGGAGTAAAGGGGAATCTCCTGCACTCTTAGGCATGGGAGAGGAGTAAACGTCTTCTCCAGTCAGAGAGGTTTGGATGGTTCCCTGAGAAAGCACAATGGGGAGGGGCGACCTTCTTTTCTTAATGGAGCTACCTGAGAGTGGCTCCGATGCTGGGCATGGTGACCCTAGTATTTTCACGGGGCGCAAACGATAATTATTCCACGCAGTAGCCCGCTCTGCCGGCAAAACCAGCTGCCTCCATTTTAGGACACTCCTCCAGCTTAATAGCTTAGCATCCCATCGGCATAGTGGCTCTCCCTTATGTTCAGCGTAAAATTGATGTACTATAAAAGGAGAGAGAAGTGGTATATGAAGAAGGTGGAGATGAGGCAGATTGTTAAAAACCACCACCCCAAACCGGAGCTCAGGGGTGAAAGGGCGTTATCCCCTCCCCTCTCAGCTCAATCCGGGATGGTTAGGTCAGGAAGCTGGTCGGTGTCTATCCTGTGAAATCGAGGAGGACCAGATAAAGTTGTGGGAGATGTTGTAAAGAGAGTGATGAAGTAGGGTAAGAAGACAGGATGTCAGAAAGGAGAAGAGGCTAAGCTGGGACCGAACGAGTCCCGTCAGTGCGACGGCCAGGAAAGAAAATCGCTGCTTCCCTGACGCAACCTTATTGGTTCACACACATTAAATAGAAAACCAAACAAACAGTCAATATTTGCTCCGAGGCGCGTATTGCTGCCCTTTCTCAAGAGCCTCGTGCGGCCCCTAAATCAAAAATGTTGTTCATGCTTTATTCAGTGCGCTCATTTACATTTAGCCGGTATAATTGATGGTTATCATTTAAGAGTATCTCACATTATATGGGCCTACTCCTAAATAGGTTCGAATCCAGGCTACATCCTAAACGTATATTTCCACGGCTTTAACCAATCTACAAAGGAGCATCTGCATTCCGTGATTATCTTAGTAAAACTGCCCCTGGCTGAGCATTAGGTCTCAGGTTACCAATCTCAACTAACTGCCCGGGTTTAGCTTTAGGCCCCGAGTCCCCGCAGGTGGTTTTCCTGTGTAGCCTGTTACACTTGGTATCCGGAGGAGTGGCACGTCCTCCCAGGCTGAGAGCAAATTACGAAGGCCGTGTCCCTAGGTTGATTTGAACTCTGATAGGGCCTGGGAAAGTTGTTGGTGCACTTTTCCCTCGCCTCTATTCAGCACTAGTTTACTTTTTATTATTATTATTACTATAATTATTAGCATTATTGTTATTATTATGATATATTATTATGTATTATATTTTTATGATTAGTATTAATTAGTATTAAGTTGTTATTATTATTTATTATTATTTAATAGTATTTATTATAAGTATTATTTATTATTAATATTATTTATTATAAATATTATTTATCATTATTATTACCGGTCTCCACTCAACCTTTTCTAGCCTCACATTGTACCCGGACGAGTGTTTCCACTTGTACAGAGTTCGGTCAGGTAGCCATGGTGACTTAGTCGACTGAAAGCCATCCTGGAATCACCCAGCACCAGAGCATAATAATAATAATAATAGGTGATCAATCAACCTACTCGTTAGTGAACCCACATACGAGTATATCTACTTCGCTTTATTACATACCCTCTTACCCATTTCCACAGCTTCTCTCCTATCCACAGAGGTTCTGGCTACTTGGCGGATTTTAGTCCTCTTACGAGCCTTAGTCGAGGGGCAGTGTATGCCGTGAGCTCACTACCTGCTGCGAGGCCCGAAAGCCCCCTAACTGTGGCAAGTATTAGGTTTGGGGTGTGCTGGGCGGCTTACTCTGCTCACATTCCTCCACTACACATATGAGGTGGCTATGCCGGCACCATCCCCTATGGTTAAAGCTTCAGGACAATATCACCTGAATGACGGGCTGGGTTAGCAAAGCCTATCGACGCTGGACCGGGTCTGATTATGTGTAAATATTATCTTCTTTACATGAGTAATCTTTCTTCCTTCAGATACTATGGCGACAAGTCATAAGAATAGTTGGACTGCGCATGGAGGTCCGCTACCAAGCGAGACATCGTCTTCCCTAGATGTCGGGGAGGACAACGTGGCACAAGACACCCTCTGGGCCCTGTTAAGGGATCCCTTCTCACCATCTGTTTGCGGCAAAGGAACTTCCCCTTTGCCAAATTAGAGCCGCTCACGGGCAGCTAGACCTCTAAAAAGTAGGTGGCCAACCTGTGGTTTCTAAGGAGCCGATCTAACCCTATTCTACGGAAGGGGAGGCTTAAAGGTTCTTCTGCCTCCCGGAAAGAAGGGGTCCGCTGCCGCTTAGGCATGTGACCAGGCAATGATTGGCCCCGAGGGGTCCTCAAATGGGGGGATGGGAGGGCAGACCATTACCAAAGTCGCAAGTGCGCTGAGCGGAGCATCGATTACATCGTGGGCCATCATTAAGAGATTAGCTGGGATTTTCGAGCCCATGGGCTTCAAACGATTTCTGGTTATTCGCCCCACTGATGGTAGCACGCTGGCCAAGGGCAACAGGATCCATTAAACAAGATAATTATTTAGCTTGGTTGTTAGAGAGCTCTCTGAAAGGAGCCTTCTGGCAAACGCTTCAGATCCCCCCGAGGCAACCATGATTAGTGCCCTTCGAACACTTAATGGGACACCGATGGATGTGAGGTCAAACTCTACTGTGAACTTCTTTAAAGGAGTGGTCTATGCGAATAAACAACGGAACTCCTTATAGAAAACATAACCTTAGAGCAGGCTGAACAAGGAGCGATCAAAGTCGAACGTGTGATGAGAAAAAAGGGACGGTACTCGAGACCCACCCTTACACTCCTGTCGTTCGACTGTGACAGGCTCCGTAAGTCGGTGCATGCCAGTTGGTATCGCTGTCGCATGAAGGCATTCGTACCACTGCCGCAGAGGTGCTACTGCTGCCACCCCTTCGGGCATACGAATCGCTCTTGTAAAAGTTCACAACTCAGGTTTACCCGAAGTCTGTGTAAGTTCCTTCACAGACGGTAACTCCCTATTGTGAATGGCCGACTCTGTCAATTGCGGAGTAACGAACTCCGCTTCTTTGAAGCAATATGTTACGTATCTTCTGTAGAAAGAAATCCTTGCCGTTCAGGATACAGATCGTATGACGTTTCGTGAGGCTAATGCATTAGGCCGGTTGCGTCAGGGGCTGTCTGGGACGTCTTATGCCTCAATTTTAATAAAGGCAACCTCTGCTCTAGGCCTACGAGCACGGTGGTTTATGCGCCCATTCATAATACTTCTTCGGGTTCTACTAACTCAGGCTCTCCTTTGGTAGATCTGACGGCACAAAAGGCTCAAACGTGACCGTTTCCCGTAAGGAAAAATGGCTATACGCCATCGACGAGTCGTCAGACTCACAGGAGGCAACACCCCTGAAGTTTGTCGTCAGACGTCTTTCGGGGTTCCCAAAGCTGCCATCAAAAAAGAAGACAGCATCAAATGAAATTCGGCATCAAAGGCTGTGCTGGGTTACTCCGGGATGGCGGATCCTCTAATGGAGGGGCCCCCGCCTTCGAAGCCGCCCTGCCTACCTAAGGTTTCGAGGTAAAGAGAGGAAATGACTCACGTGGCGAACCCAACCTACCCAGATAAGTCATCAAATGCGATAGAGCCTTCAGATCCTTGTTTGGCCAACAGCGCTCCGAGAGCTACATCCGCGAAGCAAAAGGCCAATCCCGTGAGGGCCATCTCCTTGAAGAAGGCACCCGCATCTCCTCCGAGGTAGTCTTAGAGGGCATATTCCTTCAATGAAATTTCTGCGGACTCCGAGCCAACTGGGAATAGCTGCAGATGCTCGTCTTCCCCGTTTCCAGTGAGGTGTCTCTTTACAATAAACCACTGCTGGGTGCGTACCCAATGCCGACCACTTCCGGGCTATAAGGGTTTTGCGACCCCACCACCAATGGGTGTGGGCCTGGAAGGAGGATAGGCCATTTACACCCGGCATGCTGTCTCCGTTATTCTCTTTGCTTTATATACCTCCTTTCAGTCAGTAGCAGCGCAGCTACACTCAGATAGGAGGTATGCTTTTATTTTTGAGTATATTCCACTGTCAGCTACTTCAACGCGGGGGTAATTCCGCCGCGTCGAGGCACGGTAGCCTAGACCCTTTCTCTTGTTCGTGGATTTGAACGGCTTAACAGCCGCTCTGAGAAGAAATCTGGATCAATCCCAGGGGTAAAGTCCTTGCAGACCTGATCGACGAGCTGTAGATAGGTGTCCTAAATGTGGATGAGTATACGCATCAGTGCCCTATAACCGCCTTATTTTCCTTGGTTTACCCCTGTGCTCTGCGAAAGCACATCCTGATTTTGAGTGGGAAGTAGTCCGGATTTTAGGAAATGACTGATTTCTCTGTCTCAGTCGAGAAGGTTAGGTGGGTGATGAAGGCCGTCGAGTTATTCGCTGGTAACCTTATCTCCGTGGGCAAAACTACTATTGCTAGAACGTATAGTCGTTTTGCACACCAACTTCTTCAGGGGTGGTCAGCCCAGTGTGAGACGGCCATCAAACAGAAGCGTCATGCCTACATGCGTTATAAGCGCCGCCCGAACGATTTCCAAGTCAGTGAATTTCGTCGAGCTAGTGGTAGGTTCCGCTTTGTTTCTAAGTACGCCCGCAGCTCTTTCTGGCGGGCATACATGTCCTTTCTTAAGGGAAAAACCCTCTTGTTGAGGAGTGGAAGTGAGTCAAATAGATTCAAAACAAGTTAATTCATGAACCCCCTGACGTTTTCCACGAGAATGGGACTGCAATCTTGGACCCTGTGTCTGTGACGAATTCTTTCGCGACCGATTTCTCCGCATTTTCTAGCTGAATGCTGCTCTTTCAGCATTCACAACACGTCGTGACATCATGCAAGGCTGCCGATTGGTATTTACCTCCAAAGGCAAAGAACCCTTCAATGACCTGCGTCTCTACTCAATATTAGAAGCGTCGCTAATAAAGTGGAGTTCATTCACGATCTCCTGACTAATTCGTGTATCTCCCTCCTTGGTCTCAGTGAAACTTGGCTTGATCAGAGTGATGGCTGCCTGTTTCTAGCGACCTCTGATGGCTACGTCTACTCTTATAACCCCCGGAACAAACGTGGCAGAGGGGTTGCTCTCATTCATAGTGCCTCTCTCTCTCTGAATACCCTTCCATCCCCTCCTCTTCTTCTTCTTTTGAGGCCCTTATCTCTGTCTCTAATTTTGTTCCCTCTCTAACAACTATTGTGCTTTACCGCCACCCAGCTCCTCCCTTGATCTTTTTCTTTGCGAATTTAGTAACCTTCTCGCTAGTCTCTCCCCATCGGGTCATCTTCTCATGATGGGGGAGTTCAACCTCCCAGTCACTAACCCTAATCTACTTGCCTTCCTTGAGATCCTTGACCTCTTCTCTCTTACTCAACACGTTTCTTCCCCAACACACTACCATGGTAACATTTTAGACTTTGTAATTTCCGACTGTCAAATTTTCAACTTGACCACTTCTATCCTGTCTAATGCTATTTCTGACCATTACCTTACTAACTTCAACGTCTCAACCCCCACTTCTTTGCCCTCTCAGCTTCCTCTCATCCCAAAACCTTATCGACGGCTAGCATCCATTGACACCCCATCCCTCCTTAATGATGCTGCCTCTAATTTACCCCCTCTCGACGCTCTCGCCTCCCCTGACCAAATCCTCTCATCCTTGAAGCAATCCCTCCTATCTTGCCATAATGCCCACTCCCCCATTATTACTCCTTCGTCCTCTAGCCGTCATCGCGCCTCATGGTACTCGCTGGAACTCCGACGCTCGAGACAGTCTTTACGTGTCCATGAAAGAGCTCTTCGTAAAGCTCACTCCCGTGGGCAAAATACAACTGCTCTTTTGCACACTTACCGTCTTGCAACATCTCTCTAGTTGGCTAAACCGAAATCTGCTCATGAAGCCCATTGGCATAAATTGCTAGCCAACAATAAGAATGACCTCCGTGCCGTTTTTCACCTGCTCTCTTCTCTTACCTCCTCACACCAAGTCCCCACCCCATCAGCCCTGCCATCCTCTCGAAATTCTTCGCTGATAAGGTCATCAACCTTCGTGCCTTCCCCCCACGACTGCCTGACCAGGCCTTTCACATTCTACATGATCTCACCCACCCCCGGAGGCTCAACGTATTTCCTGCCGTGACCACTTCTGTGTTGTCTGCATTACTCTCGCGCTCTAAAAAATCTGGCTCCCCTAGTGAATGGTTCCTCCCCAAGCTATTAATCAAAATATTGTCTGTCATACTCCCAATGCTCCTCCACCTGTTCAATACCTCCCTTGCTACTGGTGTTTTCCCTTGTTCCTTCAAATGTGCCCAAATCTGTCTGATCCTTAAAAAGCCGAAGCTTAACCCTTTCGACCCAGCTAGCTATCGCCCGATCTCGCAACTTTCCTACCTTTCTAAGGTCCTTGAGAGAGTAGTTGTTTCGTGCATTAATTCCCACATCGTTGCCTGTAATATTGATGAGACTTACCAATCAGGTTTGCAAGCTGGGCACTCTACCGAAACCGCTCTACTCAACGTTACTGATTGCTTACATAGAGCTGCTGACCGGGGTTGTGCCTCCATCCTCATTCTACTTGACCTCTCTTCTGCCTGTGATACTATTGACCATTCCGTCTTGCTTAATCGCCTCCACTCTTTCCTTGGCATTTCTGGCGCTGCTCTTGACTGGTTCCGCTCTTGACTGGTTCCGCTCTTGACTGGTTCCGCTCTTACCTTTCGTCTCGCACCCAATCTGTGGTGATTACCGATGTCTCTTCTGACCCCACTCCCATTCGCTTTGGTGTCCCTCAAGGCTCTGTCCTCGGCCCTCGGCCCTCTCCTATTTCGTATCTACTTATTCCCTCTTAGTTCCCTCCTACGTAATCTCGGTCTATCCTTCCACCTCTATGCCGATGACACTCAAATCTTTATTTCCTTTTCCCCCTCAACCATTGCCCACTCAATCTGTGACCTCCTATCTGTCTATTCTTCTATATCGGACTGGCTATCGGCTAACTTCCTCAAACTTAACCACTCCAAAACTGAAGTTCTTCTGGTTGGTACCCCCGCTCTAGTATACAAAGTTAAATCCCTCCTTCCCTCCCTCCCTCTGGGTGGAAACTCTGTCGCTTTCTCTGACTCTGTTAGAAATCTGGGCGTTGTGTTCGATGAGCATCTCTCCTTCAAGCCCCACATCCAGAATATTAGTAAATCTTCCCTTTGTTTCCTCCGTAACTTATCCCGCATTCGCCCTCACTTCGATTGCCAAAGTCTTGAGACTGCTGTCCACGCCTCCATTACCTCCCGCCTTGATTACTGTAACTCTCTTCTTGTAAATCTACCATCTTCCTCTCTACGCCCCCTTCAGCTAGTCCAGAACTACGCTGCCCGGCTACTCCTCCGTCGCTCTCGCTTCTTCCCTTCTAAGCCCCTGCTTCAGGAACTGCGCTGGTTACCTGTCAGATATCGCTCTCATTTCAAGATTCTTCTCTTCATTTTCAAGGTCCTTCACCAAAAGGCCCCAACCTACCTTTCCTCTGCTCTTTCCCAACGTCTCGCCCCTTGGGCCCTTCGGTCATTTCATGCTCCTCTCCTGAATACTCCTCGCTCGTCTCCCTGCTCAATGGGCGACCGCTCCTTCTCAGTCTGTGCCCCCAAGCTTTGGAATGCTCTTCCAGCCGAAATTAGATCTGCTGCCTCACTTACCGCTTTCAAGCGACTTCTGTAAACGCATCTGTTCAGGTTTGCTTACTCACCCATCTGATCTTAGCCCACAGCCGAACATGCGCTCTGTGAAGGCCTCTGGCTTTAAAGAGCGCATTATAAGAAATTTATTTTTATTTTTATTATAATTGAGTGAGTTGCATTCCGCTCTAGCTTCCTGCACGGATATTGACCTTGGTCCGGACGATGTCCGGCATGCCTTGCTTCGGCAAATAGGAGAGCGAAGCATGGCACTCCAGTTGGAGCTGTTCAAAAGGATCTGGACAGCACGTGTCTTATCAGACTCCTGGCGAATGGCTGCGTGCTCGCTTTTCACAAACTGTCGATAGATCACTCTCCCCGGCCGGTTTTCGTCCAATCTCTCTAACCTCTTGCGTGTGTAGGTTGATGGAAAAAATTAGTAAGTATTAGACTAACCTTTTTCCTGGGCAGCGGAGTCCTCATTCCTAGCACACAATGCGGCTTCCGCAAGTTTCACTCCACATGGATGCTCCTCTGACTTAAAAAGCACGTCTGCAAGGCCTTCCTTCTTAGTCAGCACTACGTCACAGTGTTTTACGATCTAGTGAAAACATATGATACCGCATGGCGATACTGTATGCTAAAGTCTCTCCACGCGAAAGTGGCAAACGGACGCCGGCCAAACTTTATTTCCGGAGTTTTCGCCTAATCGTCGATTCCAGATGCAAAGGTGGGGAGACCTCTCTGGCGCAAATGGAGCAGGAAGAAGTTTTCTCTCAGAAAAATGTCCTCTGTGTCACACTCTTTGCCTGAACATCAACGCTATCACCTCGATACGATGGGCAGATGTTCTCGCTACGTTCTGCGCGAACGATCTTTCAATCTCTTTTGGCGCGGCCCAGATGACAACTTTGGAGCATCAACTCCATCAGGCATTGAACTGCGTCTCTCTCTCTCTCTCTCTCTCTATCTCTCTTTCTCTCTCTCTCTCTATCTCTCTTTCTCTCTCTCTCTCTCTCTCTCACTCTCTATGCTGAAGCGCACAGGCTTCGGTTTTCTTGGCTTAATTTAAGATGGCGTAATTATGCGGCCAACCACGGCGCCACCCTGACCCGGATTCGTTTCTAGATGGGGTTCACCTGAAAGTGGGGGATTCGACCGTTTCCTTTGGCTTGTTTTCAACCAAAGCCTCACCTGGGGGCCTTATATTCGTAGCCTTAGCGTGTATCGCACCCGCACCCGAGCGTGTATTGCGCAAGGCACCGCCTGGCGACTGGTGCCTTTCGTTTGTCCTTTATTGATAGCTTCTTGTCGATGACGGGGACATATGGCTCGCCCTATACCCTACACAGAGCATTATGTGTAGTACGCGTGAACCCGGTGCATACCTTAGTCACCAACGGCTCAAGGGTACGACCTTCTACTATTTTTCGCCACGCCTCTGCTCCCAAAGCTTCTACAGCACCGGGAGTATTGCGTTCGGCCTTTTTGGAACACACTTCGTATCACGAAAGAACCGTTCCAGTGTATACGGATGCCTCCAAGTCCGAAGAGTTGGTCGGTTTCCACGCTGTATTGCCTCTGTTTTAAGTCAGCAGGGTACTGACATGTGTTGCGTCTGTCTTCGCGGCCTAGTTTGTTGTAATACGTCGCTCGGTACGGGAGATAACGCAACGTGCCCGATTCGGAGACCAGATTGTGCTTTATAGCGACTCACAAAGAGCCCTGAGTGCTCTCGGGGCATTGGAATCTCCGCATCCCCTGGTTCGTGACGCTACGGTTTGGGCGAGCCGGGCGGATGTCCAAATTATCTTCTGCTTGGTTCCTGGAAATGTAGGAATTGCAGGGAATGAGTGCACCGATGAGGGCGCCTAAGAATCCACGAGGACTGGGCGACCAGACCAGCGTTTCGCTCTCGAAATTATTCCCCTGTCATATTCCCTTGATATTAATACTGATTGCCAGTTTGGCAAATGTTGAGGGTTAAATCTCAACATTTTCCAAACTAGAAATCAGTATTAATATCAAAGGAATAAAGCACGAAGTCTTTACAGCGAGAGCTATAATTGTAGTGAACCACACGGGTTGAATTCAAAGCGAACGATAAAAAACTAGAAATAATTTTTCCCGATATAATCAGACATAGATGAAACAAATTCGATTGGCCAATCGTACAAAATAAAGGAAGATAAGGAATTGCAATCTACACTTAAGAAAGTGGAAAAATAAACCCTCAATTCATAATAAGCTAAATTACTAAAGAACATTAATAATTTATATTAAAGTCTGTATGTCGGAAGGTATATTTCCCTACAGGTGGAGTGAAAGTGTATCACGGGTACAGAAGTGTTGTATTTAATGTTGAGTATTTAATGATCTGGGGGGGAAAGCAACTTTCCTAAGTGTGCACCCGTTCCTGCCCGATGGCAGGTAGCCTGTTGGGAAAGGAATTTTATAATGAACTATTTGTGTTTGTTAAAAAATAAAATAAGGATCTAATTTTATGCCTGGTTTTGCTTCGAAATAATTAAATACGATTAATCTTATTTAAATAAACAGGTTTTTGTTATCTTTCCATTTTGTGTCCTATTAATTTCGATTTTTTTCTTCTTCGGTCATTCAAATCGGATCTGTTATTTGAATGCGTTTTGCTCATCTACCCTGGTCTTTAATGTTTCGGTGACCGAGGTTCGAATACGGCTTTTGGAATAAGTGAAGTTACTCATGCCTGTTTTTATTGATATAGAAAAGGCGTACGACAGAGTTCCACGACAATAAGTATGGAGATGTATGAGAAGTAAAGGTGTGCTAGAAAAGTATGTACGCCTGATTCAGGATATGAATTCTGATGCTAGAACACAGGTAAGAAGAAGTGTGGGCCTGACAGGATGGATTACTGTCAAAGTCCGTTTACACTAAGGGTCGTCCCTAAACCCATTCCTCTTCGACTTAATAATGGGTCTCATTTCTGAAGGGATAAGCGACCCTTTCCCCTGGTGCATGCTTTTTGCTGGTGACATTGTTTTATGTGGCACTAGTAAATTAGAGATTGAAAGGAAGCTGGAGCTTTGGAGAGAAGCATTAGAGGGGAGGGGGTTAAAAATCAGTAGGAGAAAAATGGAGTATCTGAGTTTCTTGGATGACAACCAGGAAGAGCTTAGAATGCAGGAGGAAATCTTGAAAAGAGTGAGGAATTTTAGAGTTTTGGGATCCACCGTGACATGTGATGGAGATTTTGACGCTGGGATGGCCCATAAATTCAAAGCGGGATGGAATAAATGGAAGAAGACATCTGGAATACTATATGACAAAAAGATTAACATAAAGACAAGGGAAAGTGTATAAGACAGTGGTTAGACCAGCACTGATATACGGAGGGCAAACGAGTTCAATAAAGAAGACCCAAGAGAGGAAGTTGTAAGTCACCGAGATGAAAATGCTGAGGTGGACTTGTGGAGTGACGAGGATGGATAAGATCCGGAATGAACGGATAAGACGAACAATAAAAGTAAAAGAAATTTCAAAGAAAATAAAAGATAAGAGACTACAGTGGTATGGGCACGTGATGAGACGAGAGAATGACTATGTAGGAAAGAGGGTGATGCAGATGGAGGTAGAGGGATATCGTAACCGTGGAAGGCCGAAAAGACATTATGTGGAAAATATTAAGGAAGGCCTGGAAGGAAAAGGACTCACAAGAGAAGACACGCAGAACCGGAGTGAGTAGCGAAGGCTTGTAAAGAAATTCTCAACACTGACGTCAGCTTAAAATATTTCCCAACAGTCAGCTGTCATCAATTTCAAACTGATTACCTCATCCATGGATCCTTCCCTCGTAACGCCCTGGTTGTCGGGACACACCCTCGGAGCTCCTCAGGCAAGGCTCAATCAAATTGCGGTCCCAAGGGAGGCGGTTTTCTTAATTGCCTGCGTTTTTATTATCGTCGCACCCGCCCCTCAGGGTGGGACGAGATCCTTTGTAGCGTCTCATGATGTTTAGTCTATTTTTTTCTTGATTGCTACTCTACGTTTATTTTAATTTATTGGCATTGTTTTGTTGCCTGTTTCGTGACCTGTGTCTTGTTTACCTATCATTTTTTTGTCATTATGTTTGTAATTGTCTCTATCGCTTCTCCATGCATTTTAGGTAAAACAGGAGCCATACATTTACCACAGAGACTGGATGAGCGACTACGAAAAAATTAAAAAGAGAAAATAAAGGAGTGAGTGAGAGAGTAAATGGTAGTAACAAAGAGATATTGGCGATAAGAAGTGGTGTTTCGAGAATTATCCGGCGGTTTCGACCCCGCTGAACTTCGGACCACCAATCTCGAAAGCGAGGATATTCCAAACCTACTATGGGAAAGAATGTTCCAATAATATAAAGCCTCATTTTTTATTCTCCTACTGTGATTATCTAATTTATATATAATCTAAAATTCTTGAACTTGTATCCGTTTAGTTTGTTTCAGATTTAGAAATTTATTCCTGCTTGCATTATATTTAGGAAGTCTTCAATGGTTTGTTATTACAAATTTCCTTTTTACATTTAGGACCCAATCCGCTCTGTGCGACCGAGCCGTTCATTGCATAGTGAAATAGAAAAGTGGCGCGCAAATAAAAAATAAATCAAATCCAGTCAAAGTTTTATTTTTTTAAATAAAAACTAATTAACTATCGCAGAAAATTCGTAATAACCGGATTTCTCACGGGCCCATTTATGAGACACTGACATCACTTAATTTTAAGTTAGTTTCTTGCTAATTGGCCAATTTATATATTAACTGTAGTTGTAGCTCAAGCATATTTTTTGTGTAAGTTGTTCAATCTTTTGTTTAAATGAGAAGATATATTATATGTTGCCGTATTTAAAATACATTTATGGCTATTCATTAACCATGCCATCTGTCAAATTATTGTCCTTCTCGTTTAGATTTTTAGTTGAAAAAAAAAACATATCAATAAAAACCTTGTTTATAAGTCTTTACAATGTAATATTTATAAAATTTATGGTGTTTGAATAGAAAGAGAGCCAGAGATTCAATTTAAGACCATCTAACATATGTATCTGCGCTAAATAACCAGCAAGTGTAGAAATGCTAACTAAATCAGGAAGATATAAAAGATATGGAAGCTTTTCCGAAACCGATTCTGAGATATTTACATAAGTAATTCTTTTAACCTTAAGACGTGCGTTCTCATGGTATAATAATATGGTTGGCTTATTTATGACTCGTCCAGAACCATCCATTCCTTGTAAGGTAAAAATGAAACGTTTACTTTGTGTGACTAAATTTTATTATGCATTTTAATGTAGTTTGTATGTATGTGCATACTGTGTTCACAGTCTGCGCATTTAATTTCATTCTTCGTATTTCTCCACTTAACTTATCTACCTATTGGCCTACTTATTTCCTTACTTATTTACTTGCTTGTTTGCTTTCTAACTTTCTTGCTTATTTACTTAGTTACTTACCTCCATTCTTGCCCTTGTTTTCTTACTTACTGTGGTAAAATCGTATTGTATTTGTTGTTTTAAGGAAGTCGGTCTGATCTTATTAATTATGCAAGACAACAATACTTCAATATTGGCTGAGTGGACTTTTTAATTACTTTTTTGTTGAGAGAGTATCACAGCGTTTAATCCGTTTTAAGGAGAGAGCCCGTTAAACACCTAAAGGATCCATTGAAACACCATAATTATCCCAAAATAAACATATATTTTAAATTTATCAATTAACTACACCCATAACAGTAAAAATATGTATATTCATCTAATAAGTTTGACGAGGCTAAATATACTTGCAACTGGGCCTATGACAGAATCTATTTATGACAAAAATAAAAAATAGGCTCCACGTAAATAAACCAATTGCCAATTAGTTATTTTATAGTGACCCTTTTAGATTAGCGTTAAACATCAAATTAAATTTCTCTCTTCTAAATTGTAAATATGATGGAGTTCACTAACAATTGTTTATACTTCAGTTAATTGTGAGTACTGTAATAAACTCATACTAAAGCAATACGAATATAAATGGTCATTCTAACTTTAATGAAAGACAGGATCAGGAGTTGTCGGATGTCACTAGATGGCTTTTCTTGCGCTTTGGTGTGTTGGAGCTGCCGATGGTTGATTTTCATCGAGATGGGATGGAGGTTAGAGAATCCGATGTCTAATTCTTCGTTCTTAAGATCGCAATTTGAGAGTCACACGAGGGTGACTGGTTCATCTATTAACTTACTTGCGAAATTCCTGTTTGGCACTAGGAAAAATGGTCCTGCTAAGCTTCTTACTAAGCCTGTGAGGGATGCTTCGAGCTGGCACCGAAATAATCCTTCTTCTCTTGCTGCCGAAATTCCTGGTTTGGCACTAGGAATAGTAATCCAGTCAGACTTCTTCTAAGTCTGTAAAGGTTAGTTCAGTCTGGTACAGATACAAAACTTAACGTTCTATGTTAATTCGGCACTGGGGGGAGGATCGATCTTCTCGAACTGTTCCTTTATCGTCTCTCCTTGACTTAATATTTCTTCTCTTGCTGCCGAAATTCCTGGTTTGGCACTAGGAATGGTAATCCAGTCAGACTTCTTCTAAGTGTGTAAAGGATAGTTCGGTTTGGGAAACGATACAAACGTAACCTTTTTCTATGTTAATTTGACACTGGGTGAAGGATCGATCTTCTCGAACTGATCCTTTATCGTCTCTCCTCGAATAATTCTTTTCTCTTTCTTTCAGGTGCTTATTTATAGACTTGCGACTGCCCCATCTAAGGGGGAAGGGGCGAGGCCACAGAGGGGAGAGAGAGGGGTGAGGCCCCATCGGGGAGAGCGAGGGATTAGGAGGGTGGCACCCCGGTGCCCAAGTTGGCTTGCTAATTAGAGACACTACTAACCGTCACCATCCTTCGTGTTCCTTTTGACTGGCACCGCTTTTTGGCGATTTAACCACGGGCCTACGGATCTCGTAGGTAATTGGAACTTTTGAGCGCTGTTTAAGGGCCTTTGGGTTGTCACCTTAGCACAGCGGCTTGCTCCGGCTACCTATGTGGTGGGGAGATCAAACAGAGTAGGCAGTTAGAGTGTTATTCGCCGGTTAACGTTCTCACGAGTCTCCCCATCATGTGGCTCTATTCTCTTGCTTTCTCCGCAAGGAGAAAGTCGCCCTCCGGGAGACTTTATGTTGTAATTCATCTACACTTACCTATAACATCAGTAAGATTTTTTGAAAATGTTGAGTGATGAGGTGATTTAATTAACTCCTTATACATCCATGTCGTAGAATAGGCTCCCGACGATATATTATATATAACTTTTCGTTGAGGGGATTATTCTATATTTCAAGTGCGTGGTAATCTGATGGCCGAGGTCGGTTCAAAAAGGGGGAGGCCTGGAAAGGCTTATTTATCTTCAATATACTTAAGAAGTGGAACGGTGCACAAGGATAAATAATATGGCTACCATTAATAAAATAGAGTTTTATTAATTAAATTATCGAACAACACGCGGAAAATTTTTATATAAACGGGGATTAAAAATGGGAGAAACACAGGAAATGAAAAAGGTCATGGAAATATCTGACTAATCTGAGGATTAAGATTTGGAGAGATGTTAAACGGCAAACAAACAAAAAGGGTCAATGGTTCACTAAACTGTTTAAAGCACAGAGTTGCGTTGACAAAAGGTTAAATGATTAAAGATAATGCTTAGCTTACGTAATTACAAGGTTGTCGTGCAGAGGGAGGCGATGGGAAGGAATCTTCGGTCCAACTGGCGATTTCCAGGAGAAGGGGTTCTTCGGGGGTTTGTCCTTAACGAGGGGGGTAAGGACTGTCTTCGAGGAGTGAGAGCGAAGTGGGGCTCGGAAGTACGAGCGATCCTTGTGACAGGATATCGGAGATGTTCTAGATGAACAATGGATGTTATTGTTGTAACCAAGCGTTCTCTTGAAGAACGTTAAAAGGGGGAATTAAATTATCCTGACGTGATGTCTTGAAAACAAGAACCGTTTCTTGACGAACGGGCTTGAAGAACAATGGCTGTTTTAATGTTGTTCTCTTTCTGAACAACAGGGGGGCCTTGTTGACTTGGCCTCTCGAAGGGCACGAACCTTGGTACTCAAGTGATATTGTCCTCTTCTGGACAATAAGGGGTTTCTTGGCAGAGTTCCTAGGTGCACAAGGGAGACCAGATCAGTTTGATGCCTCGCGAAGATAATCTGGATCTGCTTCAATTGGGAAAAGCTATGGTATAAATAGCCGGAGCCAGCCCCTTGGCGTAGGAGACAATGGGGTGGGGGACTTCGATGGAATGTCCCGGTGGCACCTGGGAAAATATCTTATCTGCCCATAAGCCTAATTTTAATCTGGCGAGATCGACACATGGAGGCGAACGAAGAAGTGAACCTCCTTGATTAAAAATTGGCTATGATGGGCAATAACGCGCCCTCTACTTCCTCTCGCAGGATACACGTGGGGAAGCATGTGTTTCAACATGTGATAGGGGCCGAAGCAATGCGGCCTCAGACCGTTCTATCACAATCCAAGGTCATGGATGTATAGTAGGAAGGGGGTAACGCAAAGGTTGCCTGTTATAGGAGTGGTTAAGGCCGTTTTACGAGACAATAACTTCTTCAATTAATGTAGCACGTTTGGGGGTAATTGGTTACAGAGCGATGCAAACTGGGTAAGAGGAGCGGTCGATTACCCGTAGGAAGAGGAAATCCCGGAAGGCGGATTCAAGGACTCTTTATTAGGGTAGACTCGGTAGGCTTAGGTGCAATGAATTCGATTAAGCCTGTGTCGGGTATTTTGAGGATGGCCTACTAAGGTGTGGGGCTACATTGACCTACGCTTACCTGAAACTGCTTACTGGCTTACTGACGACTGTTCTTTCTGTCCTTACCCTCACTGTCTGTTTTTCTTTTGCCTTGGAGGTTTACTCCAGACGTTATTTAATGCGTCGAAAATAGTGGGCGTGACCCACTGTTAACCAATGATGTGCTTTGGACGAATCTTCCTCGGCGCAAGGTTTATTCGTATGTACACGGGGATAGAGAGAAGGTGAGCAAGTATTCACCGATTCAGGTCTCCGCCAGACAATCTTCATCTCGGGGACAGATACAAATTTCGAAAATAAGATTTTGTGTTCACGGCTCTGTGAGAATAAACTAAATGAGCGTCTTCCAAGTTTTTCAACTCGGTGCGTCTTGATAAACATGTTTGCACAGCTGCTTTAGCGCCTCCCAGAAGGATAGCACAAGAAACGTCTTTTCTGCGTGTGACCGCGTGTGCACGTGTAAGTTTATTTGCGTGTGAGTGTGTAAGCGTGTGAGCGCATATGTGTGTGAAAGCGTCTCGAATTCCTTTTTGCCTATAGCCCTTACAAGAACAGTACATACATATTTTCATTTACATGACCCCATGCTACATATTACCATTTACATGACCAAATGTTATCCAATTTTAGTACATTAATTGCATGTGCATAATTATGTGCGTGCCCATTTCAAACCTTCATAGGATTCACATGAGACTCATTGGTAATGCATCATTGTTTATCCTAATCCGCCTTGCAATGGGCACCACAGATGAAGATAAATGGGCGACCAATGCGGAGAAGAATTCTCAATTTTGGAAATCCTCTTGGCCCCTTTGGTATTTTCTGAACTCTGTCACCATTATTTCTGGCACACCTTAGCAGCTGTTATTGTAGTTATTTGAGACTAAGAAGGGACAACCAACTAGGGTATCACCACTAGAAACTTTGTGTGGTTAAGTTCGCAAAGAAAAGGTGAAATGAAAATATGCAGAAAGCCATAGTGTAAAAAGATTATTTGAACATGTTAAATTTCTTAAATTAATTACATGTCTTAAATTACGATAAATTTCGCCACCCTTACACACAAGCAAACATATTTCCACACACACACACAAACACAAACTTGTTTGCTGCGACCTTGTCAATTGGATTAGCTTGAAAACGTCGATTCTTGGGCAAACGAACGTTCACGTTCATCAAAAAGATGCTTAATCGCTCTTAGACAGTCCCAAGAGACTCTGGTTTAAAGCTTTTGGCTTTGAGAGTTTGAGACTGGGGTGGAGTCGACGCTCAGGGACAAGAGACATGGAAAATCAAACTGAATCTCTTCCCTCCTCCCCTACACCCCCTCTGGGAAAACTATTGGAATTAATTTTGGTAGATGATAGAAGCAGAGGGACACTATCTATAAGGTTAAACAGATCAGGCAGATAGAAGCCGACCTCGATTCAAGTAACATCTTCATCTGAGATAGTTATACCTAAGTGCCTCTTATAAATTCAGTAAGTGTGTTCACCTTCAAAGATAAGGGAACAGCAAGCTGATGTAAAATTTCGTTTATTATCCGCTGATTTAACTCCCTAGTGCCAGACAGTTACTGTGTAAACTACCGGCTTAACAAAAAAAAACTTCAAACAATGTTTTGCGAACTTAACAAACAAGCAAATAGACTTCAAACGTTAAGCAATCTATAATATACCATTGCCATCTATTCTAACTCTACGCATTTAACCCTATTTCATTGCTCTACTAACGACGAAGACTTTGGACGTAATTGGTCTAAAGCTTTTTCAGGAAGAAGAATTTTTCTTTATAATCAGAAACTATCGTTATGATATTTTCGTAATAAGGCCTCTGAGGAAGGATGGGCATACTACCATCCGTTCGGTGTGAAAGATCTAATTGATGGGGTAAACTATATACTCGGAGTCGATATCTTCCCTCTCTTGAAACTCAAGTGACGCCACGGTTTTGGCGAGCCGGTCGGATGTCGAGACTATCTTCGGATGTGTTTCTGGACATGTAGGAATTGCGAGGAATGATCGCGCCGATGAGGGTGCCAAAGAGTCCGCGTGGACTAGACGACCAGACTAGCGTTTCGCTCTTGCTCCATACCGATTACATGGCAGGAATACGAGCAGCTCTCCCAACTGCTTGGCAAAGAAGGTGGGAGACGGTCTAAGGGAACTTAAAGTTGCGTGCCATTACGCCGCGACTGTTCCCATGGCCCTACCTCCTAATGCCGTGGCGGCTTCAGGTTGCTTTCTGTCGTCTCCGAATCGGACACACTCGCAGGACGCACTGCCATTTGATGGAGCGCTCGCCTGCACCTTATTCCAAAGACTGCGTTGCCCCCTAGTCTGTTCAGCACAGTCTTACTGAATGTCCCAGTCTGAGTGATCTTCGCACACATTACCTGTTCCGGTACCGGGACGAGTGGGATCGCTACCGCTTGTCCCTTGTGCTCGGGACAAGTTCGTTCACACTAACTTGTGCCTCATCCACTTTATTGGACTGTTTGTTGTAGGTAGCATGCTCTTGCGCCGGGGGGAGACGGGCCTACCCTTGACGCTGGAGCGAGTTTCCTTCTTGCTACCTTTTTTCACTTTGTTTCTTTTTGTTTTTAGCCTATGATCTTTTTATCCTTCTTATTTTCTTTTTTAATATAGCCTAGTCGTAGGCTATAGTGAGTACAGTGACTTATGCCCAAGTATGCAGTCGCCAGATGGGCTCCTAAAATTTAAAAAAATATATCTTCAAACTCAATAAGAGAGCTTCATGCGACAGCGATGGTGTCCGAATTGGGTGAAAACGCCCGTTTAGGGTCTAACTGGTAGGATGAGAGTTCTTTAGGCTCTACATGTGCCTTGGGGCAAACTGCGCTGCAGTAAGAATAAAAGATCACTTCTAGGTAGAAACCGGCCTTCCAATACCCCTAATCAAACATCACAAACATCAAACTCAACTCAACTTTCACGCAGTAGTTTTTTATCCGGCGATAATCAAATGGGGTATCATAATGTCGTATCTAAGGTCACTGCATTATAAAGAGCAGACACTAGGATCAAACAATTTGTAGGAGTCTCAAACTTAACTCCCGAAGCTAACTTAACATACGAACTTACCATCAACACGATCTTAAACCCAATTCATTCGTACGTTAGCTAAATTTTAATCAGATTTGGACTTAGCCTTGGAAGACGCTTTCATTTTGGAGTCTTTGATCTTAAAGAGGAGGAAACCGGAAGCAGAGACAGGCTCAAGAGTATCGAGTTCGCAGCTTAGATAAAGTTATTTCCGAAGTAAACAAGAAAAATCTGACGGGCACCTATAACGAGGTTTCAAGATTTTTGAAAAGCAGTTTTGGGAAAGAATTTTGCATAATTCATTTGGCTTCTTCATATGTCTTTTATAAAAACAGCAGAATAAGTCTCCAGAAAATTATGCCTCGTGTTTAATTGTAGCCTGAAAGTAAAATCTTTCCTTTTGTTAAACGAGGCCGCTTACCGCAGTGTGGACCTATTGACGACCCTATTTTTCCTCCTTTGCAAATTTCGTTCAAAAGTATTCATTTTCATCGTTGACATAAAGAAAGCTTTCCAATTATTAAATTGAATTCGGAGGCGGCCAAAAGTAGGCTGTACTTTTAATGGATCTTTGAATTAGCAAGCTTATCTTTCATTTTGAACTATATTCTCAAGCACGAACTTAATCTCTACTGTAATTACTTAGAACTTAAACCTTAAAAGATTCCTTTTATGTAGACAACTTAATAACTACAAACTTCTATCATTAAATTCTCACAAATATACACGGATTCAAATCAGAGGTTACGAGTAAAAAGAGAATTTGAGCTAAGATCCTGAGCCATTGTTTAAAATAAAAAATCCTTAAATCAATTATATCACGTTAGTAACGCGTGATAAGGTTCGTTTTCAAGCTTATAAAAAAGAATAACGTATACACAATTTGCAACTAAAAGCATTTCCAGTAAGGAACAATTTCCTGGAAAACAGGTTCTTTCAAAGAGAAACTAGCATACCCGTCTAGTAAGAGAATTAGACCTATTCTTAAACCAACAACGCTTCATAAGAAGCAAAGGTAGGATAACCAAATCGAATCATGGCGATTACAATGTGATTAATCTTATGTACCTAGATAAAATGCCACACCTGACTACCCTAATGATTCGATATTGCCATTTAAAATATTAACATTTGGAAATTGATGCAACTCTGATGATGTTTAGAAGGTCTGATTTCTGAGTTACTTAACGTTGACAAACAATCAAAGCAAACTGAACTCCTTGCAGCATTGGAGGGTAAGTCCGTGGAAACAGTAGCAGTGCAATAACATGCGACTATAAGTTCCCCTTAACCATCTCCTATCTTCTTTGTCAAGCAGCCCTGATACCTACAATATAGCCGGTATGAGGAAAATCAAAACGGCGGTGTGGTCGCTCAGTGACGAAAACTAGTCAAAGGTGGTACCCACTGAACTGAGAGCTACACCGAGCTCTTGAAAATTTCCATTTTGTTAACACTGACGTCTCTCGGCGACATAGGTACCATCGAGATCGCTGGGGATGCAGTGAAAGTCGTTGGCGAATGAGAGAGACACCGGCTCGCGAGTACCTACAAGCGCATAATACAATGTGTACGATGCATAGCGAGTGGCATCTCCCCGGCATCGACAAATAGACCCCAAGCGAACACAATATCGGTAGAAAAGTAAGGCAGTAGACTTAACAGCATTCCAAGGATGAACGTCTCGGAACGGAGAATGTCCATGGCACGGGTACAAGTGACCCTAACGCTGAGAATATGAGCCCCTCAGGTGAGGCGTCGGTCTTAAGCAAGATCAAAGAAACTGAACGCATCCACGACTTCCAGGCAAACCCAGTTTAGGAGCAACTCCAGGTAGAGCTGGAGTCGTGGATGGCGCCAATAGTGCACCACCCTTAGAATTGTCCCGGTAAAACCGAAATCTATGAGCTTCGGCATAGTGAGAAGTGCGGTTTAAGGCTTGTTGGAGTCGACGCTCCAGAGTTAGCATCCTGGCCACAGCAAAATAGATCAAAAGGTCGTCCACGTAGAGAGCAGCGAGAACATCTTCCGGCAGCACCGAAGTGATAGCGTTTATGCTCAAGGCAAATACTGACACTGAGGACAATTCCCTGTGGTACACCCTCTTCCTGCTCCATTGTGCTGGAGAGGGCTCCTCCCCCCTCACCCGTACGCGGAATCGACGATCGCCCAGAAATTCAGAAAAAGAGATGTGGAAGAGTTCCCTCGCCACCATCGTGTGCAAAGTTTCTATGATACCGTATCGCTATGCGATATCATAGGCCTTCTCTAGATCGAAAAAACACGGTGGCGTAGTGCTGTTTAAGAAGGAAGGCCTCGCAGATGGCATTTTCCTGTCTGAACAGAGCATCCGACGTGGAGTGGAACATGCGGAAGTCACACTGTGCAGAAGACCGGTGTTCTCCGTTGTCCAGAAAAAAAAGGCTAGGAGACGAGCCTCCTCAGCTCCTCCCGGTTGGCTCGGAATCCACGGCAATTCCATTGAAGGAATATTCCCTTCAGGTCCAGTTTGGAAGAGATGCAAGCGCCCTCTTTGAAGATAAGACACTTACGAGAATGGCCGTAGGATTCCTGCAGGCAGAACTCCATGCGTTATTAGCCGAAAAAAGCCCTGGAGGCGCTGCGGGCTTTCGACGACTTATCAAGGAAGGTTGAGGTCGCTATTCGAGTCTTTCCATCCCTCCGCCTCGAAACCTTTGGTAGGCAGGGCTGCTTTGAAGGCGAGGTTCCTTCATTTATAGGATCCACCGGTCTTTTAGCCACTAAGTTAAGCCTGACGTAGGCGCGTATGAGCCGAAGCTGCTTTGAGGCTCTCCTCCTTTAGCGAGAAACTCTAGGAACCCTGGAAGATGGTTTCATGACCAATTTCAGGGGAGTTGCCTCCTGTGAGTCTAACGTCTCGTTGTGAAACGACAGGACACTTAGCCACTAAGCCTACAGGATGTGATAGATGCAATGGGGCTTTATACGAAACTTAAGGCTTTTATGTTGCGTTTCCATTTAGTTTATTTAATATTAATTTAAGGTAACTTTTTTCATTGGGCTCTAGTGACCTTACGATACATCTACTTTATCACAATATGGTATATAAATATTTATAGTTTCATAATGATCCTAGCCCCAAGTTAATATTGACTTAATAAATTTAGCGTGCTCAAATAATTATTTACATTGTATTTGTATTTGTATATTTATATATATATATATATATATATATATATATATATATATATATATATATATATATATATATATATATATATATATATATATATATATATATATATATATACATATATACATATATATATATATATACATATATACATAAATATATATATATATATATGTATATATATATATATATATATATATATATATATATATATATATATATATATATATATATATATATATATATATATATATATATATATATATATATATAAACATATATATATATATATATATATATATATATATATATATATATATATATATATATATATATATATATGAGAAACTCACAAAGTAGCGCGTGAGTAGAGCAATAAATGCAAAAAAAATCCCACAGGAAAATGTAAGGCGGATTCCAAGTACTTTTGAACTTGTTTAGTTCATTATCAAGTACTTGGAATCCGCCTTTCATTTTCCTGTGTTTTTTTTTTTGCATATATATATATTCTTAAAAACAAGAAACTAAGACAATAATATTTTGTAGACAAAAATGAGAAGTTAAGGGACCACCCTCTTTGTTTCTGCAAGTGTGGGACGGGTAGGTAGAAGAAAGTGGTCAAAGTTAAATATAAGTGAAGGGAAAAATTGTTCCCGAGAATATGGCATTCAGTGTTTTGTATATTGGGGATATAACACTATTTTTATAATTGGTGTACGTACCCTTTTGCTTATTTGTTTTTCTTCTTCCTCTCATTTATTTTTTTTTCATTTCTTTTGGCTGTATTCAGTTCTTGCTTGGAAATTTTTAAGTGGCTGCTGAGGATATAGATCTTGCTTTGCAAGTATGCCTTGTATTTTTCCTGGTCCTTTTGTCTAAACAGGTCAATGAAAGCACCAGGTGGGAGAGTTTCCTCAGGTATCCAATATGCCATTGCTTCAAGTGTGTAAGAAGGTGTTGACCGGCCCGATTCCGGTACGATCGTGAAGTTCTTTGTAGTTTATGTAGTCGTTCTATTTGCCATTATTGAATAATCGTAAGGCCTTATTTTTAACCATCTGCAATTTTATCATGCTTCTTTTTGAAGAAAGAAGAAAATTGAAATAATAGACGAAGATGGAAACATTGAAACGAATGAAGAAAAGATAAAAACAATATTCCCTAGTTATTGGGAAAAATCTTGGGTATAACTGAAGAGTAGATCGACGATTATGATATAGAGTTCGAAAGCAAAATTATAGACGAGCTAAACTCCTAAATACATAGGATGCACCCCCACCAACTGATGGATAGACAGCGTGACGGAGACGCCGAAACAACCGAAGAGGAACTACTAGGCGCGCTACGCTCATTCCGTCAAAAGGCTCCAGGACAATCGGGGCTAACAAAGTTAAACTTTGGAAAGGCACCAGTGAATATCATTGAAGGAATAAACACAATTTTTAACACTTATCTTAAAACAGGATACTTTTCAGATGCTTACAAGACGGCAAAGATGATTTTCTTGCCGAAACATGCACACGATCAAACGTTGAAAGAGAATTACCGGCCAATTTCACACTCGGAATTTGGTGGGAAGCTTTTAGAGAAGATCCTGAACCAAAGAGTGGTGTCTCACCTGGAGGAGGACTCCCATAGAATTTGCACCAGTCTGGCTTCCGGATAAAGCGAACTACGAAGATGGCGATAAATGTCTTCACCGAAAAGCTTGCCCAAGTCAAAAGGAAGGGGAGTTACGTCAACATTCTTTTTCGGGATGTATCAAAGGTATGGCAAATGGGAAGGCAGTACAATATCCTGTCGCTAGGACTAAGGGAAAACTAAGAAAGAATTCTCTGTGACTATGTCATGGAGAGGGCGGCGTATGTGAGTTTGGGGTGCGTGGACGGACCGAAGTTTCCACTCAATGTGGCCCTCTCGCAATGGGAGTGTCTGTACCTGTGTCTAGTTCAAGTTTAGCAATCTAAATCAGGATGCTCTTCTGTTGGTAGGATAACTGGGGAAGATTTTTCCGAAAGGAGAGGCAAACCCGATTATAGAAACTTTGTACTTTAGTCCGTCAATCTGCATCTTGCCGAAGATTTATTTAACGTCTGACAGACCACATCCGCCATGCAGCCAGAAGCAAGCCAGTTGGCCGGGTGTTGGTATGTTAGTGGGATCGCTGAGTCCGTCTCCTTCTCTTGCGGAAGCTATGTTGTTCGGCGTTCTTCCAAGAGTGAGTTGACAGGTGGAAGACCAGTCTGACTTTGAGAATCTTTTCGAATACCTTCCCAAATGGTTTGAGTAGCGAGATCGGCTTGTGATCCAAAACATGATTTTGGGGCTTCCCTTGTTTTGGAATAAATATGATTTTGGATGTCTTCAGGCTGTCTGTTTTTTTAATCTCTCTGGGGCTTTTTTTAAGCTCTTCATTGGTATTTTGCTTAAGCCTGGAGCTTTTTGCTTGAATCATGAGATTACAGTGTTCAACTTTTCGGTGGTGATCGCTCTGCCCTCCGGGGCGCACTCTTGCAGTCTGGTGATGTTTGCGATTCTAGTCGTAGTGAATCTCCTGTGTTGCTAAACAATACTCTCTCCTAAAATCTGAGCTCGTTACTGACTGATCGGTTTATGATATGTGTCTAAGCCAGTGTAGTGACGACTTTAATCACTAACGTACCAAGAGAGATATGGGGATACCACACACTTTTTCCTCAACCAATACAACAAAGATCAATCAGGAAGAGGAATAAATTTATACATAAAAGACTTCCACTTAACTTAAACCACGATTTCTAACTAGGAAAATGGAAACTAACCGAATTGACCAAGGATTACTTAAATGTGACAACTGATTATGCGTGTTTATTTGGCTAATTTCACTAATTACCTAAATAAAATAAGATATTGACAAAAACAAGGGGAAAAAAGTGACGAGAAAGAAATCTATACCAGCAGTAGAAAGACTACACAACGGTTAGAACGCCTAAAAACAAGGCAATTATAATACAGACGCACGACATAAGAATGAACGATAAATATCCTGATGCATCAGGCACCAAATATTTAAATTTACTATTTTTATGACTATATTATTCTATTAAACGGATAGTGATTAGCATGAATCCAAATAGGGACTTGCTTAAGAGTTCATTTGCATCCAGGTGATCAATCCATAGTTAGTTTATAATTTCCCCAAATACCTTCTCGATGAAATCAAGTGGAGAGCAATCTACTTCTGTTGGTGGCTTTCCTGTTTTGGAACTAAAGATCATTTAAGCAATTTTAGCAACCTTTATTTAGCTTATTTGGGAAGTAGAGTGTGTTTAATTAGGCATTTCAGGCATTTGCGATTCCATCAAGAATGTTGCCGGGCACTTCCATATAATTCTTCTTGGTGTGTCCAGATCTTCTTGATGATTTCAGCTGAAAGAGCGATATCGTTGTGTTTACCTTATTTTTGGTAATCATCGCTTTGATACGGCCGAAGTGGTGGATTGCGTCATTTTGCTGGTGCGCCGCTATCGATCCTTTGGATTGTTTCATTCCAATTATCACTTTGCTTCTTCATAATATCAGTAGTCATTTCGTGTTTCTCCCTTCTCAGTTCGGCGTGTAGCTCCCTCGTTGTGCTGTTTCCTCTTATTCGCTCAAATATTTCTATTATTTGTTTGTTCTTTTGAACCATTTTAGGTGTCTAAGTAAAGGTCTTTACTGTCTGGTAGCTGGTTTAGGGGAATACCTCTTCATCTGCCATTTGCATCGAACTTATTATTTTTTTCTAATTTTGCATCTATTTTTTTCTAATGTTGCCTTTTCTATTGGTTGTGGTATATGTGTGTCAAATCTTTTCCTATTCCTCCTAGTCTGCTCTGTAGTATGCTTTTCTTATCTTCGCGGGGATCCGTATCGGTTGCTGGTTTATCGTGAGTTGTGTCGTTGTGTGGTCTCTGCACGGTATGTCTTCCGTCTGCATGTATGATAGATAATAGTTGAATGAGATATAATTATTGCTAACCTAGACGTCCGGTTTTTATGTTGTGGTTCATGGTACGTATGTAATCAGGCCCCAGTCGGTGGCAGATTCCTCTTGCCACCGATGGGCATTAATATCGCCAGTGAGTATGACTGGGTTTCTGTGTTGAAGATGTGTGTGAAGTCGTTTACCCGTAAATGCTTCCTTCTTGGTGGTTGATATCATGTAGCTATTATGAGGTTTGTCAATTGCATTTTTTTATTGCTACGACGATATATGCTTCATGTAATTCCGCACATGAAGCTATTGAGTTCACGGCTATGGCGTCGTAATTCTATGTCCTTACCCTACCGATGGTAAGGCCTAGTACGTAGTTCGAAATCAAGATGATGTCTGGCTTTTTCTTTATTCATCCGTTGGTATTTTAGTTGTAAGATTTTAAGTTTCATCGGATCCATAATGTTTAGGTTAATCCTTTATTCAATGTCGGTCATTTTAATACTTTTCTTGTCCTTAGCAATGCGCTCTATTACTGTTTTCGCTATCTGGTCTGTTGCTTCATTTCCTGTGCTTGATTTCTTGGCCGTTTCAGTTCTTGGATGGCGGATTTCGCCCTCGGAGGGGGTGGGGGGGCACCTTCCTGACTTCGATATCTTCCTTTTCTGCATTTTTCGTATCACTCTCTTTGTTTCCTCTGTAGGAGCTTGCAAAGATGTCAGCTGCTACAATTGCATGGGGAGAGTCGTACTTTAATTTTGAGGTAACCGTATTGGTATCAAAGGTCGTACAAAAATGGATTTGGGGGCGAGATGCATAATTTTCTCAGACGGGAAATTGCCAACTGCCTCTTTACGAACTTTGTAGGAGCTTGCGAAGATGTCAGCTGCTACACCTCCGACGAATCCAAACTCTCTTTGGAGTCACTTTTTTCTGGTTCTGATATGCGTGGTTCTTCTTGTTTGTTGTCTTTGGTGTTTGTTTCCTGCATTTGCCTTTTAAAAATTGTCGATGAGTCGACTTAATTAAGGGATGTTAATTGTTTTTAATCCATTCGCTTTTAGCAATGAGTTAACTGTGTTCGCGTATGTCCTTGGTTTAAGTGCGTTTTGTACGTGTGCATGTATTAGGCATGTGCATATTTTGGCATAGATTCATCCTGTCATGTTTTGTAGCGCTGTGTGAATTGGTATTTCTTTTCTTGCTACATTTGCCTAAGAAGTGTTTCCTCTAATTATCTACTTCTCGTTTTGTTATCTTTCCTTCCTTTTGAGGACTTTCTTTTGCGTCATAATATGGAAATTTCCCAGTGTTTCCTTTCACAATTAATACACTTCTTTGTTCTGTTTTTGCAATTACGGAATGTGTGCAGATCGTTGGCACATTCAGAACATACGAGTATAATAAGTCATTTGGGGGGTGGGGCGAATTACTGAGGTGTAGTCGTTATTTGCATAGAAAGTGAAAGCACATCTGAATGTTGACGAAGACGTCTTTCTGTACTTTCGTGGAGGGAAAGGATGGGGGGTGCACCATGCCGAATGTCAGTAATCATTTTTTCCAATGCTTCCGATGGCATTTCGATGTTTTCACACACTACTTTAAACACATGTGTGATATTTGAATTTGATCACCTCTTCTATTTTGATCCATTTTTTTTGTCTCATCAATTCATGTGTAATTTCTTCGCATGTCCTACCGATGCCTTTAATTTTCGGCACACGAAGCTCATGTTCAACATAATCTGTGGTGATCCTGGTCTAGCTTTCGTAAGGTTATATTACCAGCCACTGATAACAGTTATTCCACATCCATTCGGTGCACTTGATGAGCGGTACTTCTTGGTGCGAAAAAATATGTTGGACGACTCTTGTAGCGTCCATTTTTTCCATTAGCTTTTAATCATAAGGGCAGTCTTCTTAGTACATCAGGTGGGTCCATGTTTTCTTTGCATTTGTTCTAGTGTGCCTCATTTCGTGTGGGGCTCCTAGTTGCTGACGTTTGTAAAGTAAAATATTACTCCGCTCTGGGGAGGAGCCCTCATCTACGAGGGGTGGTAAATAAGTTTTGCGAATCGGTAAGGCAAAACAAAGGAAGGGGGATGGCTGTTTGTGGGGGTGTTAGGACAAGTTATGACAAGTCAGGACCTGCAGCCGCACGCTCCTGCCTCGTCTATTTAAGAAGCAGTAGTTGATCGCAGATTGTCAATCACAAATTTTTCAACAATGGAGAAGGTTGAGCACCGCGCAGTGATCAAAATTTTGACTAAGGAAGGCAAGACGCAAAAGAGATCCATAAACGCATGGTTGCAGTGTACACCGACACCGCCCCTTCCTATGCAACCATTGCTCGCTGGAATAAGGAGTTCCGCCATGGTTGTGAGTCCCTTAAAGACGACCCCCGTCCTGAACGCCCGTCAGACGTGACCAACGAAAACAATGTGGCCAGTGGGGAGAGGATCATCCTCGAAAATCGACGGGTGAAGGTCGAAGAAATCGAGCGAAAACTTGGAATATCACATGGAAGTGTTATGAACATCATCCATGACAATTTGGCCATGAACAAGGTCTTTGCCCGTTGGGCCCCTAGAAACCTCACGCCCCATGATCGACTTCAACGTCGTCAAAGTCCACAAGGCCAGAGTTGCACAAGCTGCCCTGCGCCAGTGCGGATTCGAGGAGCTCAACCATCCCCCCTACAGTCCAGATCTGGCTCCCAGCGACTACTTTTTATTCCGCCAGCTCAAGGCTGCACTGCGTGGACGCCGGTTTGGCGACGATGAAGATTTCCAGCTCGCCGTCCAGGAGTGGATTGAACAGCAGTCGGGAGATTTCTGGTTGTCGGGAGTTCGAAGCCTCAGAGACAAGTGGCTCAAGTGCTTTGAAGTCGAGGGTAGTTATATTGAAAAATAATAAAACACTTTTCCTCATATCTCGTTTCCTTATATCTTAATTGCAAAAATTATTGACCGCCCCTCGTATAACCTAATTCTAACTCACCTCTTTGGTTACCCTATCGAGGCTCGATAACGAGTTCTCTCTCCTTGTATGGTAGGCTGGGTTAAGTGATTAAACGAGCTTCCTTAGGATAAAGGAAAATATTCAGCTGGATTCTTTATTCTATCGTAAATTGCGGGAACAAGCCTCGAAATGGCGAACGGTAATGACAACTTCTTTCTTCTAGAATTATAATGATTGCTAACTCTATCTATCTTTGATGGTATATTTGAGAGAAAAAAATAATAGTACAAATTAGTGTTACAAAAATAGTTAATAGTGGGGAAAAAAGTTAAGCGGACAAGAGAAAGTTATAGGTAATAGTAAGAAAAGAAATGGGTTCTCCAGGTAGAACTGGAGGTCATATTTTTGATATTTACACAAAGTTATTTTAATCTTTCATAATAAATTGAGTTGAATTCCTCAGGACAAAATGGAGGTCAAATTTTTGAAATTTTACAATCAAGAAATTTTTCCATGACAGAAAATTATATCTAAAAACTACATTTATTTTAATATATTGTTGTCTTATGTACAAATTTCACGAAATCCTTGTGATTACTACTAAATGTTCATTATTAATCACTGTTTATTAATTGTTTTTATTATTAATACGCTTAATCACTGAACTTTGTTATTAGCCACTAAATATTATATTAATTATTAACCACTGAACTCTTATTATTATTAACTACTAAAGATTCATTATTGATCACTTTTTATTTAATGTTTTTATTATTAATTCGCTTAATCGTTGAACTTTATTATTATTATTAGCCATTAAATATTATGTTCTTTATTAACCACTGTTTTTATTATTAATCGCTTAACCTTTGAACTCTAATATTATTATATTCTTTATTAACCACTGTTTATTAAATGTTTTTAGTTATTAATTCGCTCAACCCCTATTTATTAAGTTAATTCGCTTAATCGATGGACTTTATTATTATTATTAACCACTAAATATTATATTCATTATTAATCACTGTTTATTGAATGTTTATTATTCTTAATTCGTTTAATCACTGTACTTTATTATTATTAACCACTAAATATTGATTATTATCCACTGTTTATTAAATGTTTTTATTATTACTTCGCTTAATTACTGAATATTATAATTGTTAATTATCATTCACTTTTACATATTTTTCCACTCATCGATCTCTGAAGTTTTTTACCACTTTTTATTTTCTTATAGGTTGACATGTTGACGGTGTGCACACGCGAGTCCGGGATGTAGATGGCGCGTTCCTCCAACATTCCTCCTATCTCCTTTGGCGACCACAGTCCTTCGTAGGTCCATTTGTAATTTCCGCGAAAAATTCCATCGATCAGGCCCTCCAGGGCACAGTTCGGGGGCTTGCACACTAAAGCGCCGAAGACCTTGAGATCCACGTCAGCGGCGTTAAAGAAGAATCCACGTAATATAATGTTTCTTTCCTCCGTGACGGGTATTTCGGGATAGTCCAGGTTGTCCTCGTCCTCGTCTTCTTCCCCGTGAAGTTTATATTCTTGTTCTTCTGTCTCTTCTTCCTTTCGGGATTTTGTCTTTTTCTTTTCTTTCTGCTGTTTCTTTTGGGGTTTTTTGGGGGGACTTTCGTTTTTTGTCTCTTCTCTTTCTGTAGTTATTTCTTCTTTTGTGGTTTTCTGCTGTTGTTGTTTGTCGGCTTGTTCTTTTACATTTTCTTTTGTCGTGTCGTTTTGTTGTGGGTCGTCCACAACTTGTATTTGTAGCACTTCCTGTGAAGGGGGATTGGACGGAAACCAAAGTTTTTTTCTTGAAACCGTTCTTCTGTAATAGCTGGTTTAATTCTTCGGGAAAAGTGCCGGGGTTGGCTAGGTTCGCCAAGTGTGCGTAGATGACCATGGTCATTATTTCTTTACACTCACTTGGCATCACCAGCTTTGGTGCCGTTGTTTCGGTGACCGTTGTTCTTGTAGCCACTGCTGCTTCCGAGTAGTTCTTTGCCTTTGCCTCCTTTTCTTTTTGGACTTTTCACGTTTGGCCCGGATTGCCTCTTTGCGGACGGGACACCTCATGGCCAAGACCCTGTGGTTCCCTCCGCAGTTTACACAGCGTGGTTTTTTGAGGCACACTCCTTCCATCCGTGTCCTGATTTGGAACAGACAGAGCATGTGACCTCGGTCGCTCGACATTCACTCGGGGGGTGTTTTTCCACTGCTAGGCATTTGAAGCAAGTTTCTAACTGGACGAACTCCTCTGCTTCTATTTGTGCAGGGGCTACCCGGAGGTAGAACCCCAGGAGTCCCTTCTTCATAGCCCTTTGCGCCATCTCAGTGCTTGAGAAAATAACTTTGACTATATTTTTGCCAAACTTTTCTACCTTCGTAATTTTTGCCCATTTTTGGTGCTTAGAAAGCTCGGCCTTGATTTCTTCACAACTGTTGCCCGTGAAGAAGGGGTAGAGCTTTCTGAGGATGACTGATCGACGAACCATGATTTCGTGGGAGATGGAAGCTTCAAGTCCAATCTTCCGAAGGTGCTCTTTAGCTTCGTCTGACACGATCTTTTGGACGTCCTCGGGAGTTCAACATAATTCTACCCATCCTTTGGGCATCTCAATTAGTATTAGTAGGGCTACATTAAGCGGGCCAAAGATAGTCTCTACGATTGTTTGCCGGCTTGGCTTTGTCGTCCCACTGATGGTACGGAGGGTGGTCCGTTTGACGTCTATGGCGGGTGGCCTCATGGCCCCCTTTTCGTAGCGATACTCCTCTCTATTCCTCTTCCGGATAATTTCTCCTTTTCCTTCCGAAAAAGAATGTTTGGCTAGAGAGTCTTCAGTTTTTACACTTAACTTGTCCTCCTTTGCCACGACCAGACATGATGAACACGACCTATCAAAAGGTACGTACTCTACTCTACATCTATCTTTTCTTTTCTAGAGAAAGTGGGAAAAAAGAGGGGGTGATTAGTTAAAGATAGAGGGGGGAGGGAAAATAGTGCGGAAAGGAAGGAAGTATTAGATTAGTAGTTTAGGTGCACGGTGTGCGGGCGATCTCCATTGGTTTTTATTCTTATGTTATTTCATGAACTCTTTCCTTTTCTTTATATATATATATATATATATATATATATATATATATATATATATATATATATATATATATATATATATATATATATATTTAGTTCATTCACTTGAATTTGGGGATCGTTCGGCACTTTTGGTATTTGGGAGGTAATTCTTGTACTCTCCCTCCTCTGGATCGAGGGTGCCTAGTGTATCATTGAAGAGAAGGTCTTCCGACCTCTCCCAAATGTCTCTTCCTCTTTTGTAGAGATAAATGTTCAAAGGATCAAGTCCTATTTTTCGTGGAGGCTCCTCGAGGTCCAGAAGTCGTACTACTTATAGCTAGTGATGAAACGGAGGCGTTGGTTCTGTACTCTTTGAAGTTTTGACATGTTTCTGTTTGATAATGTATTGAGAGGTATACTGGGGTACACCAGTTTCGATCTAACTAAACTGATGTATAGCTTTTTCTTATTTGCTATTGAGAGGTTTCTAAATCGGTGGAGTTTGTCTAGTTCAGCTCTTGCAAATCCTGTTCTGGTGCTCACGTGTCTATTTATTCTGGTACTAGAGAGTTTGTAGCCGAGAATTGACTAATGTGGTGAGTATTCGATATCGATGTTTCTTATGTTGAAGGGGATGGTACGGAGAACTTAGACGCGTTCGTTTGGATTTTTCCAGCGTCTTTCGAAGTTGGAGATCTTTTCGGCCTCTGCTGCCGTGGCTCTGGCCATCATCCTTGCCGATTTTGTCCTCCGAACTACAATTTGGGTGATACCATCCGCGTATTGTATATTTAGTGTTTTTTCGTCGATTGGTTTTGGGATGTCTCTCGTGAAGATGGTGAAGAGAGTAGGGCTCAGGCATCCTCCTTGTGAAACACCGGAGTCGAGGTCGAATGCTTCTCCTGTATACCCCTCGAAGGAGATCGCTGCTCGCCTATTGGTTAGATAGCTGCAGAGTATCTTTTCGAAGTGAATGTGAGTTTCAGTCGCGAGATTTTGTATTTCAGGCCTTCGATCCAAAGGCTTTCTTAACGTATCTGCAGACGACGTCAATCCAACATCCTCTGCTGCGTGTTGTAGCATATGGGCTATGGCTGTCTCAGTACCTCGGTGTTCTCTAAATCCGTGTTGTTCTTCGTTCAGTAGATTCTTTTTGCCAGGTATTTTGCCAGTCTGAAGATTTTCTCAAAAACCTTCCCAACGGTCTCCAGCAGTGAGATGGGCCTGTAATTCATGACCTCGTTTGGTGGTTTTCCCGGTTTGGGTATGAGGATCATTTTAGAGGTCTTCAGGCCATCCGAAAAGTAGCCCATTGCTAGAGACGCGTTGAACAGGTTCAGCAGCCTGGTCCTAAGTCTCTCCAGTGCTTCTTTTAAATGCTTGATTGTAATTTGTAGCCGATGTATGCATGTGGTTCTATAAAGGTCAAACTTGCCTTCTCTCCTTTCCATATACTCGAGAACCTGGTCCTCGAAGCCTAGGTCAGTCTTCTTCTTTTTCATCTGATATTTTGAAGACATTTTCCCAGACTCCGCGGAACAGCTTCTCTTTCTCGCTAGGAGTGACCGACGTAGTTCCTTCATGCTTGATTTCAGATGGGCCGAGGGTGGTGCGTTCCCTTTTAATTTGTTGATTGTTGTCCAAAAAGCCTTCGGGTTCCTCTCAGTATCTAATTTTTCTATAACTTTAATCCACTTATTTCTCAGCTCTAATCCTAGCGTGGAATTCAACTGACTTCTGTGATACTGAAAGAAGCGAAAGTCCATGGGTCTGGTGTATCCCATGCTGAGGATGGTCTCGTAGACTCAGGAGAATCATTCCTGTAGCACCACTCTCTCTTGTTTGGGTTTTTTAGGAATGGTAATTTTATTTGATGTAGTGGGGATAGCTATAGCGTCGGCGTTAGAATGCAGTCGCTAATAGCAGTAAGCTCTTCATCCAGATCTACCTCGGATGCATCATTCTGATCAGGGATATCCTCTGGGAATGCCCTCCTGTATTCTTCCGAAGCGGCATCCTAGCAGTCTTTTCTTGGGGTAACTGGGACTGGGATAGTGGCAGTTGCTATAGTGATCAGCATGGGCAAATGATCACTTGGTGTTAGTGGCCCTGGAGTGATGAGTTGGTGAAAGGGAAAGTTTGGGTTCGTGGGCACGACATCTGGTTTACTGGCTGACCCTGGGTAGAAATACGTGGGAAGTCCGACCCAATGCGCTCTGCAATGCCCCTTCTAGTTAAGAGATCGAGTAGTCTACCTCTTGAGTTTGTAGTCGAGTATCTCGCTGCTCTATTCCTGGCGTTGAGGTCCCCAGCGAATAGTACTGGGTGCTCTTTTGTGAAAAGGGTGTATAGGTCATGATAGGACATAACCTATGGATGAATCGATTTATCCATTGACTTTCCTTGTCTGAATTATAGATCATTTTTAACTGCTATTAGCGCCCCGTCAAATCTCTCTCCTGTGCAATTCTTTTGTAGAACATTGTATCCAAAGATCTGTCTGTCATCGTCCTTGATGCTAGTTTCTGACAGCAGAAGAACATCTGGATCCAGTTCTCTGTAGATATTGAACAGTTTGTTTTTATTGTGTGCCCATCCTTGCACGTTATGTGCCAAGATGGTTAGCCGGTTTCTATATGCTATCCCGTAAGTCTGACTTATTTTGGGGCGTTTGACGGCCAGATTTTAGTTCCTTGTATAATGCTGGGTCATAGAGCCTGAAATTATCGTTGTAGAGTTTTGTTTTGCAGGCTAGTAGAGATGCTTTGATTGTCTCCTCGGTAACTGGAGAGTCATGGCACCACTTTATTTGTCTTTTTCTGACTCCTGCGGCCATATCCTCTGTGGAGATCTCTTTCTTTTGGATGGTTTGTGAGTTAAGACCTAAGGTGAGCCGGATTTCTTTGCCGTCTAACTCAAGCTCTTCCTCTTTTTGTTCAGAGTCAGCTTCCTGAATCTTTGGTTCGTCCTTGTTTTTTTGGTTTTTCTTCTGCCTGGGCGAGTTAGGTGTTTGTGCTTGGGCTCCTGCTTGTTGCTGTTGAGTGGTAACTAAGGTTATATCCTCGATTTTCCCTGTATCCAAGCTTTCGGCAGCTTGTGCCGGTTTAGTCTTGGGGCATGTTGCCGAAAGGACTTTTTCAGATTGGGGATTGTCCGAGAGTTTGATTATTTCCTGGTTGTTTGCTACCAGCATCTTGTTCATTTAAATATTGAAGGAACCAGGTCATGCTAAGTTTATCACATGTGCATGTAGAATGCAGGCCAACATTTTAGTATGGGTAGAGTCGTTCATTTGTAATACAATCTGAGGCTGAGTCGTTGTAATGTTCTGCTGGATTTGGCTTTTAGCGGCTGCGGCGTATGTCTGTTTTGGTCCGTCCGCTGCTTCTCTCTTCAAAATTTAGCTTTTCTTTCCTGACCGGGCACTGTATACTCAGGGTACGGTGATCCCCCGCACAGTTAATGCACATCTTTGTATTACTAACGCAGTGCATCCAGTCATGTCCTGTCTGCGCACACTCAGAGCAGATCTTTGTTTTCCCAGACTCGGTGCAGGTGCCGGTTGAATGTTCTTCGACCTTGTAGCAATTGAAGCAGGTTAGTAGCTCGAAGAATCTTTCCCTCTTTACTTGTTCTAGGGATATGATCATAGAGAACAGTTTTAAACTTGTTTCCTTGGCTTTGGCTGCCATTTCCATGTTCATGAAGACCAATTTGAAGACATGAGAGAGGTTGCGGAACTTTACCACTTCTGCCACTTCCGCCCATTGATGGTTCCCCTCAATCTGCTTCTTGATGGCTTTAACTGATCTTTCTCCTACCCATGAGTCCACTATTTTGCAAATAATAGCCTTCCTTGCTGCAAATGCTGGAGATCGTCGTGGTTCTATTCCAATCTTGCCCAGTTCTCTCGTGCCTTCCGATGTGGTTAATTTCACCAGATCTTCCTGCGTGTGGCAGATGACTGTATATCCTCTATTTGCTTCTATTAGCCGTTTTAGTCCAATTACAAGTTTGTCGTAAATGGCTGCAAATACCTCCGCTTTGTCAGGTTTTTCATTTCCGGTGAGTCTTAGTGGGACTCGAAAATCCAACTACTCCCCCCTCCCATTCATGGCGGGGGTGCCTTCTCATTAACCTGCTGCGCCCTTCTCTGATCTAGTCGAGATGCATGACGCTGTACGAAACTGACTATCGCGTGCGAGTTCCGATACTCCTGAAGCATTTCATCGCCCATCTACCCTTAGTGTCAGAAGCATTCACGATATACCGTTGAAGCATCAATCTCACACCGATACCTAATGTTGCCTCCCTCTCTCCGGCATCACTAGACGGAACAGACGTTCATGGTGACATTAGATGTTATCTGAAAGAATCTTCTACATATATCGACCAGAGAATAACCTGACCCCGGGACACAAAGCCTCGTGGTAGGAGGAAAGACTCTTCACCTTGGTCATTGGTCAGCATTTGGAGCTGGGTCGGCCGAGCCTCAAGAATATTGCTGAATATTCTCTGCTATAAAGTCCGTCCTGACCTTCACAGGACGTAAGCCCCTTACCGGTCCAAACGGTAGCAGATATCCACCAAGTTCCTAGTATTTTGTCCAGATCGCTTGCCTGACCCACTCAACCTCCTACTGATGATCCGATGGAAGCAGATGATATTCCAACATCACTAGCCGAGGTTGTTAGATCAATTCCCCAAGACATCAAAGCACCCTCGGCTCATCAATCCCGATCTTCCGTTTCAGTCTGGCGATGCGCCCCAGTTACAGGCAAGGGCCTCGGCCGGTTCCTAGAAATCATCGGACATATCCCCTGTCATTGCTCCTTCCAGGCTTTTTCCCTGCTACAGCAAGTTCTTTGAAATCTGTTCTTTGTTCCCCAAGCTGTTTGGGACGCACTTCAAACTTAACCTTAGCCACAAAGGAGAAAAAGATGTATAGCGTGGTATCCAACTGTCCACATAATATACTCCCTTTTACAATGGAATTGTGAAGGTGTTGTTCCCAAGTGAAAAGAGCTCAAAAGTTCCTTTGCCGACTCTCCATCACGCTGTCTTCAGAATAAATTGGGTAGACACCCTTTTACGGCGGTACCCGGTTTTCGTATTTTCAAATCTATTGCTCATTTCGGGGGCTCGTCTAATGGTGAGGTGTCAGTTATGGTTTAGTCATCCTACCATGTATCTCCCCTCGAGGCTGTTGAGTCGAGGTCTTGGGTAGCAAGGCTTTTTACTGTTTGTTCTATTTACCTCCCTCCCTTACCATTGTCAAGACACCGACCTTTTAAAACTTAAAGAGATCAGTTGCACTCCGTTTTTATTACTCGGCGATTTTAATGCCAGTCACCCATTCGGTGCGAAATTAATCGTAATACCAAAGGCAGTGTTTTAGTCTTTTATTATATGACTTTCTCTGCGTTTTAAGCACCGGCGATTTTACTTCTTATCATGTCCAGACGGATTCTTCTGGTGTGGTTGACCTGCATCTCTGTTCCCCGGATTGCCTGATTGATTTTCGATGGTCAACCTTTAATGCCCTTCATGGGAGTGACCATTTCTCTATTGTTTTGTCGGCCGTCATACAACCACACCTCTCAAGTGGGACTTAGGTCATGCCGATTGGGGATTCCGAGAAGCGTCCTTCGCAAGTACCTGCTTGAGGACCTTCAATCAGTGTTGAAAGTAAACCAGAATGGTCCAGTACGCCGCTCCGGAAAGAAACATACAGCCGGTACGCTTTTGGGAGGACGCAGGAGCCTTTCACACAACAAGATCTGTAAAATTTTCAAACGAATGTATCCGAGATAAATATGAATTTGAGGGCTACATAAAAATCTCTTTGGTATTATTGATTCTATCAACAGAATTTCATGTGCTTTGCGTGTTGAGGTGCATTTTGTAACACGCTGGACTAGAGCATTTCCATATATTCACTTACAATGTACACCCGCTCGAAGGTCCGCCTTGTAGTGATGGTAGTAGCGGTTGCGTTAAGTGGGTGAGTGTTTCAATTGTTACCAGTGATAGTAGGCCTATTTTGACCTCTTTGGAATTGGAATTTTAGGAAACACTTCTTGTGACCACTTTTTAGAGTGACATTGTTATTGAATAAACCATCACTAAATAATAGAATCTTTGCTATGGAATTTTGAATCTCTGGTTTGGCTTTGCAGAAGGAAGGAACAGAGAAAACTCATATCAGATGTTCAAGCTTGTTAATTGGAGAAAAGACGTGTGAAAATGAAAATAAAAATTGATGAGATATTTAAGAGAAAAAGAGAGGCCGAAGATGATACTGTTGTTGTTAGGATAGAGCAAGATGAGGAACAGAGGGAGAAAGAAGCAGAACTACAAGGAACGGGTAGGCTACACCGAGAGGTCATGAACTAGGTGGATAGGCTGTCAAAAATGGATGTAAATGTTACTCTCTCAGAACACGCACACACAACAGTAGGCTATATTACACGATTAACCTTTTAATTTGTATGTAGGCTAGCTTCTGTGCAGCCCGCATCTGGGTCACTACAGCATGACTTGAGTCTTGCTAGACTATATTTTTACAGTTAAGTCTACACTGAATAAGGTAAACTAGACTAGTTTTAGTACTGCGTTGTCGGATCGTGCATAGGCACTGTGGAACTGCAACACCCCATATTTCCAGTCGATACTATCGATAACATTCAATATAATGAGTCTTTTTTATTATTTATACTTGTACATTATATAATCCTTAAGCTTAATGTCAATAGGCATCTCCTAATTTATGAATAAAATATAAAAATCTTTGTGTAGAGCGCTGTGCTCTTCACAGTTCCAGCGACGCGGTGTTTGGCTATTGTGCGCATGCTCATATGTCCGTGATAGGAAGCTAGCTGCACGCTAGGGCGAGAGCGCACTGTGGCTCACGCAGTGCCGACCCTGGTGTGCTGGTAGAAGCTAGTGTTTTTTTTGCGACTCCGCGTGTGTTGTGCTTAAAAACGTGTTTATATTATTGAATGTAATAAAGTGTAGAATTTAATTCATATCATTTTGGGTCTTATCGCGACTTTCCTGTTTAATTTTTAAGAATTTTGAAATTAATCACTGAGAACAATTTGAACAAAAAATTGCGAGAAGAATAATTAAATTAGATTTTAAATGAAAAATAATGGCTGTAATATAAACTTAGTAAAAGAATAAATCTCAACTTACTTGCTCTAATATAAGGTGGTTATTAAATATCCCATTCACAGTGTCTAAGTATAATATGCCTAAAGGATCCTAATAGGTAGCTATTATTAATAAATGACAGCTAAATATATACTTAACTTGTGGAATAGGGATTAATCTTGATCTTGGAGCGAGATAATGGCTTATTTATCCATTAATATTTATGAAACTTAATCAAAATAGCTAAATTATTAGCATACGTCTTTGCACGCCGTATGAACCAAAACTTAATAACTTGCGGAATCTTTAGTAGATATTTAACAGGGTTCTGTATTTACGTCTTGACACTGAGTCGTAGTAGCAGAGAATCTAACTCTTCTCGGTACACCAGGAGCTGTGCTAGGTGGCAACTCGAAACAATACACTTTCGCAAAACGCAACGACGGCCACCAATTAAAAGTTAATTAACCCAAGTCAATATTACTACATTACTACTACTCCCAACTTACTTTAATATAACAAGGAAACTAAATTAAAATGAATATCTATGTACAATTTCCACTTTCGTTTCCGGGAGTAAAAAATATTTACGACATCCTGCGGCCGAAGAGAAGAATAAAAATTATTGCAATAAATTAATCATGCGTCTCTAATTTTCATTAATCCAATCTTTGATTCCATTAAATATTAACACAATTAACATTATTAACCCCATATTTGATTAACCCCTCTTCCCTGTCATTTCCTCGCCTTTTACGATTCGCAGACTCCCGGAAGAATTGTTCTAAAGCCCATTCATTCTCCAGGGCAAGAAACAGTTAGATGTCACCAAGGTCTTTCAGTGTTTGCCACTGTTGGTGCGACTTCATGGCGGCTTCTCGCTTTTTCCTTTTGTATTTCCTGGATTCTTGAGACAGTGTACTTACTGGTCCCTTCCTATTAAAGATTTTGGGTTCGGTATCAAGATTTTTTAATTCTGAAGGTTTGGTATTAGGCGATTCATTTTTTGTTATTTTATCATTACACCTAATTTCTAGTGGATACAATTTATTAATGGTGCGTATTACGCTACCTAATCTATTTTTTTTAATTTTGCTGTTCTTACCACACCATCTTGACCCTTATATAATTCCTGTATTAAACCCAACGACCAGTTTTCTCTGTTTTTATCAGAATGTATCAACACTACTTCCCCTTTCTCAATACTACTACTTATACCATCATCCCCACCTTTATTATTTGCATGATCTATGAGAGAGGTGAAATAATTCTGTTTTCACTGTTCAAACCATTGTTTTAAAATTTTAGATAACTTATAGTATCTTCTACTCAGTGGAACAGTTTCCATAAACGTAGAATCCTCTATTTGAGGTGACGTAGTTATTGCAGGTAGGGAATTAAGGTGCCATCCATATATTAAATGGGAAGGGGTAAGAGTTTCTGGTTCATTTAAGTTATTATAGATATAAGTAAGTGGTCTGTTATTAACTCTACATTCTATCTCAACTATTAAGTTACGAAGATCATCCATATTAATGGATTTTCCATATAACACTTTTCTTAAACATCCCTTTACTACACCAATTAACCTTTCATAGAAATCTCCAAACCAGGGCGCTCTTGGGGGAATAAATTTCCATTCGCATTGTCTTTCCTCTAGTTCTTTCTGTACAACACTATCCTGCAATATTATACTGAGCAGATCTGCCCCCCATCTTAAAATTTGTGGCATTATCACTAAGAATAATTTTTGCACAGGATCTTCAAGCCACAAACCTTCTAAATATATTTAAAAATGTTTCTGCCGTCATGTCCATGGCTAAGTCCAAATGAATTGCTCTAGTGGCTGCACAAGTAAAAAGAACTATATAAACTTTCCGGGATTCTTTATTACCGTCTTTCCCTCCCTCATCTTTTACGGTGATAGCGCCCGTATAGTCTACTCCAACTATCTCGAAGGGTTTAGCATCCTTCACTCGTTCTTTCGGTAATGGAGGAGATTTAGGATAGGGATAGGATACTCCCTCCAGCCTTCTGCACAAAAAAACACTTTTACTTATTAAATTTTTTTACCCTTTGTCTGCCTTTAGGGATCCAAAAATTTTCCCTTAATTTACATAAGAGTTTCCTGAACTCCTGCATGCATGCTCTGTTCGTGTGCGTTATTAATGAGTAGATCTGTTATATGATGTTTGGAGGGAAGAAGAATAGGGAATCTTGTATGGTATGGTAAGTCGGCATTACTGATTCTACCCCTACATCGCATTACACCTTCATTTTGGAATAAATTAAACTCTTTAACTAGATGAGGGGGTTTACTTAGTTTGGGATTTTAAAAATATTTCCAAATTTCCTCAAATGAACATTTTTGCAAATTTTCCAACCAATACTGATGTATCGGCTCGGACTTCACAGCTAACAATGATTTCGCTGAATCAACATCTGGCTCATACTTTTGGTGAGGCCATCTATCTTTATTATTTAGCCACTTCGGACCTCTGAGCCATAATCTTGAGTCTTTAAATTTGGCAAACTTCACCTCTCGCGTCAGCATGTCCGCTGGGTTACTCTTTGTAGGTAGATATTTATATAAACATTGGAGATCTGTGCGACCCATATCTACTACCCTATTTTGTACATAAACTATCTTACAATTTTTATTTCTTACCCACTGCAAAGACACTTCGCTATCCGACCAAATATAACTACTTTGTATCTTAACATCTTTCAATACTTCTTTTAAGTATTCACCTAATTTCACCGCCATATACATGGCCGTTAATTCTAATTGTGGTATGGTCTTTTCTTTCATAGGTGAGATGCGGGATTTAGAGATTATTAACATGGGATCGGATCTATAATTTGTAGCATACGCTACGGCTCCGTACGCTTTTTGTGAAGCATCACAAAATATGTGAAGGTCATAAGGTTCTCCACTGTGCAATACCGCCCTTGGATATTCGATAGTATCTAACTCCTTCGCTTCTAAGCTCAGTTCCTTCCATTTATTTATAATTTCCATGGGAAGATCTTCATCCCACCCCAACTTCCTACTCCAAGTTTCCTGGACTAGCAGTTTCATGGGAGTAACTAACGGGGAAACCAACCCCAAGGGATCGAATACTTTACTTATATTACTTAAGAGCGTTCACTTATTCGTGGACGCATGCCATTTAACGCTATTTACTGAAATAGTATCCTTATTATAATTCCAATTTATTCCCAATATTTTTTCATTTCCATCCCCATCATTGGCTATTATATTGTTTAGCTGTGTCGAGTTAGTTGTCCATCCTTGTAACGGCATATTAGCTTCTTCCAACAACCGTTAGTAACAGTATACAATTTAATTAATGACCTTTCATCTTCCTCCGTTCCTAACAGATTGTCGCAATACAGCGCCGACTTTATGCGCTCAGCTATATTACTATTTTTCGCTTGATTATTCAAATGATGACTTAATGTCATTTGTAGTAGGAATGGTGAACTAGTAGCTCCGAACAATAATGATTTAAAATCTATAAGTATCCATTGGGCCATCTCTTTCTAAAGGGTCACACGGCCATAGAAATCTCGTAAAATTACGATCCTCTTCCTGCAATCCTATTCTAAGGAAAGCCTTACTTATATCTGCTGTATAAGCATATTTATTTGTCCGGAATCTAATCAGAACGTCCATTAGTTTATCAGTTATAGTGGGTCCAGTCTATAGACAATCGTTTAGACTAGTACAGATTTTTAGTTTCGCACTACAGTCGAATACTACTCTTAATGGAGTAGTTTTACTCTCCCTTATTACGGGCAGGTGGGGTAAGTAATGCGTGTCTTTAGTTACTTCAGCACTCGTCACCTTTTCTATAAATCCTTTCTCTACCTGCTCTTTAATAACATTATCATATTTTTTGATAATGTTAGCGTTGGGCCTCAGTTTTTTCAAACTTGCTTTTAGCCTGTTTTCAGCTAATTTGTAATTGTTTAGTAGGTTTTGGTGGTCGGGTTTCCAAGGCAGTTTAACCCAATACTTTCCGTCTTTGAATTGTACTGTATTTTTGTATTGATCTATCACTGCCTGTTCTTCATAACTAATTGTTTCAGGTTGAATCCCTATTGTATCCAACTTCCACAAATTTGAAAGATCAGGACAATTATTGGAATGGCAGTACACCTAAAATGGTCACTAAAGCTAGCCGTGCTTCCTCAGTAACAGGCACGTATTTATTAGGGATGTTTCCATACAATACTAACCTCCCTTTGTTTTTAGGAAAGTCATACCTTTCAGTATAACCATACCCTCTACCAATTTATTATACTGATCCGGTTCTACCAATAAATCCACATCCGTTATCAAATCTCTCAAATATGGATCAGACATCATTACTCCACCCTTAACTAGGTGTGTTAAACAATTATTCAACCCATCAATCTTGATGTTTCGGGGTAATCATTCCAACACTAGCGCTTGCAACCTTACAAATTTATTCCCATTTTTAATAGTGAATCTTACTATACCATACTTTTGACTGTCCATTTCGCCGGTGAACCCAGATATTCTTAAGTCTTCCCATTCTTTTATTTGTAAATTCAATTTTGCTACGAGATGCGCACTGATAAAGGTACGCTGTGAACCCTGGTCATACAGTACTTTAACTACATATTTTCGCCCCTTAGCTTTGATGGAGCATTTCCTCACTGGCAACGCGGTCGAAATTTTACGACTTGAGGACTGCACAGCACAGACTCTCTGTTCAATGGTTGTCAACTCATCACAAAAATTTAAATGATGAAACGCCTTTTTACACTTTAAACACTTATTGAATTTTATTTGGCAGTTTTCTGTAGGCTGTTTACCGCTACATCTCGTACACAATTTTAATTCTCTTATTCTATCTATACGATTATCATAAGTTTTATACACAGTACATTTATTAGATATGTGTTGCCCTTGACAGAAAACACACTTATAATTATTCACGGGTTTGGTTTTGGAGGGGGAACTTTCTTTAGTATCTGTACTTATGAGAGGTTTCTCCTCCTGTACTTCGTATACCTTTGCTTCATGTTTGTCTAAAATCTTTTTTTGTTCCCCCAGCTATTTAAATTTGACATCGTTTTTCTGAACGACCACTCTAGTAAATTATAAATACTATTACCTGCCAAATTTGTACAGAGTGGCAGATACAGTAGGGCTTGAGGTACACCAGAAGTTGTGCCTCCTGTTGGGACAAAAAAGCTGTTTGTCGCCCCGAAGGTAAGGCAAAATAAATATAAATATATATATATATATATATATATATATATATATATATATATATATATATATATATATATATATATATATATATATATATATATATATATATATATATATATATATATATATATAAATATATATATATATATATATATATATATATATATATATATATATATATATATATATATATATATATATATATATATATATATATATATATATATATATATATATATATATATATTGTATCAAGTTCAGAGGCACCAGCTTTCTTTAATAGCTTAAAGACGCCAGGATTGTGAAGAAAATTGAGCTCGGAGGCGCCAGGCCCCATAAGACGCGCACACCCAATTTTTGTCACAAGAGTGACTGCAGGCAAGATTTTTCCCCGTTAAGACGGCCAATCGTAAACCGTGGGACCACGTAAGATAACTCCTATTTTTCTTGTCTCTTCTTTTGTATTTTCGACTGATCGAATTCTAAGATAGGATTGTTCTTTAGTATTTGTATATATATTTTCGACTGGTAGGATTATTCTTTAGTATTTGTGTATATATTTTCGACTGGTAGGATTATTCTTTAGTATTTGTATATATATTTTCGACTGATAGGATTTTAAGATAGGATTGTTCTTTAGTAATTGTGTATATATTTTTGATTGGTAAGATTTCAAGGTAGGATTGTTCTTTAGTAATTGTGTATATATTTTCGATTGGTAAGATTTCAAGAAAGGATTGTTTTATATATAAATAGGCTCGTGTGCATATTTACCCCATATTTTTGTAATTATTATTGTACTTTTTTTTGTAAGTAAAGGGACTGTATATACAATCCGTTTCATTCTCCTTCGATTTCTCACATCCGGATTAGTGTAGGAAGCGGGTTGGATCGATTCGGGTTAGTCTAGATTTTCGACCTGCTACATTTCGACTGCATGAGAAGCAGAACACTGCTTTTCAATACTGAAAAGAATAAAAACTTTTCTAATGAGCACTATCGAGTCAGCTACGAGGGAGGGAGGCAGGGACTCGCGCGTACAGGGGAATTATGCAGTGCGAGTGGCATCTAACCAACCAGCATCGACAATTAGGCTCTCAATGGGGGATAGTGCGGAAGGCACTGGTCGCCAGGCGAAGGCTGGTATTGTGGAAGGAGTCCATCTTACGCGATATACTCTCGGCTACGGATGCATAGAACTCGCATTAGAGGTCAAGCCCTATCAGCGCCCCGGGAGCTGAACATAACGGAAGGAAGAATGTCAAGGGCGCGGGTAGAAAAGAGCCCAAAGCTGCGAATATGAGCCTCCCAGGTAAGGCGTCGGTCAAATACAAGATCAAGGAAAGGGTGAGAGTCTACCACGTCCAGGCAAATCTGGGTGGGTGGAGCCGCGGATGGCGGCAGAAGTGGACCACCTTAGTCATGGCCAAAAAAAAACCGAAGCTCTCGGGCTTCGGCATAGCGCGAGTCACGATTTTGTGCCTGTTGGAGTTGACACTCCACAGTTGGCATCTGGGCCACGCCAAAAGATCGAAAGGTCATCCATGTAGAGCGTAGCGAGAACATCTTCCGGAAGAACCGGTGAGGCGTGCTTCGAAATATACCGGAACCTATCCATAGCTCGAAGAAATTAACCGACAGGGAAGTCGTTCGAGCGGCGCTTATAGCTCAAGTAGGCATAACGCTTCTGCTTGAGGGGTCTCTCACACACAGCTGAACACCACGGGAGCGGTCGTGGGTCAAAACGACCAGAAGTTCTAAGAATAGTAGTTAGGGCTCACGGCAATGAGTTTGCCGGAGAAGAACTTAACGGCCTCATCTAGCTGCCTAAACTCCTCGCCTGACAGAGAAATCAGTCATTTCTTGACATGCGCACCACCGCGGCTGCACAAAGCACCAACGTGCGGACTCTCTGGCAGCAGTAGCCCAGAAATTATTTGAATGGGAGTGATGACTATCATTGAGGTCATCGACTACCTCCCACCCAAAAGCAGGCTGTGCATCCACAGAGCACAAAGGTAGATCGAGACAGTAAAATGAAGCGGTTCTCGGGCAGTGATGCTAAACTCATCCACATTTAGGAGATCTATCTCATGCTCGTCGATCAAGTCGGCAAGGACTTGGCCCCTGGGATTAATCGAGTAGTCTCCCCAGAGTGATCTACCGTTCAGAGAAAGGGCTTCTCAGACACCGTGCCACGATGCGGCGGAAGTTCCCCGCGTCGAAGTCAACTGACTATGGAATGTACGCGGAAATAACAGTGCATCTCCTATTCAGGTGCAGCTCCACAGCTACTGCCTGAAAGAAGGTATCTAAAGCAAAGAACACAAATATCATGGCGGGTGTAAATTGCGCATCCTCCTGCCCGCGGTAATTCAATTGAAGGAATATACACTCAAGGCCTAGCTCGGACCCTCTTCGAAGAGAAACCCTCGCGGGAATGGCCGTAAGTTACCCGGAGGCAGAACTCCTGGCGGTGTTGGCCGGACAATGCGCTGAGGGAGCTGTCGCCTTCAAGGACTTATCGGGGAAGCTAGTCTCGCCATGCGAATCTTTTCCTCCCTCCGCCTCGAAACCTTAGGCAGGCGGGGGATCCCTTTTGAAGGATCCACCGTCTCCGAGCCCAGCAGCCTACCACTGGGTGTGGGCGAAGGAGCCGAAGCTCCTTTAGTGGTCCTCCTTTCGGGCGGCAGTGTTGGGATCCCCGGAAAATGGCGCCAGGACCATCTTCAGGGGTATTGGCCCCTGTGAATCTAACGACTTGGTGGAGGTGCGCGGCCACTTCGCCGGGGTTGGTTTGAACCCTTTGTCCCGCAAGATTTACCAGGGAAGCATTCGCCGTGGGTAATCGAGTTTCCGGTCTGCGCACTTGCAATTTTGGTCTTAATCGGGGACTGACGACCCTCAGAAGCACCGGAGGCGGACGTGCAGATTTTGGCTTGGTGGCTTACCAAAATGGGAGCAGACCTGTCTGTCGCCGTAGCTCCTGTGGAGAGAGAGGAGCCCTTAGGCCTTTCGGTCTTACTTTTTGTTCTTTTATTTAGGAGGGTGGGGAATGAACCCGCTTTTCTCGTCTGCCGGGAGCCCCTAGGTCAGATGGACCGGCCTCGGCAACATCCTTCTCTGAAATCTAGGTCTTGGCTGTCCCAGGAGACCAGCTGGGGCGAGATCCGCCCTCTCAATGCGAGGCCTCGGGACCCAACTTGTCAGAGGTACAGTTTGCACATGTGTGCGCTCGAAACCGAAATTGGGTCACCTCAGGGTGGCCTCCATGTGGCCATTCCCTCCCCGACATCACAAGGCCCAATTGAGCTACCTTTTGTCATCTGGTCTTGGGCAGGTGAACCAGCAGCCATCGGGGGCGAGGGGGCAGATACGCTAGTACTAGGCTACTTTAGAATAACGGAAGCAGGCTCGACCGTCGGAGAAAAGTCCGCCTCCCCCCAGCGCAGGGAAATGCAACCTAGAGAAAACGACAAGAAAAAGCCCATCTATTTAAATAAACTGGAGAAAGCCGGCCTCCCCAAAAATGTCTAAGTCCACCAGTCAATGTGAACGAACTCGTCCCGAATACAAGGAACAGGGGGTAGCAACCCCACCCATCCCGGTACCGTGACAGGTAATGTGCGCGGAGATAGCCCAGACTGGGCGATTCAACAAGAATGGGACGGACAGTCTGGGGGACATTCACAGCTGGCTATGGGCAGATTAATGGACGGGGCCCACAACATCCACAGCCATTACCATCTTTGCGAGTCGCACTCATAGGATAAAGCCTTCAGGTGGGCATGGCTATCTAGGGTGTCAACTTTACAACATAGGCCCTATGAGAGTATGGGTAATCTTCCTGCCCTATATACTATGACCTAAATTCGAGAATGGAAAACTAGGCATACATTTTGACATTTATTTTGACAAAATACTTTTTACAAAGGTTAATAATGTATAGGAAACCAATTTTAAACATGTAAAGAAAATGGTTTAGCAAGCGTTTTACGAATGGACAGACAAGACAGCATTTTTATTTTTATTTTTTTTTCAAAATACCCTAAATTATGTAGTTAAAATTATAAGTTTGAATGAAATTATCAGTATTGAAACTAACTTGACATCCTACTTCTAAAGGAGTTAACAAAGGGTTCTAAAAAAGTAGTCCAAAATGGGGAAAGCAAATCCAACTGCAATACAAAAATAGATCTTTCTAAGGCAAAAAAAAAGTGTCTACAAATCTTAAATTTAACAGGGGAATAAAGCTTTTGTAAAGTTAAAATCAAACATTTCAAAATGACTTCCATTAATAAAAATCCTGCCAAGATCGCCCCCAAAATATAGTGGTAATGGGAGCACCCTAGTTTTTTAAGAGGTCCACAAAGATTATTGAAGTTAGGGGAATTCTTGTTCTTCCTCAAAATTAAAAAGCAAAAACAAGACTATCTCTGACAATACTTTTAAGGAGAAATATATGAAGAAGCAGGTGAAGATGAGATGATGATGCATCCAAGATTTATAGACAAAGATCTACCAATCTATGAAGAAGCGGGTGAAGATGAGATGATGATGATGCATCCAAGATATATAGACAAAGATCTACCTACCTGCAAGCATGGGGACCTAGAGAGCATGCAATAAGAATGAAAATAAAAAAGGGAAAACAATTAAGAGAAACCTTCAATCAATTGTAGGTACTTTAAAGTATGAGACTGCATAGGGTTAATAACCAAATGCAACTAATCTGGAACTAGAAAAGGATGAAAGAAAAAAAGGACAGGATTTACCACCAATCTGCTGCACTCATTTTAGATGCCTTTTATTTTTTGATTGGGGGAGTGGAGCTTAATGTAGTCAACCCAAAACGAGACCATCTGGCAACTAACCAAATACAATCTAGCTTCATTGTAATTCAATGGTATACAATGCACAGCGTTGGAGCTCTAAAAACAAGAGAAAGAATTCCTAAGCATCAATGGACACAAAGAAAGGTATTGAGAGTCAAAAGCAAATACTTGTTACAGATTGATTAAATAGATGTTAGGAGTGTTTGGAGAGGAGAGCCAAACACTCACTGATGTTTCCTATTGTCTATTTTGTTTATAAATTGAAAATTGGCATACAAGATTTAACCTCTCTAAACCTTGGGCACAGTGTTAAAATTGAGAAAAAAAAAAACATCCCAAAAAATCTGTTATAATTGTTAGTCAAAACAGGACCAAGACAAGCGTCAGTCAACCAATATATGTAATATATATATTTTCTATTTATATATAGTTCAAGCTATATACACAATAAATTACCTTATACAAATATTTTTTTTAACTTTTTTACAACTTTGAGCTAAATTAAATGTATAATAGAACTGGCTATCATCAGCCTCATTCTGAAATTACCTAGAATGAACTAGAAGCTATTTTAAACTACTTCCTATTAAAATTTTGTAATAAGATCATTAAAATATTAAAACCAAATAATGATGGGATATTGTTGCTGCTATATTATGAGTTTTGTGGCAGATTTACATTGCATGAGGCTGACAAATGATTTGGTATGTTACACCTTAAGGAACTGTAGAAGTGGCATTAAAATTATGGTTTCAAACCAACCTTCAATGCTGTACAAATCTCTGGGAATATAAAGTAATCAGAAATGAGACTAATGATACCTTAAAATAATGTTTGAACTACAGTACAGTAATTTTACGTTAATTTTTTAGCTTTCTGATACAAAACATCTACCACTTTCTCCATAGCCTTTATTGTTTCCAATGAATGCTCATATGTCATGTCTTTTTTCACTGGATCCCAAACTATGAGGACACCAGCCCCCTGATCTAAAATTCCAGTTAGTTTAGAGTCTAAAATCATTTGAGATAATTTTCTTTCCACTACATCTTGAGACAAGCCAATAGTATCACTAATATAGGACACTTCTACCCGGCTATATGGTTCTATGATGCGACAAAGGTTCTGTTCCAGCATGCTGTCATACAAAGTATTTAAATGGGCTTTCACAATCATGTCCCCCTCAAGCTCTTCCTTGTATTTTGCTACTGTAGATTTAAAGCTGGCTAAACTTCGTTTACTGCTAGCAGAAGCAATACTTTTTATAGCATCAACATGGGTTCCACTATATCTTAAAGCCAACTTTCCACTCACTATATTATGGACATCTTCGGGAGTTTTGAGCATAATCTTTGACAGCAACATATATTTCAATGATGTAAGCGCTTTAGGATTACCTATGCTGTCATAACCTTCAAAGGCTTCATAAAAATAAGAGAAGGCAGTTTTGAAGTCTTTCTCCTCCGCTGCATGGAGAATTCCAGATTGTAAATCCAGTGTGGCTTGCAATTTAGGAGGACAATAAATTGCATTGGCAGTAGTTCGGGCAGATGTTAATGCAGCTTTTGCTTTGGGGAGATTTCCTAGAGCATGATATGTTTTACTTTCAAAGAGTTGAACTTCAACCAACAGATTTTTGTCATCAAGCTTTTTCAATTCACGAAGGAGTTTTGAACCAAGAGATAAAGCTTCAGTATATTGCTTTGTATCAAAATACAAAGCAATTAATCTTGCTTCAAGGGACTGTCTGAGGAAGGTTCTTTTTTCAGTTTTAGCCCATTCTATATTATCTCTGCATACTTCAACCTCCAGACCAGTAGAAGCTTCCATATCAAGAAACAAATCTACCATTGATCTCACTAATTTTGCAGCTTTGGCCTTGGAGATCTGATTGAGGAAAGGTCGAGTTCCTTTGATGAGTTGAGCCAGCTGAGTGGCTTGCCCAGCTTTCTGATACTTCTCTGCCAAAGCCAGAATGCCAGCTTCTCTTGAAGCAATGTTATCTTCATTCTCATCTGCAAAGAAAACCATCCATCATTTTCTAAATTATTAAAAATCCTGAGGAACTAAAAGCAATGAAGAAAATGTCATCATCATCACCTCACAAGGCTAAGCTTAAAAAAATATATATAAATATTTGGTGAATTACTAAGGCTTCTTTTGGAGATGCTTCAATTAAATGGATTCCAAAAAATATAATTTTCTTTCTCTAAACTACCTTTTTATCGATAATGCCTATCTGGTGACTGCCTACAAGGGCATAAGTCAATCTCAAGCCTAATACTAAGCTACATTAAAATAAGTAAAAAACATAAAACTAAATGAAGGAAACATTCTCAAGCATCGTTGGGAATCACAGGTTTCAAGATCACCCAGACTAGGACATTAAACAAGAAAGTGCCCAACAGTCTAGGGAACAATGGAGATGTCGCAATAAGGTACCAGTGAGCGCTCCATCAAATGGTAATGCGTGTGCGTCCAATTGAAAAATTACAGAAAGCGACCCCAAACCATCACAGCATTGGGACGGGGGAGGGGTGCATGGGAAGTCGTTGTGGGGTGGATGGCTGCTGTGCGAATGGAGAGTAGATTTGGGAGACATTCTCCTCATTTTGTCCGCTATGGAATTTTCCCCACTTTGCCTTAGTCTGTCCTTTTACCCTAATTTTCTTTGCTTATGGCAGAAGAGTGAGTGTTGCTAGGAAGGGGGGTTGGGATAGACTGGGTTATAAATAGAAATTAGTAGTGTAGATTGTTTCTTTATATACATATTTTATATATATATATATATATATGGTTTAAAGTTTTTTCTCTTGCAGTCGCTGACTGACTCAAAGACATTTTTGTTGTTAAAGGTCTTAATTTTTTTTTTCACCACCTAATTATTGCAACTGTTGTCAATTGTTATTTAGGAAATCTCAAACCAGTCTTTGGCAGCAGTTTTTCTAAATGGTCAATTGGGCTGGCCTACCTCCATCGTAATTTGGAGAGCTACCGCTGCTGACCATTTGGATCAATTAGGTTCCAGCCACTCAGCCAATTCTGTAAGGGGCCCCAATACACTCAAGCGGAAGCCAGAGCCAGTTTGGCAATTCATCTGAAAGACGTCTTACCCTCCCATCTTTCCCTTGGACTGAAGAAGGCCTAATAATTTTGGTAGTCTGTAACTTTGAGTTATTGTACAGCTGATGTGGCTGTTAGATCTGCAATATTTTTTGTTTTGGTTGCCATAAGTCTGACAGTGCTGTCTCAATTTTGTATATTTATATAATTTATTGTTCTATTTGTAAATATCATTGTACATAATTGTAAATTCTTTGGGGAAATAAATTAGCTAAGGTAGAAGGTTGCGTATCTGTCTCCTTTGTCGCCAAAAGTGGACTTTTGCTTACCCAACAGTTCTAGTCTGAAACCCTAGTGAAAAAGGTGTGTGAGATACATTGTATCCCGCCACACATGGTGCAAGGGCACACAGCTTTAAGTTCCCTCAGCCATTTCCCTTCTTTGCTAAGCAGACTGGATTCCTGACCTGTAGTCAGTGTGAGCAAGAGTGAAACACTGGTCTGGTCACCTAGCCCTTGCACTCTTTGGAACCCTCATCGGTGTTCTCATTTCCTGCAATTCCCACATGTCCAGAAACCCAGCAACAGATCTAGACATCCACCAGGCTCAAAAAAACTGACATCATAGATACGCCAAACCAGAGGATGTGGAGATTCCAATGCCCGGAGAACACTCAGGCCACTTTGTGAGTCACTATAGATCACAATCCAGTCTCTGAACCGGATAAGACAGATTATCTCTCATACCAACCAACTTAAGCCATAAAGACCAATGCAACTCATTCAATATAAGTGTCAAGTCCAGTTGGCAGCCTTCCACGACAGCATTAAATGCTGGCAGAACAGCATCCTATCTAGACAATGCAGAGAAAGCTGTGGCAAAAGACTCCATCGGACACAGGCTCCGAGATTCCAGTGCCATTATCCTAGAAAATGGGAGTCCTGCAAGAACTTGCCCTTAATCCTTTTCTCACTTCCATTCCTCTGCTAGAGAGGTCTTCCTGTTTAAATGAAGATACGTAAACAGCATTAGGAAGAGCAGAGTGCATGCTTCAAAAGATACTGAAAACTAGCACTAGCTCACCGAAATTCACTGACAGTGAAGTCATTCAGGCATAGGCCTTCTGGTTTGATGGCTATTTCAGTCAGGTGACCACCACAGATGCAGTCAGCATGCAAAATGGCCACACATTCTAGGAATAGTAGTTAGGCCTAGGGCAATAAAGTTGCCAGAGAAGAACTCAGTAGCCTCATCTACCAACCTAAACTCCTCTAATGGGACTCTCAGTTGGCAGCATTCCAGAAAATGATAAATGAATGGGAAAGTGATCAATATTACAGAGGTCATCGACTACCCATCACCCAGAATCAGGCTGTGCATCCAGAGCACAAGGATAGATCAAGACAAGAAAATAAAGCTGTTCTCAGGCAGTGATGCGTAAACATCAATATTTAGGTCACCTATCTCCAGCTCGGCAAGGTCCTGAACCCCGGTATATATTGAATAGTCTCCCCAGAAAGGGTGACTACCCTTCAAACCCCCGAGCAAGAGAAAGGGCCTAAGCTACCATCCCACCAAGCAGTGTTAGTCCTACCTGTTGCAGTCGACTGGGGTGGAATGTATGCAGAAATAATTATACCTCCTATCCGGGTGCAATGGCACGGCACTGCTATTGGCTGAAAGGAGCTATTTAAAGCAAAGAGAGGAATGGAGACATCATGTTGAGTGTAAATCGTGCATCCTCCTGCCTAGACCCTATACTATGGTAGTGCGGTCACAAAACTCTTATCCATTGGGAAGGCTGGGCAGGAGGCAAATGCCCACTGTGATCTCCTGCAAAAAAAGATAGCCAACGGGACAAGATGAACCTCTACAGCAATTCCAGATGTTTCAAGCATTTAATTAGAATTGTTTCTTTTCAGCATGAAAGAGATATCAGCTTACTTCAGTCTTCCACCACTGGCACATACAGAATGTCCATTCAACCAGTGGAAGAGCTACGAAGAAACAATCAGTTTAGGTTTCTTTCCAAATCTTGCTAAAAAAATACCTATGTGTGCACCAGCTTCTTCAGTTGCCAGTCAAAGGCTATTCAACAAGTAGATTGATGGCCAAACTTGGAGAACAACTGCTCTTCTCTCATTATAACCTCAAATTATTTTAGTTCAAATACTAAATTTTAAGTTCAAATTTAAATATCAAGTACTTTATTATTATATATGTTCTAATAAAACTAATATTCTAATATATTCTAATAAAACCCAGTAATTTTCAATAAATCTAAATTTCTAATTAATACTAACTTTTCATACCATATAATTAATATCAATATATACAATTTTCTACCTCAAGATTAAAAGGTGAAATATGTATAATCCTAAATTATAATTGAAAAACACTTGATACAGAACAGAGGACTGTGGTAATGCAACCATAAACCATGCGGAATATGCAGCAAGACTAATTCTAATAAAACCCAGTGGGATTTAGGGACTTGTGGGTAATTATTGAAAAATCAGTAATTTATTGACAAACACCAAACCCTCTTCTCTATAAAGTATGGAACATTAAACTTTAGGTCTTTTAGTTAAAAATGTTCTAATGTTAGATATCAGTTATCAGCCAATATTTGCTTAGATGTCAGGTATCGGCCAATATTTGCTTGACTGATACCGATATATCAGTGCATCCCTAGCAAATACAGTAAGGTTGCAATATATGAGCCTCCCAGGTGAGGTATCGGTCAAATACAAGACTAAGGAAACTGTGTGAACTTCCATGCGAACCCCATTTAAAAACAAGTCTGGGTCAGGGTGGACCTTAGTCTTTCTTGGCCAAGGAAAACTGAAGCCTGTGCGCTTCAGCATAGCGAGAGGCGTGGTTCAATACCTGTCGGAATCAATGCTCCAGTGTTGCTTGTAATCTGGGCCCTCAAAAGGTCGTCCAAGTGGAGCATAGCAAGAACATCTTTCAGCAGCACTGAGGTGATGCAGTTGATAGTCAAGGCAAAGAGTGTGACACTGAGAAATTTCCTGCTCCATTGGGCCAAAGAGGGCTCCCCCAACTAGTATGATGGTGTCACAAAAATTCAGATATACAGATTGGGAGGTATCCTCTCCCCCCAATCATGTGGAGTCTCCATGATACTGTATCACCATGCAGTATCATAGGCCTTCTCCACCCACTGGAGGAGCAGTGGGGCCAGACATGCCAACACTGACCTGGTCACTTGCTGAAAAGAGCAGCCCCAGAGCTCCACAGAGGGAGATGAACCCTAAATCTATTATGATTTTTCTTTTTTGGAGAGGGTGGTGGGGAGTGAAACACGTTTCTCTCCGGTGCCAGAAGCAGCACTCCAGCCAGATGAGACAGGCCTCAGCAAGATCCTTCTCTGAAATGGCAAAGGGGCACCAGCTAATGGAAAAATGATGGAGACACCGAGCAGCAGGACATAAAGGGTACAAGGCCCTAAAGTACAAAAAGTGGCAAGGTTAAATAAAATCAATAAAAACAAAAGGAGGCACAGGAGCATTAAACAAATGACATTTCTATTTAATTAAAAAGTTATAGTTACAAGCTATAAAAGAGAAAAAACATTGTATTAAAAATTGGAGGGAATTAAGTAGATGGAAAGCATAAGGCAGACAGGGGTTGCTAGTCAACCAAAAAATGACATTGATATGGGGGACAAACAGAGGGGGCATAGGGGGGTGACGTGGGGCTCATCTCTGCTCATTAAATCTCCTGCGGCCCCCATGGAGCAAGAAGATCCTAGTCTTTTTTGTCTTCTTTTTATTAGTCCTTTTCTTTTTAGTAGAGGAGGGCAGGGAATGGACCCGCTTCTCCACTCCTCCAGCAGGAGCCCCCAGGCCAGATGGGCTGGCCTCTGCAAGGTCCTTCCCTATGATGGTGAAGGTCCCAGCAGTTGTGCAGGCACTGATCGGAGGAGATCCCTCTCCTCCTTGTGCTGTCTTAGCAGCCTGACCCTTCTGGCGAGGGCCCCGCACAGGAGCAGACCCGGGCTCGGTGTTTGATGCCGAGGCAGAATCTGCCCCCATGGAAGGCCCCACCTATTGAGGCTAGGCTGCATCAGGGATCTTGTCCATCTCAGAGGGGGGGGGGGGCTCCATTTGCCCATCCCCCCTCCCAGGACATCACAGGTCATGTCAGTCTCATCCATGTTCTTTTTATTAGTCCTTTTCTTTTTAGTAGAGGAGGGCAGGAAATGGTAGGGGGTTTGCCCAACCAAACCGCTGGTTATGGGCTGCCTTTCCTGGCAGTCTCCTATGAAAGCAAAGGTGGGACTGCCAGATTTGAGCTGGAGTCACATGGTGACTCCAAGAGGGGGGTGAGGGGGAGCCCCCTGCACCTGTAGACACTGGAGAGGAGTAAGCCTTCTCTTCAGTTGAAGAGATATGGAGGATCCCCTGGGAAACCACAGGGAGGTGGGGGACCTTTATTTTTTCTGTAGAGATGCCTGACATCAGCTCCGTTGTTCTTAAAGGGGAAATGGGGAGAGATTTTGTTCTTTCAAAGTTTTCATCATTGGGCATGGTGACCCATTTTTTTTTTTACAGGATGCAAACACTAATCACCCCTCGCAGTGGCCCGCTCTGCAAAGGGTGATACAGGCCTGACAGATCCAGGTGCCACTATTTCAGACCACCCCTCTCGCCTGGTGGCCTGGCAGTCCCTCAGCATGGCGGCTCCACCTTGGACACAGTGTAAAATTGATAGTTTGAAAATAGAAAGGAAGAGGAGGTGAGGAAGATGTGGGTGGGGATAAAGCAGGTCATTAAAAACCCACCCTCCCAAAATGGAGCTCAGGGGTGAGGGATCATTGTCCCCTCTCCACCAATCTGGGATAGTTGTCTGGTCAGCATCTACCCTGTGAAATAAGAGGCTGAACAGAGAAAGTTGTATAAAAAGCGAGGAAACACAAGTGTCTGAAGGAAGGAGAGGCTAAGCTGGCCAAGATGGCAAATCACCACGCCCTTTTGTGGATAAAGGTTATAATGGGGGAGATATAGGTAACATTCTTATTTATAGTGAACATGATAGGACAAGTAGCGATGAGTTTAAACTGGACAAGTTTACAGTTTAGCAAAGAGATTGGTAGAAATTCTTTTACAAATGGAATAGGCTCACTTGTCATGTGATCTCCCTGCAGAGCTTTAAAAATATACTGGATAGATTTATGACTGAGGATGCTGTGAGGTGGGACTGAGGATGCTGTGAGGTGGGACTGAACTGGGTGATGGGAACAGGAGCAGCCTGGTATAGGCTATTAATTAGCCTTTTGCACACTCCTTACTTTCTTATGTTCTTATATAGTGCATACAATTTCATACCCATTAAGCTATCTAGGATGGCTTTTTGTCAAATTTGTTAAATGAAAAAGTATACATATTTTTTAAAGTTAAAATACCAATATAGCGTTGTTTAAATAATGTCAAAAATACACTACAAATAGGAAATAACATAAAACATAATTGCCTGTACCGAGAGTTGGATCAGTTGGGAGTGCATTCTTGTCAATGTCCATTTTAGTTAATATGTTTTCTGGTGGTCTTTCAATAAGGAGAGCAGCCGCCATAGCAGTGATAACTATTTTCTTCCTCACACACAAAAGCTGTACAAAAACTTTATAAAGAGCAGATACAAGATCACTGAAACAGGTCAGGTTGTTATACTACCATTTGTATCAGGATATGGCATTTAATATTTCTCTGGAGAGAAAAATATTAATAAGTTTAATTAATTTCTCTTCTTCCACACTCACCAAAAACCTATTTGTTGTCACCATTGTTTTCAACTTGTCATCTAATCTTTTTTTTTACCACATTCAAATCATATAATTAATATATATATATACATATATCTATATATATATATATATATATATATATATATATATATATATATATATATATATATATATATATATATATATATATATATATATATATATATATGTGTGTGTGTGTGTGTGTATTCAAGGAGAAAAAGAGGTTAAAAGGGTGGTGAAAGAAGCAAATTGAATGGCAAAAGAAGGGAGTAAAAAATTAGTGAGAGGTTTTGAAAGAAATAAAGATATTCTGGGGGGAAATAAAGAGAGAAAGGAGAGCTGAATCAGGTATGGAAATGTGTGTGAAAGATGCAAATAGAGAGGTACTGGTTGAAGATGAGGATGTACGGAAAAGAGTATTTTGAATGCTTGCTGAATGTAACGGATAACACAAGTGCAGAGATTATGTCTGTGGCAGCCAAAGGGAGGCAGATGGGTGGTGTGAATGTAATGGATGAAAACATTAGTGCTAGTCAAGTTGAAAATGCAGTAAAGAGTTTGAAAGCAGGAAAGGCTGTGGGTATGGATGAGATACAGGGTAAATGTTTAATGTATGGTGGAAAAGTCATTACTGAATGGTTCGTAAGGCTGTTGACTGTGAATAAATAGCAGGACGTGTGCCAAAGGCTTGGAAGTGTGCAGCAGTTGTGCCTTTGTATAAAGGAAAGGGTGATATGTGCGATTGTGCTTCCTATAGGGGGATTAGTTTGTTATCGGTGGTTGGTAAAGTGTATGGAAAAATTTTGATTGAGTGAGAAATTTTACAAACGAGTCAATTGGAGCAGAACAGTGTGGTTTTACATCAGGAAGAGGGTGCAGTGACCAGGTGTTTGCAGTGAGACATGTGAAAAAGCAACCAGGAAACTGGAAGGTATTCTTTGCTTTCATGGATTTGGAAAAGGCATACGACAGAATAGACAGGGAGGCTTTGTGAAATGTACTAAGAATATATGGTGTTGGTGGAAGTTTACTGAGGAATTCAGAGTTTTTATAGTGGTGGCAGGGCTTGTGTAAGAGTGGGTTTGGAGCTGAGTGAGAGTTTTGAAGTGACAGTGGGTCCAAGACAGAGTTGTGCGATGTGGCCAGGGCTTTTTAATCTGTATATGGCTGGAGTAGTGAGAGAGGTGAAAATGAGAGCATTGGATAGAGGTTTTGCTATGAAAGATCTTGGTGGATAGGAGTGGGAAGTAAACCAATTGTTGTTTGCAGACAATACTGCATTGGTAGGGTTTGACCTTCAAGGACCACATAGCTGACATCAAACTCAGATGCACACCAAAACTCAGAGCTCTCAAAGCCATAACGGGCCAGGACTTTGGACAGAGCAAGGAGACAACCACCACCATCCACAAGCAGTTCAGTCGATCCACTACCGAATACTGTCGCACCAGCTGGACACTAAACCTCTCAGATACGCACTACAATACGCTGCAAATACAACAAAGCAATGCACTGAGAACCGTCACAGGTTGTACCAAAACAACACCCATCGACCACCTACATCGAGAAACTAAAACACTAAAGGCCAGAATCACATGGATCTAAAAGGTGCACAATTCTATGATAGGGTCACAAGAGACACCTCACATCCACTACATCACTCATTGCACACAGCACCAATCCACCAAAACATCAGAAACACCCCATCCACATACTACACAAGCATTCTGGACACCATACCAACAGCCCCAGCGTCAGAAGCAACTCAACACACATACATAACACTGTCCAAACAGCGTTCTGGGGAGAATCCCACCCGGTGGATGATTCAGAAGCCGAGCTAAGTAGAGAGGACCGAGTTCACCAATCCAGGCTCAGATGCGGACACCACAACGCCCTTCTGTCTTACAGAAAGAAGATACACCCTAAAATATCAGATACCTGCCCACTCTGTCATATAGGAGCACACACAATTCACCACATAATGGAAGAGTGCCCGGCACTCAACACACTAGAGACACACACACACCGCCTCTCCGTATGAGTGATCTCTGGGATTGCCCGGGTCCCTCTGTTGCCTATCTCAGGAATGCTGGTCTGTTCATTCAGAACTGACCGGAGAGCAGCCCAACCAACCAACTGCATTGGTTGCTGACTCACAGGAAAAGTTACAGACTTGTTACATAGTTTGGCATAATATGCAAAAGACGTAAATTAAAGGTAAATGTTGGAAAGAGTAAGGTTATATTGTGTAGTCGAGATGAAACAGCAGCAATGGAAATTATGCTGAAGGGTGAAGTGATGAAGGAGGTAGAATCCTTTAAATACCTTGGTTGTGTGATAAGTAAGAATGGAGGTGTGAGTGAGGATGTTCAAAAGTAGTGAAGGCTGGTTTCTCAACAGTTGGTGCTATGAAGTGTGTTTTGTGAGAGGAGTTTAGGAGTTGGTATAAAGAAAGTTCTGTATGAGAGTATAGTTGTCCCAACTGTTTTGTATGGTAGTGAGTGTTGGGGCCTGAAGGGAAGTGATCGTCAGAAATTGAATGTGATGGAGATGAAGTGTCTGAGAGGTATGTGTGGTGTAACTAGATGGGATCAAATTAGGAATGAGGACATTCGAGCGAGAATGGGATTAAATGTCAAATTAGATGAGAGTCAATAAGAGTGTTGAGCTGGTATGGTCATGTAGAAAGAATCAACAACAAAAGGTTGGTGAAACATCTGTATGAATCAAGTGTGAGTGGTGTAGACCTACTATGGGATGGCTAAATGGGGTGAAGGATGCTGTACAAAAGAGAGGAATCAGTATGGATAGTACTAAACTCGTATGCCAAGACAGGAACGCATGGAGGATGTTTGTGATCAATTGTTAAATGACGCAGCCTTGAGGTTGATAGCTCGGATCAGATAGACCCAGTTATGAGTCTAGCTGGTCCGAGGAGTTTGGACAGCCATATGACGAGGTGCACAGAAATTTGCATTTCATCGGGTGTACCTCTGACAAATTACAACACCAGCAGTGGGTAGCCCTCCTTCTGCTGCTGTTGTAGGGCCATTCTCCAACCCCTTTTCTAGCAGACCTCTCCCTCCCTTTGTAATAAGAATGTGTGTGTGAATGGGGAGGTTATATATATATATATATATATATATATATATATATATATATATATATATATATATATATATATATATATATATTCTATTTTGTAATTTTTGTTTCTTTCCAGGAACCACTCTATTTAAATTAAATGTTAAATAAAGGACTATATACAATCCGTTTCATTTCTCCCTCAATTTCTCACGTCAGACTTAGTGTAGGAAGTGGGTGGGATAGATTGGGGTTAGAGTATAGCTTTTAGCGATCGATCAAATGTTTTATGGTTATACAATGGGTAAAGGGCAGTTGGGCATTGAGGCACCTAAGCCTAGCACCCTCCCCACCTCAGTGGTTTATTGTGGGCCTACTAATAATTCGCCCTCTCCACCCTATTCCATTCCGTGAAAAGACCCTTGAAGGAGGGACAAACAGCTACTATTCATCACAAGCTGGAGGAAGAAAACTCGCCGAAACCCCTAACAACTCAAAACTCCTGGACTCTGGGCATAACCATTCTGAAGCTTGAAGAAGGAACCGTATACACTCAAAACTCTCATCAAACTCTGGGACTCAGCCAGACAGGAGACTTCTGAAAAGTGTGCAGCACCATGAATGACTCCTCCCAATAAGGTTCTCTGATTAACGTAAGCTTTTATACACTCTTTCTCGCATTCATTCTGTGAGTTCCGTGGAATTCCTATCAAACTCCCTCTCTCTCTCTCACCTAAATTCATTTAACCTTGAATCTTAAATCAAAGTCTTGGTCAGAAATAAGGCAGTTTAAACATAAAATCACTGTGATCTTTAATAAAATTAGCTCTGACTTAGAAGAGGCTTTTTTCTTTTTTTAAATTTTAGGAGCCTATCTGGCGACTGCCCACTTGGGCATAAGTCACCGGAATCACGACAGCCTAGCACTAGGCTACTTTAAAACAAGAATGTGAAAACACAACAATGATAAAAAGGGAAGATCGTAACAATTAGGAAGCAATCTCCGGCGTGCGACTTACATAGAAAACAATAAAAAAACTAGTTAAATAAAGGGGAGAAGGCGGGCATCCCTCCCTGTGTCTATAAGTTTGCCAGTCAATGTGCACAAACTCATCCTGAGTACAAGGGACAGGGGGTAGCGACCCCGCCCACCCAGTACCGGGAAAGGTAACGTGAGCAAAGATAACACAGACTGTGCCGAACAGTCTGGGGGATGACACAGTCATCAGAATAGTGTGCTGGTGACGCTCCATCAAATGGTGATGTGTCAAACAAGTGTGCCCGATTCGGGGATAACAGAAAGCGACCTGAAGCCGTTGCGGCATTGGGGGATAGGTCCATGGGAAAAGTTGCGGCGCAATGGCACCTAACTTTAAGTTCCCTCGATCGTCTCCCATCTTCATTGCCAAGCAGTCCGAAGAGCTGCCCATATTCCTGCCATGTAGTCAGTGTGAGGAAGAGCAAACTGCTGGTCCAGTCACAGAGTCCTCGTGGACTCTTTGGCCCCCTCATTCCCCACAATTCCTACATGTCCAGGAACCCAGCATAAGATAATCTCAACATCCACCCGGCTCGCCAAAACCGTGGCATCACAGATATCGCAAACAAGGGGATGCAGAGATTCTAATGCCGCAAGAGCACTCAGGGGGCTTTGTGAGTCACTATAGATCACAATCCGGTCAGGTCGTGTAATCTCCCGTACCAAGTGGTATATTGCCACTAGCTTAGCTGTGAAGACAGACGCAGCGCCAGGCAGAGCCCCAGCGACTTCAAACCAAGGGGATACAGCGTGAAAGCCGAGCCCCTCTTCGGACTTGGAGCCATCCGTATACACTGGCACGGTTCCTGTATGCGGAATCAACGATCTCGCAACAATTCAGATATAAACATTGTGAGGCATCCCCTCGCCCCCATCGTGTGGAGAGTCTCCATGATACCGTATCACCATGTGGTATCATAGGCCTTCTCCAGATTGAAAAACACTAGCATAGTGCTGTCTACGAAGGAAGGCCTCACAGACGGCATTTTCCAGTTGGAGCAGAGCATCAGACGTGGAGTAGAACTTGCAGAGGCCGCAGAAGACAGATGGCCTCTGCTGTCAAGAGTAAAGGCTGTCCCATCTAACATTTACCAATTTCTCCATCAACTTGCACACGCAAGAGTTTAGAGAGATTGGACGGAAACTGGCCGGAGTAGAGTGATCTCTCCCTGCTTTGCAAAAGGCGAGCACAGTAGCGATTCATCAGGAATCTGGGAGGAGACCCTCCACCCAGATCCTGTTGAACAAATCTAACAAAGGCCATGCCTCACTCACCTATGTGATGAAGCATGGCATACGGGACATCGTCCAGACCATGGGCGTCCACGCACGAAGCAAGAGCGGAACGCAACTCACTCAGAGTAAACCTGTGATTGAATGCGGAGAAAGTGGTTGCGAAGGATTCCGAGATTGCGGTCCCATCATCCTGGAGAATGGGAGGGGGGGCCAGCGAGAACCTGCCCCAAATCCTTTTGACTCGCTTCCACACCTCTGCTAGAGGGGTCTTTCCCATTAAGTGAAGACAAGTATGCGTGCTTTGAAATATTTCACTGACAGTGAAATCGCTTCTATTTGAGGGCCGCCTCACACTCGGCCGGTGGTGGGCATGCAAAGCGGCCAGATGTTCTAGGAATAGTAGTCAGGCTGGCAGAGATGATGTTATCGGAGAAGAACTCAACGGCCTCATCCACCAACCTAAACTCATCGACTGAGATATAGAGAATTCACAGTCATTTCCTGAAATGCAAGCCACTGAACGCGCCAAGCACCACCGAGGTAGGCTCTCAGACAGCAGTTGCCCTGAAAATGATATTTTAATGGGAAAGTGATCACTACCATGGAGGTCATCAACCACCCCACAATCAAAATTAGGTTGTGCATCTGAAAAGCACAAAGAGATCAAGGCAAGAAAATGAAGCAGTTCTCTGGCAGTGAGGCATACAAAACCCTTATACCCCGGGAGGGCGGGCAGGGGGCACGCGCCTAGCATGGTCTCCTGCAGAAAAATACCTACACAGGGAATGGGACAAGACAAGCCTCCACAGCTCTTCCCAGTTGGCCCGGAGTCCATGGCAATTCCATTGAATGAATATGCCCTCTACGCCTAGCTCAGAGGAGATGCGGGGGCCCTCCTCGAACTGAAGACCCTCACGGGAATGGCCGTACGCTTCCCGGGGGCAGAATCCCAGGCGCTATTGGCCGGAAAAAGCACTGAAGGCCCTGTCACCATCGAGGACTTATTGAGGGAGGTTGGGCTCGCCATGCAAGTCTTTTCCTCCTTCCGCCTCAAAACCTTAGGCGGGCGTTGCGGTTTCGGAGGTGCGTACAGGCCTGGCAGAGCCAGGTACCGCAGCACCATTTAAGGCCACCCTCCCACCTGATGACTTGGTAGCCCTTCAGCATGGCGGCTCCACCTTGGGCACGGTGTAAAATTGAGTGTGAAGAGAGAAGGAAAAGGGATGTGAGGAAGGTATGGGTGGGGATGAAGCAGGGTGTTAAAAAAAACCCATCCCAAACCGGATCTCAGGGGTGAGGGAACATTGTCCCTACCCCCTCAGCCCCGATCCGGGACGGTTGGCTGAGAAAGTTAGCATCTACCCTGTGAAATTAGAGGCTGACCAGAGAAAGTTGTTGGAGAGGTAGTATGAAAAGCGAGGAAACAGCCAGAAAACACAAGTGTCGGAAGGAGAAGAGGTTAAGCTGGGCCGGATAGGGTGCCGAGTCCCATCAACATGGCGGCCAGGATGGCAAATCGCTGTGCCCCTTACAGGGGTTAGAAGAGGCAGAAGTCATTGCCCCTGATGTAATGCAAACTAAGATAGATACAGTTAAGTCCCACTTTGCTTCTGTGAATGATTTAGATAGTCAGATTATTGAGGCTTAGAATCAAGTGGTGAAGCCAGATACAACTTAAGTTCGTCTGCAAACAAGGTAAAGTTGCAACTAAGACTACAGCAACAACATGATTTATATATACAAGGAATAAGACTGGTCCAATTAGGGAGCCCCGATGAACCCCACTTGACTTTTAATCTTAAAAAATGCAAAGTTCTTAACATGGGAAGGGATAATAGGGAATTTAGCTATGAAATGGATGGGCATTGGCTGATTTCAGTTGAGGATGAGAAGGACTTAGGCGTAGTAGATAGATCACTGAAGTTTTCAAAGCAGTGTATTGAGGCAAAATATAGAGCAAATAGGGTGCTAGGATAAATTAATAGGAATGCTAGCTACAAGAGTAAAGAGGTTATCCTTAAACTCTATAACTCATATGTTAGGCCACATTAAAGTACTGTATACAAGCATGGTCACCACATTTTAGAGATGACATCAACCTGCTAGTCAGTACAAAGGAGGGCAACAAAAATAATACCTTCCCTGAAGCATCTTGAATATGAAGATAGACTGAGGGTACTAAATATGTTCTCATTTTAGAGAAGATGTGTGAGGGGAGATATGGTTGAGCTTTTTAAAATCTGTTCTGGGATGGATAAGTTGGACTTTAGCAAGTTATTTGAGTTGGAAGGTAGCAATAGGACTAGGTGAGGTGCAGGTTGGATGTTAGAAAATATTTTTTTTACCAATAAAGTGGTAGATTACTGGAATAGTTTGCTATCTGAGATGGTAGAGTCCAAACTTGAATGTATACAAACGTAAATTAGATGATTTTATTGGGAGTATTCTGGACTCATTCCTGTGGATGCATTTTTTTATTATTGTATATTCAGATCAGATCAGATGATATTGTGGGAGTATTGACTTTGTTACGGCACTCCTGTAAAATATAATTAGGCTAGTTTTTGTTTTTGTTTGTTTTATATATATATATATATATATATATATATATATATATATATATATATATATATATATATATATATATATATATATATATATACATTCCTTTATTATTGTGGGAGTTATGTCTCTCTAATCTTTCTTTTCCTTTGATTCCATAATTTCACTAAAATTTCCTTTATTTTACTTTGGAATTTAGTGTCAAATAAAAGCATGCCTATCAGATGCTCTTTGTTCTCTATGTATGGCTGCTGTAGTTCAGTATACTTCTCTCTGGTATTTGAATATCCTTCACATATTAGTAAAGAGTGTCCTACATCCTCTCTTTACCACAGATTGGACAGTCTTTATTTTCTTCCTGTGCTAGTCCTGTTAGCTTTAATGTATTTGTCCTGCATTTATATAGCAGACCTGCTGCAAAAGTGTTATCATATATATACTCCTGTCCTCCCATCTCCTTTGTCCATATTTTATATATGTTTAACAAGGTTTTTGCTTGGGTATCTTGTCTCTAGATATTGATATCCCATTCTCTTATCTATTTTTGCAGGTCTTCTTTTGATATCTGCCCTAGTTGTCTAATATTTAGATTTAGGTTGTCCATATATTTATTGATTTCTTTCATATAGTCTGTTTTCTTGTTTTCCAATGTATATTCCATTATGTTTATTATCAATTGACTTTTCTTTTCTTTTAGTATGTCTTGCAAAAATGATAGTTTATTTCTCATTACCCTTGTGATGACTAGTGATGCCCCTATCTCTCCTCTTAGGCTGCTTATGGGAGCTCTTTTGTTGACTGATAATATTGTTCTGTTAACCCTGTTCTCCATTTTTTGTATTTTATCTATTTCTCCCTGGTTTAGATCTATTACATTTGTGGCGTAGAGTAAGCTGAGTATCACAAGGTTTTTCCAATATGTTTTCCCAATTTCTATTTTATTGCAGCTTTTTGCAATTATTGGGTATGCCATATTTGCATCTTATGTATTTGTCTGATGTGGTCTTTGAAACACTTTTGTTGTTAATGGTAACTCCTAGGTACTTTATACTGTTGCCTACTTCTACCCCTTCTATTTCCACTGGTTGCTCTTTCATGTTTAAAAAAATTTGCTTTTTGTTTTGTTAATTTCTAGGCCATTTTTTCTTGCTAATTGGGTTAGAAGCTTTATGTTCTTTACAGACTCTTCTATAGATTGTGACAATTGGAGTCCATCATCTGCAAAGAATAGAGTATTAATCTTAACATTTTCATCCCTGAACCCCATTCCACTTCTCTGTAGTTCTTCTATTATTTGATAAGTAGTTAGTTTAAATAGGGTGGCAGAGATGGTGCACCCCTGCTTTATTCTACTTGTGACATCTATGATTTGCTCTTCTTCTGCACTTAAATGTATTTTTATTTTGTCATTATATATTTTTGCTATTATGTCTATTATCTGTGGGTGTATTTTATATTTCATTAGGTGTTCAATCATGTTTTCTCTTCTTATGGAGTCAAAAGCTTTTTGAAAGTCAATTGCCACTATTACTAATGCTTTTTTGTTCCTGTAGCTTTCTTCTATAGAGTATTTAACAACCATTAAATTATCTTCTATCATTCTTCCTTTTGTGAAGCCTGCTTGCAGTTCTGAGTCTTTATCTATATTTTTTATATGGTCTTCTAATTTTTTTTTTTACTAGCGACAAATAATTTATAGTCTATGTTTGTTAATGCTATTGGTCTGAGGTCTTTAGCTTCTGGTCTTATATTCTTTGGTATCATTTTTGTTTTGGAAATTTTCCAATCATGTGGTGTTTTCCTAGTTTTTATTATTTTATTGAAAGTCAGTAATATTTCTTATGCATTTATCATTTTTTTCCATTGCTTTAAATAGTTCTAGTATTAATTCATTTGGTCATGCAGCCTTCCTTTTCTTTAACATCTTTATCTGCGCTTTTACTTCATCTTCTTTTATTTCTATTTTGTTCTGTGCTGTTATTTCTTCTTTGATTTCAAATGCCATATCCATGTGTTCTTTGATTATCTGGAGTAACTCTGCTTCTTTTACTATTTCACCATTTCCTGTTTTGAAGTTGTAATCCAAATGTTCTATTACGTGTTTAGGGGCTTTTATTTTATAAACAATCTTTGTTTTATTCTCATTACTGTTCCTAATTTCTTCTATATATGATTTCTTAATGTCTTCATTCCATATAATATCTATTTGTTTCTCAAACTTTTGGTAGATTTTCCTCCAATATTCTGTTACCTCGGCCTTGGTTTCTTCAGTACTTAGTTTTTTGTTATTTTTGTACAATTCAATATCTTTATTACTTTTACTGTTATTTCCTTTTAACTTGTTAATGTGATCCCATAGTTTTTTACTTCCTTCACTTTTTATTTCCATCAGTATCTTTTCTTCATATATTGTTATTTCTTGTTTTATTAATTTTTTTACTTTCTGCTTTTGTTTCAGATATTTCTTATTTGCTTCTTCATATTCCTCCCCTCTCTTGTATCTTTTATTTCTGTTCAGATATTGTCGGTTTTTTATTTCCTCTTTTATTTTCCTATTCATCCATGGGTTTTTTTTGTCATCTTTATCTCTTGTAGTTGTATATGTTTTTGTTAGTTTTACTTTACTTATTAATCCCATCTTCTCTATTAGACTGTCTATGTTGCTTATCTCCTTTTCTATTGCTTTTTCCATCTCTCCTTCAAATATTTTCATTGCCATTTCATCTCTTTTTTTTTAGATAATTTATTTCCTTTATGTTTTCAGCAATCTCTTTGCCTTTCTCGTAATCAAGATATATAATTATCAAGTTGTGGTCTGATATATCTATTTCCTGTTTATTTTCATCTATGGTCATTCTTTTGAAGTTTTTATACATATTCTGGTTCATTAGTACGAGGTCTATAGCACTTTTTTGATTGTTTCTTTCTCAGGTGTATGTACCATTGCACTCTATTAGCTTATTTATCATTTTCCCATTTTTATTTTCTTTTTGGCTTCCTAGAAAGCCAGATGTCCATTAAAGTCTCCTAGTAAAAGTACTTTATTGTCCTTGTTTTCTTACAGTATTTTCTCTCTTCTATTAGGCTCTTCCTTTTTATCTATATCTCTCTTCTCTTCTGTTGGATAATATATTAGTATTATTTTGAATTTTAGTTTTCCTATCTTCAGATTACCATATAAAATATCGTAGTTTTTATTTTCTCTATCATTATTTTCCTAGTGTTGTTATGGATAGCATTAGGCCTCCTCCTTTTTTATGATTTTTACTCCTCATATTTACGTGTTTGCTTATCTCAATACTATATTTTTCGCCATGTTTCCGTTAAGCATAGTATTTCATTCTTATTCTTTATAATATTTTCTATCTCGCCTATCTTTACTTTGATTAATCCCTGGACATTTAATAATTTTATTTTTATTGCAATATGATTTTTGTCTTGTCAATAGTTGTTTCTTCTGATTAAATCTCCTTTGTAGATGTACCAGCCCTGTTCTTTTTATTTTTTTTGTCTTAGTTCATCTCTAATCCTTTTGTTGTTGTCTTTCCTTCTTTGTATAGTCTGGTGAAATTCTCATTCCCTTTTTTTGTTAGATCAGTTTCATATTTTAGCATTTTTTATAATGCTCCATTTATCATTTTGATCATTTAACATAACTAGTAAGGGCCTTTTTCTTGGGGTACCATCGTGTTTCCTTCCCATTCTCACAGTTTTTACATTGTTACAATTTACTCTTAGGGTGTTTACAGAGATCTTGGCATCTTTCATCATCTTCCTTTTGCCTTTCCTCTGCATTTTCTTTGTTAGATTCTGGTACATTATATGACTATATTATTTTTCCTCCTTTCTTTGTCTTTTATCTCATCTAAATTACTCAATATTATCTGTTGTTTCTTTTATTATATTCACTTTTAAATCATTAAATTTACCTTCTAGCTCTTATATTTTATTTTTTAGGTTTTTGTTTTCCTCCTCCAGCTTGCTGATTTTTCACTTCTGGTTTGCATTTCTTGCAGAACCATAGTTGATCCTTGTATTTTGTTAATATCTCATATAGCTCCTTTCCTATTTTTTCACAGCAACAATGGAACCATAGCTCACAAAGTTCGCATTGTAGGCCATTATCGTTTGCTTTAAACTGCCATCTACAGGTGCCACATATATCTATGTTGACTTGATTCATTTTTCTTTTATGAATTTAAGTATCGATGATTTTTATTATAAAAAAAATTTAAATATACTGGTTAGCTGATATTTATAGATTATAACTTATTAGGTTATGGGATACCCTCGGTTGGATTGCATTGTTAGTCTTGATGATGATGCTTTTTGTTTTTGACACATTCCTGTGTATGGTTTGAATTCTATATTATAGATGCATGATCGGACACAATCTTATGGATTGTTTAAATTGTATATTGTAATGAATGATCTGACACAATCCTATGGATGCATTTTGTGGGTGGGTTTTGACAGATGCAGATGACCTTTGATAGGCCCTTGAGGCTTTTGTCATCCGTGAAATTATGTTATGTTAACAAGTTATTTGAGTTGGGAGGTAGTAATAAGACTAAGGGTCACCACTTAAAAATTAAAAAACAGAGGTGCAGATTGGATGTTAGAAAATATTTTTTCACCAATAGAGTGGTAGATTACTGGAATAGTTTGCCATCTAAGACAGTAGAACAGTCCAAACTTGAATGTATTCAAACGTAAATTAGATGATTTTATGGGGAGGGAGGGTTAACTTTGGGGGGTATTCTGGACTCATTCCTGTGGATGCATTTTTTTATTATTGTATATTACGATTAATTTGGATTTTGATAAGTCTTGATGATGATGCTTTTTGTTTTTGACACATTCCTGTATATGGTTCAAATTGTATATTGCAGATGCATGATCTGACACAATCCTATAGATGCATTTTGTGGGTGGGTTGATAGGCCCTTGTGGCTTTTGTCATCTATGAAGTTGTGTTATATTAAAGGAGAGCTACCAAATTGGTAGCATCAGTACATAACCACCCCTACGAAGAATAACAAGAAACTAGACATCCCCAAGCTCGAAGATAGATGAAAGAGAGGAGACATGATACAGATGTACAAAATAATGAGTGCCATTGATAACATCAACAAGGACTCACTTTTTCAGGCTAAAACCATAAACCAGAGAGGGTACACAAAACAAATAGTCAAACAAAGGTGCACAAAACAAGGTAAACATGAAGATCAGCAGCACGCCCAAAAAGGTATTTTTTTTTTATGTTTCATTTACCAGCGCATGCATATTCATGAGCATTTGGTTAAATTAAAATGTCAGAACATTATTCTATAAACAATTAGGATTATGGTAACCATGTAGATTGGCGGCACGAATGATAGGATGTAAGCTATTTGGTCCATGTTCCAATATGTTTCACGTTTTGGGAGTAAATTTAAGGGGACTGCTCATAGGGCGGTAAATACAATGGAGGGACCCCCCTATGAAGATCCCGAGTTTCAATCAAATGGGGGGATCTAGGGGGCACAACCCCCAATATTTAATCATAATTGTTTATAGAATAATGTTCTAACATTTACATAAGTGAATGATTTAACCAAATAATTTCTGTAACTTTAATCACTTTTCAAATTATAATTGGGGTGGGGTCTGACGTCATAAATGAATGAATTAAATTTTTATTTTGTTTTTCACTTAATACCTTTTTATTATCCTCATTTGAAGTCATTTTTATTTGTCAATAAATTTGTCCCCATTTTACTATATTCAGGCACAGGTGAACGAAATATAAACACACAAAAATCCAATTTTCGAGCGCGCTGCCAATCTACATGTTTCCCCCAATTGATTGAAACTCAGCATCATCGTAGGGGGCTTCCCGCAGTGATAAACCCCACAGGAGCAGTCCCCTTGAATTTAGTCCCATAAGGTGAAACATAGTGGATAAATATTACGCTCGACGGCGCGAACGATGGGACGCAAACTATTTTGTCCATGTTCCAATATGTTTCACCTCTTTGGAGTAAATTCAAGGGAACTGCTCGTGGAGGGGTCCCCCTTACGATGATACCGAGTTTCAATCAATTAGGGGGAGGTCTAAGGGACAATATAATCATAATTGTTTATAGAATAATGTTCTAACATTTTGGGGGTAAACATGTAGATTGGCGGCTTGGCCAAAAAATTGGATTTTTGTGTTTATATTTTGTTCACCTGTGCCTGAATATTCATGCGCGTTTGAGTCCTATTTGAAATATACCTGGCAGCATTTAAATATATAAAAAAAAAGTTAGAAAAATAGTAAAATGGGGACAAATACATTGACAAATAAAAATGACTCCAAATGAAAATTCAATTCAGTCATTTCAGACATCAAACCCAATTATAATTCGCAAAATGATTAAAGGTGCAAAGTGATTTGGTTAAATCATTCACTTCACTTCTATAAATGTTAGAACATTATTCTATAAACAATTAGGATTATATACTGGGGGGCTATGCCCCCCAGACCCCTCCAATTGATTGAAACTCAGGATCATCGTAGGGTGGTCTCCCCATTGTGTTTACCCCCACACAAGCCGTCCCCTTAAATTACGGTAAATATTTATGGTAAACATGTAGACGAGCGGCCCAGCTGGGAAAAATTATTTTTATGTAAATATTATCATTCACCCGTGTTTGAATATTCATGCGCGTTTTGAGTTTTCTTCGAATGATAGCTGCCGCCATTTTTTGTATTAAAAAAATGCCCGAAACCAAAAACGTTGTTTACATAGGCCATTTTTTTTTTTACAAAATTGCCCGAAAAAAAAAAACGAAACGCGCTGTTTCCGTACTTAATTGCAGTGGTTATACTTCCGAAATAGCAAAGAGGAAAGCCTATTTATTTTGCGCGTCTGCCTCCTATTTGAAATCTAGCTGACTTGAATCACGTTTTATTTTCAAGCAGCTAAATTCAAACTTAGGGTTCACATCTAATGCTCGGCCACAAATGTCGCATTCACTTTTAATTAGCACTAAATTATGAACATCCAAAAGTTATTTAATTTATCTTTATCAGAAACTAGGGTTAATAATTCTGCAATAGACAACGGACAAAGTTCACAATTCAATACTATTTTCATGTCTGATTAGTTGAAAGGATGAGTAAAAGGTTAGTTGAAAGGATGAGTAAAAGGTTAGTTGAAAGGATGAGTAAAAGCAGGGTAAAAGGTGTTGTTTCTGGTGTGCTTCCGAGGTTGGATGTGGGGGTAGAATGGTTGTCGCGTGCAATTGGTTTGAATGAATTTGTGAAAGGACTGTGTGAGGAGTTAGGATGGGTGTTTGTAGATGTCTAGGGTGGGTTTTACGGGAATAGGAGGTTGTATGCGATGGATGGGCTCCATCTTAGTCGGGCAGATGTTGAGGTTCTATGGGGGGAGCTGGATAGTGTGATTAGGTCCTTATGTGTGGGAAACTAGAAGCTGTTAGAGGTAAGGGAATAACAGGAATAGAGGGCAGGTGTAGGAAATGGAAGGGATGCAGAGATAGAGGAATAGCTAGGGGGGGGGCATACTGATGGGTTATAGGGGGACTAATGCACAAGTGAATGAGGAGATAACTAGGAATAAAAAAGCACAATGCAATGAAGATGGGAATAAGAAAAAAAACTTTAAAATATACTACACAAATGGTCGGAGTATAAGGAATAAAATAGATCTCTTAAGAGCGTTAGCGAGTGAAGAGAATTTTGATATAATTGCGATAACAGAGTCATGGCTTGATTTGGCAGGTAATCACTTTAAACCTGAGGTTGAGATTGAGGGCTTTAACATGTTCCATACAGATAGGAATAGGAAGAGAGGAGGAGGGGTTATTATTTATATTAAAGATAATCTCCAGTGTTGTGTAAACAGTACAATTAAATTAGATGATAACACAGAGTCATTATGGCTAAATGTAAAGGAAGGTAAAAACAAGCTTGTCATAGGATTATTATACAGACCACCAAATCTTAGTAAGGAAGCTTCAAATCTTCTGTGGCAGGAGATAGAACGGGCATGTATGTATAATGGGTGATTTTAATTACAGAAATATAGACTGGGAAGTTCTTGTGGGTGATCAGGAGGCTGAGGAATTTTTGAATGTTGTCCAAGATAATTTTCTAAGGCAGATTATTAACGAACCCACTAGAGGTAATAATATACTGGATTTAGTTCTGACAAATAGGGAAGGATACTGTGATTGGAGGAAATTTGGGTAATAGTGACCATTGTGAAATTAGATTCAAGATGAAATGGAATGGTATTGATAGTAGCATGAACAATGTTAAAATTCCTGACTTTAGAAGAGCAAATTATAATGGGCTAAGAACTTACCTGGAGGCAGTTGTACAGAAACCAGGCAATGAAATCAAATCAGGAATAGATTCAATGATATCAGTTAGAGGAGACAATAATCACCAAGAGGAAGAGATTACAATTGAAGGAGTATGAAAGAACAATTGAGCAATTAATTACAGGTCAGATGATTAACATTCCATATAAGGAGATTAGGACTAAAAATAATGACCCAAAATGGATGACAGATAAAATTAAGCATTATATTGGCATTAAAAAGGGCATTTATAGGAAAATAAAAATGGAGAGGATCACTTAAGGCAGAGATATAATGAGAGTAGCAAGGAGAAATTATGAAATCAAAGTGGCAAATAGGGCAAAGGAAGATCCTAAAAGTTTTTATCAATTATACAAAACTAAGGTTAGAGATAAAATAGGCCCACTTATAGATTCCAATGGAGAATTAGTGAGTGATAGGGACTCAATGGCTGGAATGCTAAATGACTTTTTTCTCTCAGTATTTACACAGGAAGATACTCTAAATATACCTGAGGTGTCAATGATCTTTCGGGGTAATGATGAAGAGAAATTAAAGGATAGCTTGATCACAAAGGAGATAGTGACAAAGGAAATTGATAAAATCAAAAGTAGTAAGCACCCGGTCCTGATGAGGTCTTTCCTAGAATTTTGAAAGAATGTAAGGATGTGTTAAGTGAGCCCCTAGCATGCATCTTTAGAAAATCATTGGAGAGTGGCATTCTGCCAATGGCATGGAAGAAAGCCAATGTGATACCTATATTTAAGAAAGGGGATAAAACAAATATGTCTAATTACAGACCAGTAAGTTTGACATCAATGGTAGGGAAAAATGATGGAATCTATTATAGCAAGGAATACTAGAGATCACTTGGATAAGCATAAGTTGATAAAAGAATCACAGCATGGCTTTAGTAAGGGTAAATCCTGTCTGACTAATTTGCTGTCTTTTTATAGTAAGGTGTATGAAGCAGCAGATAATGATGAAAACTATGATATTTTATACTTGGACTTTAGTAAGGCTTTTGATCGAGTGCCACACTTACGGCTTCTGAGCAAAGTTAAAGGACACAGGATCGATGGCAGTATATTTAGGTGGATTCAGTCATGGCTTGGTGACAGACAGCAAAGAGTTAGTATAGATGGAGTTAAATTTGAGTGGGGGTGTGTTAGCAGTGGAGTTCCGCAAGGATCTGTTTTGGGTCCCTTGCTATTCTTAATTTATATTAATGATCTTGACATAGGTATAAGTAGTGACCTGAGTAAATTTGCTGATGATACTAAGCTAGGTAGGGCCATTAGGGCTGATTCTGATGCTGTTGTAATGCAGGAGGAATTGACCATTCTGTCCAATTTGGCCCGAGAAATGGCAAATGAAGTTTAACATAGACAAATGTAGTATACTTAGTATAGGTAGAAATAATCCATTGAATAGTTATAAATTAAATGGGAGAATTTTAGGGAGGACCGATTGTGAGGGACTTGGGTATTTTGGTAAGTTCAGACCTTCGTCCTAGAAAGCAATGCCTAAATGCTAAGAATAAAGCTAATAGGATATTGGGATTCATTAGGAGTGTAAGCAATAAGAGTGCTGAGATCATTCTAAAACTGTATCTAGTTAGGCCTCATCTTGACTATGCAGTACAATTTTGGTCACCATATTATAGGAAGGATATTGATTTGCTTGAGTCTGTGCAGAGAAGGATGACAAAGATGATTGGTGGGCTAAGGAACTTACCTTATGGTGAAAGGCTCAGAAAACTAAATCTACATACATTGGAAAGGAGAAGAGTCAGAGGGGAATTGATTGAAGTCTTCAAATGGGTAAAAGAATATAATAAAGGGGATCTGGGTAAGGTTCTTATACTTAGTGAACATGACAGGACACGTAGCAATGGGTTTAAGCTTGATAAGTATAGGTTTAGGAAGGAGATTGGGAGGAATTGATTTACAAATCGTGTGGTAGATGAATGGAATAGGCTCACTAGACATGTGATAGAAGCCTCCTTTCTGGGTAGTTTTAAGAATAGATTAGATAAATATATGGATGAAGCTGCTAGATGGAACTGACTTTTTTTATGTAAATATGTATATATTTTTCTAAGGAGTGGGGAGATTATATTTTGCGGTTGCATGAATGGACATAATCCTCTGGATGCATTTTATGTATATTGTAGATTAGATCTGACGAACTCCTGTAAAGGGTGACAATGTTGATGACTTTTCTCTGGTAAGAAATCTTTTGTGTGTTGACTGGAACAGGAGCTGCCAAGTGTAGGCCATGAATGGTCTTTTGCAGTCTCCTTTTTTCATGTTCTTATTTTCAAACTGCGTAAAAGGGGCATGTTTGACACCCAAACTGCTAAAAAAAAGTAGTTCCTTGAAATGATCTAGCTAATTACATTTAAATGTATAAAAGAAGGTAATAAAAATAATAAAATGGGGAAAAATATATTGACAAATAAAAATGACTCTGAATGAGGATAATAAAAAGCTATTAAGTGGGAAAAAAATTGAAATCAAGCATTTCTGACATCATACCCCCCCCCCCCAACCATATTATAATTCACAAAACGATTAAAGACGCTGACATGATGTAGTTAAAGCATTCACCTCTGTAAACGTCAAAACATTATAACAATTAGGATTATATACTGGGGGGGGGGGGTAATAATTCTGCAATATACAACGGACAAAGTTCACAATTCGATACTATTTTCATGTCTGATTGATCATTTTCAAACTGCATAAAAGGGGAATGTTTGACACCCAAACTGCTAAAAAAACAAGTAGTTCCTTGAAATGATCTAGCTAATTACATTTAAATGTATAAAAGAAGGTAATAAAAATAATAAAATGGGGAAAAATATATTGACAAATAAAAATGACTCCGAATGAGGATAATAAAAAGCTATTAAGTGGGAAAAAATTGAAATCAAGCATTTCTGACGTCATACCCCCCCCCCAACCATATTATAATTCACAAAACGATTAAAGACCCTGACATGATGTAGTTAAACATTCACCTCTATAAATGTCAGAACATTATAACAATTAGGATTATATACTGGGGGGCTGTGACCCCCCAATTTAATGAAACTCAGGATATTCATAGTGTGGTCCCCCTCCCTTGTGTTTACCCCCACACGAGCCGTCCCGTTAAATGTACGGTAACACTTCAGATTCGGGGCGCACGGTAGATGGCGCTGTTAGTCAGCTACAATTTTGGGCTACAGCATATCTCTTATGACATCAGACGGTAGTGTCAGATGTGAACAATATCAGCGTAATATTTGTTTGTATATGAGTATATACTGGGGGGCTTTGCCCCCCAGACCCCCCCCAATTGATTGATACTCAGGATCATCGCAGGGTGGTCTCCCTGCAGTGATATCTCCCACACGAGCAGTCCCCTTGAATTTACTGGGGGGTTTTTTCCTCCCCAACAGCTTTTTCCTGGCAGAAAAACCTAACCTAATAACAAACAATTCTTACTTTTATAGGTTTCTTGATTAGTTTATGCGCCTCTAGATAATTTAAAAGTTTTTCGCGATTATACAAACTAAAGCCGAATTTGAATAACAAAGAAGCACATGGAGAGCACGAAAACACAATAACGAAAGAAAAATATTTGCAAAACGGGTCCTATTTATAAGCTACGATGTTGCCAGTAAGAAGTTGTTATCGTTCGCAGTAAACAAAAAATACGAAAACAAAACAAAAAACAATAAAAGACATCAAGAAACCTTACCTAACTTAGAAAAAACTATAAACGAGCAGAGCGCAGATATTTAGTAAATAATAGACTAAAAGTTAGAAATCCCCAAAATAACCAAAAAATATAACGGCGATATTAAATATGAGTATTAAATGTTTTCATTTGAAAGAAGGTGTGTGAGGGGAGATATGATTGAGCTTTTTAAAATCTTTTCTGGGATAGATAAATTGGATTTCAGCAAGTTATTTGAGTTAGAAGGTAGTAATAGAACTAGAGGCCACCACTTAAAGATTAAAAAACAGAGGTGGAGACTGGATGTTAGAAAATATTTTTCACTAACAGAGTGGTGGATTATTGGAATAGTTTGCCACCTAAGACTGTAGACAGCCCAAACTTGAATGTTTTCAAGCGCAGATTGGATGATTATATGGGGATGGAGGGTTAATTTCCTACTTTCGGTATGTGGATATGTTTCTTGACTCATTCCTGTGGATGCAGTTTCTTTTTATTGTATATTTTAGGGGACTTTGATTTTGTTTTTGACAGACTCCTATGGAGGCTTTAAATTATATATTGTAGATGCATGGTTGGACATTCCTATGGATTGTTAAATTGTATATTGTAGATGCATGATCTGACAAAATCCTATGGATGCTTTATGTGGGTGGATTTGATGGATACGGATGACCTTTGATAGGCCCTTGTGGCTTTTGTCATCCGTGAAATTATGTTATGTTATGTCATAAGAGATATGCGGTAGCCCAAAATTGTAGCCGACTAACAGCGCCATCTACCGTGCGCCTCAAATCTGAAGTATTATCAAATGTACTCTAAAAACGTGAAACATTTTGGAACACAGACGAAAATAGTACGTTTTATCAGCCGGGCCGCTCGTCTACATATTTACCATATTTATATTAGCAGCTCGAACGATGGGATGTACTATTTCATCCGTGTTGCAAAATGTTTCACGTTATTGGAGTACATTTAAGGCAGAGGTGAACAAAATACACACACAAAAATCCAGTTTTTTGGCCGAGCTGATAATCTACATATTTACCAAATGTACTCAAAAACATGAAACATATTGGAACACCGCCAAAATAGTTTCATGTCTCATTGTTCGAGCGACCAATCTACATATTTAGCATGGTTTTTTACATTTTTATTTAACCAAATGCACATGAATAAGGATGCGCAGGTGAACAGAACGTACACGCAAAAAAAACTTTTTAGGGAATGTCGTTGATCTTCAAATTTACCACATATTGTAAAAGGGACAAAATATTTTGCATCCCATCTTTCGCGCCGCCGATCTTCATGTTTACTAAACACAATACACATTCACACACTGGTAAATGATGAACTCCCTACCAGAAAACATTGTAAATGCTAAAAGTACAATGTTTAAGAATCTATATGACAAATACACAATACAGTTGGAAATGGAGGGGAGGAGATGGGAGCTATGTAGATCAATAACGAATTCCGTGGTTTTATTGGCGCCTTAAACTTTAGCCATACTTTGTATCCTTTCTTATTCTACTCGGTCCTATTGTATACAGCAAAAAGTTTAAAGAAGGTCTACTCCCATCCAATTTATAATTTCCATTAATCTTTGTCAGTCTTCTATTCAGACTTACTCCACCACATTTCATTTTTGCCACACGATTCATATCTACAACTCCAGCCCATTTTTCCTCTTAGCGCTTTTATTGCCACTTTATTTTGGATTTTTTCATTCTCTCCAATTCCACCTGTCATTTTACAGACTTCAAACCCATACAATCTTCTTGGGACGGATATCCATTACCGCACCTCTTAAACTTATTCGCTTGCTTGGTCGACGTTATTCAAAATTCCACTATGTACTATATAATAGGTCGTAAATTGAAATTTTAACCAAACTTAGGGCCAGGAAAGACTATGTCATGCCAGATAATAAAAGCTGTGCGAAATGCGCCATACACTATTTTGACAAAAAGGAACTATAAAGATTGGGAAAAATAGTGGAAGTAATATTTCGAGACAAAATATTAATTAAAAATGTGATCCATTATTCATTTTATTAAGTAATTCTACAAGTGAACAATACCAACGGGTTTTTTTTAAATTGCTTCCAATATAAGCCAATCTGAATTTTCTCTTACTATTTATTCGGCGCGCAGGGCAATATTTCTGAGTTCATTGGGTATATGAAAGTAGTACTATCAAAGGCATAAAGTTATATGTCGCTACTACGATGTAAAAGACTTGGTTAAAAGAGTTCAAAAACATCGATTAAAATAATTCATTCTCACAGATACTAGCAGACAGGGGTGGCTCCAAGGGGGGTCCAGCCCCCCCCCCTCATGACCAGGGGGAAATTCCACAGAGTGTGTCTGACTGCATCGCTTGTCGAGTCGGCACCTCGTGTTTTGAGTGACGGCGGACACACGGCGCGTGCGCTTGACTCGCTAACCGGTCAGATCGCGCATCCTGACTCACACGCCTGGCCCTAACGCTCCTTGTCAGTTGACCTGAGCTGGGCATGTGCTTGCTGGCATCTTTTACTTTTGGAACTAATTCCAGCAGCCTTTCTCTCTCTCTCTCCTCACAACTACACCAGCATATCTCCGCGTCATCCTCTCTCTGAAACACAGCAGTGCAAGGTAAGTGATTTTTTTATTATATATTGTTACGGACATAAGGTGATGTGAGCGGCTGGGCTTTTCCATTTGATGCATTAGTTCCCTCTAATTCACAGGGCGTATACCATGAAGCGAGCCGGCGATATGAAGATGACCTCGTTCTTCAAGACCAAAGTGGCCAAGAGGAGTGGTAATTGAAAGCGTGATGTCGACGAGCTGGAGAAACAGCCAAGCACTTCGACATTGACAGCCTTTAGATCCGACAGCGAAGCGGAATCTCACCATGAGGAGCAGTAGGGAAAGGAACTCAGTTCTTTTTTTCGCATGACACTCCCCAAAGCCCCAGTTAACGTTGCCAATTTCATTGGGAATAAGGCAGCCACAATCAAGCCGGCTGCCTGTCTGTCGAATCGCTGCCCCTCATTAAAAAAGGTGGTCATAAAAGGCGATTCCAACCAAGCTGGTGCATCACTAAAGTACTCGTTGTTGAACGAGGGTGGATACTGCATTGCATGTGTGTTGTTTGGTGGAAATGCGGGTGGAGTTTGAAACCATATACTGGGCACCCTTAACTCCTGTTAAGGGTGACAATGTTGATGACTTTTCTCTGGTAAGAAATCTTTTGTGTGTTGAATGGAACAGGAGCTGCCAAGTGTAGGCCATGAATGGTCTTTTGCAGTCTCCTTCTTTTCTTATGTTCTTAACTGCTCAGCAGTCACAATAAGCACAGGTGTCACGCAACAGCTATGGCGAAAATGGAGGGGTTTGTCGACACTTTGCAAACCCCGACGAGAGCTGTCGACACCATGCTATAGGCCAAGAAGAAGGAGCAAATCAAGGCCTGCAATGTGAAAGAAGTGAAACTCGCCCTTCAGATGTTCAACGAAGTCCATAACTTCATTTACTCCAGCAACATGCGGACGCTCTGGTTCTCCAGAATCGTGAAGCTTTCCTCAGCTAAGAGGAAGAAGTTGGTGCCCTTGTGTCCCACCAGATGGCTTAAGGCTCATGATGCACTCCTCGTGCTCATCAAGTTTCTGCCATACACCGCGGTCTTCATGGAAGAGGACATGAAGTTGGATGGCAATGCTGGCATCTTACTCGACGCGATTTGGGCCCCTCGCTTCTTATTGGCCTGGTCGTGACAGAGTTAGTTTTGGTCCGCACACTCGACCCGAGCAGGACTCTGTAGAAGAAGGACGGTGACTTGGCATCTGCGTACGCACTGATTCGTGAGATCGAGACTATTTTCGCCAAGTTCAGAAAAAATGCCGAAAACTTCCACACTGTATTTACAAAAGCTTACGATGACGTCCTTGTTTCCCGAGTCAGACCCAGTGGGCGAATATCCTGGCCTTGACTGCTAAGGAGTACTATCGACGCTTAGTCTATATTCAGTTCGTTGACTAAGTGGTCGCTGAGCTTAATAGAAGATTTGTGGACGATACTGTGCCAGTTGCTCTCCGGTTGAAGGAGGTTCTCAAGGGCTCAAAAGCAGACGTGGATGCCGACCTTAATGCCACTAAGTCCTACGAGAGCGATGTTGAGTCACTGGTGCTCGTGCAGGTGGAAGTACAGCGGTGGACAAATTCCGCTCCGGTATTCGGGACTCTCAAGAATACGAAGGAGTACACCGAAACCCGTATATTCCCGAACAATGCAAAGCTCGTGGCCATTTAATGACTCTGTCTGTCTCAAATACAGAGGCCGAACGCTCATTCTCAATATCGAAACGGCTAAAGACGTACACGATGAGCACTATTGTCAGGATCGCCGCAACGGCCGCGCACTACTTGCCGTCCACAATGACATTCAAGTTTCGAATGATCAAGTGATTGACAAGTTTGCGGAGAAAACCCGCCGTCTCCTCTTCGCTTATGCAGATGAAGAGGGACATTGGGCATGGGCCTACGGTTTTGAGACAACCTACTTCTTGAATATAAAAATACTTTTTTATTATGTGCCTTGTTACTTAAGTGAGCGAAATGACTTGCAAATATCCTACATCATTTTAGTCTGCACTGCATGTATGATCATTTATGCCTATAACTTATTCGTATTATTCAGCACTAATTATTTGTACGATCATACATGTATTGCTCGTAAAAATATGTACCATAATAAGCAGCTTTAACAAATTTCCACTCATACAAATCCTGGCATCGACCACCACCCCCATTCGCTTTTTCTGGGGTTCCACCACTGCTCACAGAAGACTTCTGGAGAGGTTATTGAGTCTGTGTCTCTAGCTCCAGGTGTCTAACACTACATAGGTCCCTGTGATCGTGTGGCCATAACTTTGGTCGAGGCTATTTTCTATATATGCAATGTATACAAACCTTTGGTCCTGGTCCTTCCAAAACCTGTCCCATCATTTTTCGAATTCCCAAACTGATCTAAAGTTGACTACATATTCTGGAAGGCTGTTCAAACTATTCACCAGCCTATTGCAGAAAAAGTACTTCCTAATATCCAACATGGACATCTGCTTGATTATTTTCCATGTCTTCGAGTCCTTGAATCCTCCAGCATTCTAAACAAACCTTCACACACGTCCCCGTCATACACTCCATTCATAATCATGAAGGTCTCTACCGTGTCTCCTCGTGACCTCTATGATAAAGTTGGCAAATCAATTTTTTCCTCAGCCACTCTTAATATGGCAGATCCTGCAAGGACGGCACCAACTTTGTTGCCTTCTCCGCGCTTTCTTAATCGTTATTACATCTTTCCTCTTGTAGGGACACCATATCTGATTAGCACATTCTAGGTGTGTTCTGACCAGTGCCACAAACAGAGATATGAACATTTGCTCATCCAATGCTAAAAAAATGTCCTTCTTATCAATTCAACCATCCTATTTGCCTTATTAATCTTCTCAGCAAAATGTTTATTAAAATTCAGTTCTTGGACAATATTCACTCTTAGATCTTTTTCTACACTAATATAATTCAACTCCTCATCCATGGCATACTGCACCCTCTCTGTATCTTTTTTTTTCCAATTTTCATCACGCTGCACTTCTGCGGGTAGACATGCAGCAACCACCTCCGTGATCACTCATCATTTTTTCAAGATCTTCTTCCAATTTTCTAACGTTATTTTCCTCCTTTATTTCCTTAACCACTTTTTTGTCGTCCCCATATAGAAATAGCTCACTGTTGTTTACACATTATAGTAGATCATTTATGTAGACTACAAACAAGAGTGGGCCTCGCGAGCACTGAGACCTGCGGCACTCCGCTGATCATCTCCACCCAATACGATTCACTACCATTAACAATCACCCACTGCCTCGTGTCCCTGAAAAACTTTAAAATCAATCCCAAAACCTTCCAAGCAATATTAAATTTTCTTATTTTCTCCATCAGTCTCCGATGAGGAACCGTATCGAACGGCTTTCTGAAGTCACATTAGAAAGGGTTCACGGCTCCTCCTTCGTCTAATAACCTAGTCCATTTTTCAAGTACAATAATCAACTGGATCACTGTTGACCGTTCACTCATTCTACCAGCGATGATGATAATTTAATTAAAATGCAGACGGTTAGGGATAGAGTATTATTTAAACAAGTTTACTTTTATTCTCTGAATTACCGAAGATGAAAGAGGCTATGAACGTCGTGAGGCAATAATAAGTTTCTTGCTTGGTTCTTTTCGGGTGAAAATCATTTTAAAAACTTACTAAGAAAAACAAACTAAAAATACAAATTTACATAAACCCGACTAACACCAGCATTATTTTAAGAGTTTAAAACAATCTATCAATTGAGCGGTGCCTGCAAAATTATTTTCTTATAACTTTATATAGGAAAATCTCAGCGCCTTAATAGGTGAAATGCTATATAGTGTAGTGTATACCTACGATCTACACTACAGTGCCAGCAAAAAAATTGCATCACCATGAGAATTGCCCCATTTTGTATACACAATCAATATAAGTATTTATTTTAAACCTAATATATCTACATCTTTAAATCTTACTAGTATTTCATCATATGTCCTTTGTTTTTTATGAGAATTGTTTGAGACGTTAGGGCTTCGATTTGATCAAATTTGGGCACATTTCTTGTGATATCTCACTGCACCAAACCTTTTTGATAGCTTCTGTAAGGTTGAGGGTCGAGCCAGTATTGTGACCTTCGACTTTATTTGTTATAATAAGCCATAGATTCTCAATGGAGTTGAGATGTGGACTATTACCAAGACAATCTAGAACACCAATTTCTTTATCGTTGAGCCATTTACTAACGATTTTTGACTTGTGACAAGGTGCACAATCATGGATAGAAGTTGATTTATCATGGAATGCGGGTGTATGTGGAAGTTTTCACTTTACCATGGCTAAATATTATTCACCATTCATTGTTGTGTTTTTAGGTAGGGGGGATTAAAGTCCCCTACCCATATAGCTAAGGCAACCCCAAACCATCACACTTGGAGGGTGTTTCATTGTCTTGATAGTGAATTTAGGATCCATTCAATCTGAGCCACGCGGGCGTCGCACCATTCTTAGACAGCTTCTGAATGTAAAAAAGAGGATTCATCGCTGTATCACTGCCTGATTCTTATTAATCCGCAGTATGTACTCAAAAAATAAACAAAATAATGCACGTGTATTTCTCAAAATAATTAAAATAAATTGTGATCGTGTGTAGCAATTGACATCTTTGCAAGCTCCTACAAAGTTCGTAAAGAGGCAGTTGACTGCAAGCTTTATAATAACTCAAAATATATTGGCATGACAACACCACCCTTTCAAGGTGTTTAGCCTGCAAAACGGAGGGCCTAAAAATCGCAAGGAGAACGCGCATAGCATCAACCTAACTAGAGATATTCTAGTTGAGAACACCACAATTAAAAGAAAAGAGGGAAATAAACCGAGGCTATGAATACATGTGTCTTTCCCAACTGAAAACATTCTGCTGTTGGAATGCACACTGCTCATTTCTCTAAAGACCGACCCCTAGCTTAGGTCTGAAAGCTAAGAAATTAACCCTCGAAAGTACAGTGGTGTTTATTTTTCCTCATATAAATATATATATATATATATACAGTGGCGGCAACAAAAAAAGTGACATTGAATATTGGCAATAGAAATCGATACATAAAATCGCTTTCACGATTTTACTTGCCAACAAGCCAATGAAAAGGGGCGGGGCTTATGCCATGAGTGGATGACTCTCCTGAGCTAAGACAACAGAACTGCGCTTTATTGGAACTCACTGTCTCGTTTGAGCTCGTACAGTGAGGTTTTGGTGTACAACGCTCCAGCGTGCTGATTTCCTGCATTCGTGCCTACATTTGACGTGCTATAACTTCTGTGCAAGTGGATACAATGGGGCGGAAAAAGCTTTCTATGACAGAGAAAAGCCGTGCCTTGACCCTATTAGAGCAGGGAAAGTCTTTTATTGATGTAGCAGCAGATTTAGGAACCTCGAGAAATACGATTTATCGCCTAAACGGGCAGCTGAGTTATTGCCACCAGGTACCATACCAAAGAGGAAGGAGGGCACTGGTGCAGCTAGGAAGACATCTCCAAGGACTGATAATATCCTAAGGCGTGAAGTGATGTCAGACCCTTCTGTAACCTCCGCTTCAATCAAGAAAAAACACCCAGACCTTCTCCAGAACGTCGCCCTCAGGACCATCCGTCATCGCTTACAGAAGGACTTAGGCCTACCGGCTCGCCGCGCTGCCAAGAAGCCACTTCTTACCAAGGCTATGAAGATGAAAAGGCTCAATTTTTGCAAGACCTATAAACATTGGACAGCTGCCCATTGGAAGAAGGTCATGTTCAGTGATGAGAGCACCTTTAGGCTGGTCAGAGGAGAGTCAAAGATCGTGCGTCGTCCCAGCAATGTGTCTCGGTATGACCCAAAATATACCGTGAAAACTGTGAAGCACCCTGATAGTGTGATGGTGTGGGGTGCCTTTAGTGGAAACAAGGGCAGAGGAGGTCTGTACTTCCTTCCCAAGAATGTAACCATGAGGGGGACTAACTATCTCGAAGTTTTGAAGCAGCACATGCTGCCATTTTGGGAAATTCATCGGTGTGAATTTTTCATGCATGATGGTGCCCCTGCTCACAGGTCCCAGTTAGTAAAAAGGTTCTTCAATGATAATAATATTAGTGTTTTGGAGTGGCCTGGTAATTCCCCGGACCTAAATCCTATTGAGAATGCTTGGAATCTGATGAAATCCAAAGTTCAAGAGACAGCATCCGGCAGCATCAAGGACCTGATAGAATCACTGAAGAAGATCTGGGTTACGATCGACCCCACCTACTTCGCAAACCTCGCTGAATCAATGCCCAATCGACTCAGAATGGTCATCAAGTGCAAGGGCAACATGACCAAGTATTAACTTTCATGAAATATTCATAATAAAATATGTAAGTTACATTTTTCTGTTTCATTTTCCCCGAATTGTCACATGTCACTTTTTTTGTTGCCGCCACTGTATATATATATATATATATATACAGGGGAGCGGCAGAACCAATTGAGCAGTTTTAAGGACCTATAAAAAGTAAGGGGGGAGGGTATATAAAGACGGTACTCCATATTTGGGGGGTACATTACCGAGGGGCTTTGCCCAGAGGAGTGAGTCACTCCTCGGAAACCAGCAAGGGACACCTCCCCCCCCCCCTCTTCCTCCCCCCGAGCATTGACCTCTCAAAACTGCTCACTCGGTTCTGCCACCCCCTATATATATATATATATATATATATATATATATATATATATATATATATATATATGTTGTTAAAAACCATAGTATATTATTTCGCCTTTATTAATTTTCTTTGGAAACTTTGCATTTGTCCTATTATCTTTTTTTAGTTCATCTCGTAGATGGTAAACACCTTCTCCTACGTACACCAGGATATTTGTATGGAAACGTAAAAATATACCAGCCAAAAACCCATTGAGGCCCATTATTTCTCAACTCACCACACCACTTACCATCTAGTTAAAACCTTAAATGAAATAATCAAACCATATATTCCTTCAAAATATAGCATAAAATCCACGGAGGGATTTATCGATATACTCCACTCTACAAGACCGACAGGACTAATAGCCTCTCTTGGTGCGGAAAGCCTATTTACAAATGTGCCTATCTCTCAGACCATCGACATCATCATAAAAAAATTATACCACAATCCTACAATTTCTCCTCCAAAACCTTGACCCAAACATCTTAATGAATATACTGCGTTCATGCACATCAGAGGTTCCGTTCAGGATATCAGACTGAAATCTTTACACACAAGTCGATGGAGTAGCTATGGGATCGCCCGTGGATCTGACTTTTGCCAACTACTATTTGGGTAACTTGAAGAGAGCTTATTAGACAATATCGAAAATAAGCCAAACACATACTGCAGATACGTAGACGACATCTACATCAACGTCTAAAATAAAGAACATCTTTAAAACATCAAAGAGCTATTTGAGGAAACTCCACGTTAAAATTCACTTATGAATTGAGCATGGACAATAAATTACCTTTTCTGGCGGTAGAGGTACAAAACATCAACGGTAATTATGTCACAAAAGTGACAGAAGAGCTACAGATATGGGAAGATGCCTCAACGCGGATAGTGAATGTCCTGAAAGATACAAAAAAGTGTAATCGGCTCATACCTTCGCCGAACATACAAATGCTGCTCCTCGTGGGAAGTGTTCCATCAAGAGATCTCCAGCATAAAACAAACTTTCGTGAACAACGGTTTCCCAAACAGCATGATTGAAAAATGACTTCAATCATTTTTAAGAAGGCAATTCAAAGACAAGAATGAAACGGAAAGTAATCTGGAAGAAGTAAATAACATCAAACTGTACTATATAAATCAGATGTCATCGGCCTACAAAATAGACGAAAAAAACATTAAGGAAATTGTTAACCGTAACATAAAAGTTAAGAGGCAAACATACAAGTTTCAGATGATTATACATTATAAAACGACAAAAGTTAACAATCCCATTATGAAAAACAACATTGCCAAAACTCCTCGATCCTGAAGTCTACGAACATAGTTTACCAGTTTACCTATCTGAATGAAGACTATTACCTTCAAAACAATTCAAAATATGCTGGTATAACTACCACCACATTTTCGAGGCGTTTGACAATAAACCTGCAACATGGAGACCCCCCAAAATCATATGGACAACGTGCATAACATCAGCTTAACCAGGGACATATTGGTTAATAACACAACTATCAAAAGAAAAGAGGGAGGTGAAATAGATACTTCACCCCACTCCCAAGTGAGCCTCTGGTCGTTAACCACAGCGTCTTGGCAGTGTAGACGTCGTAGCCCTACCACTTAACCACCTTCCTCAAGCCCATCGTCTCGAAAAGAAGCTGAACGGTTAAAACAGCAAGATTTCCCCTATGAGAGGGGGTTCAATTTCCTCTCAGCTGCGAAATTGGAGGAGCGTCTCTCTAAAGCCAGAAGGTCCCTCAGGACCAGAGGTACGACGTCGGGAGAAAAACCGTTGAGGAAGAGACTTCATGCGGCATGTCCACGCATCCCCTCCTCATGTCCCTACCCCAGTAGGGTGACGACGTATAAAAGCAAATATCTTTGAAAAAACGTGGTAGATTACATTAGTCAGCGAGGCGACGAAGACCCCGGCAAGAGGCCGAGCTACAAACAGAAGGGACTAAGAAGAAGAAGCTCATCATCGAGCTAGTTCCTGGAGATCACACCGAACTTTAAGTTAACTTGATCAAGTTCAACTTACTCTCATCAGAGAAACCCCCCTATCCTGGTGTAGCCCAAAACACCGAGATAGTCCTCGACCAGGAGGAATACTGAAACAAAGAAGTAGCTCATCCTCGAGCCAGTTCCTGGTGGTCACACCGAACTTTAAGTTAACTTGTTTTAAGAAGCAAGTTCAACTTACTCTCGTCAGAGAAACCCTCTACCCTGGTGGCTCCCCAAAGCACCAAGATAGGCCTCGCCCTTGAGGAATACCGGAACTAAGAAGAAGCTCATCCTCGACTCAGTTCCTGGTGGTTATACCGAACTTTAAGTTAACTTGATTTAGGAAGAAAGTTTAACTTACTCTCGTCAGAGAAAACCCATATCCTGGTGTATCCCCAAACACAGAGATAGTCCTCGCCCTTAAGGAACCCCCAAGGGAATTCCCTTCAACACCTCCCTGAGTCAAAATATTCAAGCATTGACTCATCGCTCGGCAGTGCGAATTATTCCCCAGAGTAATCCGAAGAGAAGAAAGAAACCTTCTTTCACTCTCCCGTGGTGATATCATTTCCTACCAGAGGCGTGTGGCTCCCCATCTGCCACACGCGCCAAAGGCCTCCGGGGCTTTAAAGTTATTTCGCTCGTGCGAACACATCTGGACAAGCGGCACGTTTCATCTAGGCAACAACATTCCTGAGGTGACGTAACGATTGAGTTCAAGGTCAGACTCAAAACCGATTCTAGTAGGAAGCTATAAAGGTATTTAAACCACGGTATCTGTTTATGTAAAGTCCGTTTGCATTTTTTTTATTAAAGTGAGCTTTGTGTCAACCATCACTATAATTTCAAGTATGTTATTTTAGAAAGCCTCACTTAAACTTATTGAATTAATTTCTGTGCATTTAAGGTGTAATATTTCGTTGGTTCATGTTTTTTTGTTTTAATTAAAGTTTTAGTTTTTTAACAAACTTTCATTCAATCCTCGAAACGTTAAGAAAGGCACTAGGAATCCTCAAAGATTAAAGAAGTAATAATCATATAATCATAATCAAAATATATAGCACTCTTAGAGATAAAACGTAATCGCGGAGATTTGAAGTACGTAAACAACCTATACGTACGAAATCCAGTCATCACTAAGTCCTTTCTATATCACGACAGTATGGTAATGGTTATTAGTGGGATTGATTTTATTTAATAAACCAGCTTATATTGCTATTTGGAAACCATTACCATAAATTTGTTGAATTGGGTGGAATAGTCGTCTGAAATATTTAGGCCTAATGACTGACGTGAACTGAATTTGGAAAATTCAGGGTTATAAGAAAACGGAAGTTAAACAAACTATATATTTACAAAATCAACGAAGGCACAATAAGATAATTGAATTAGGAAATAACAAGTGAAGCGTAATTACAATTATACGAATGAATGAGATAATTAAAATGAGAATTGTTAAGTAATACAACGTGAATATAATTGAAATATGGATTACAGGATGGTATAGAAGGATGAGATTATAGGATGTGATTGAGGGGTGAGATTATAGGTATTACAGGTATAATTGACTTGTAAAAAGGATGGGAAGTGTAGGATATTAGGGTTGACTTGTGATGAAGGCAGTGAATTATAACGTATGGTAATGAAATGATGAAAGTATTGAAAAGTATGGAGTGAGGTAAAGTAACATATGATCGACTGTGAATTGGTTCTGCAATGAGAGAAGTAACCAGAATAAGGACCAACTCTCGTATGGTAGTTAGCAGAGAATAAGTGTGAGAGGATTTATAACTGACCTTGAGTCGAAGTAAAGTGGAGCACGAATGAGTGGGTGTCTGCTTCAAAGCGGGCAGCTAAATGCGTGCGTTCGTTTGTGTGTGTTGTTGTAAGGGAAAATCTTTTCCTAGAGGGATTTTTGTGGAATATATTTAAAAAGTACGAGGGGCGATCAATAAGTTTTGCAATTCGGATATAAGGAAACGAGATATGAGGAAAAGTGTTAAATTTTGTTCAATATAACTACCCTCGACTTCAAGGCACTTGCGCCACTTGTCCCTGAGGCTTCGAATTCCCGACAACCAGAAATCTCCCGACTGCTGTTCAATCCACTCCTGGACGGCGAGCTGGACATCTTCATCGTCCCCAAACCGGCGTCCACGCAGTGCAGCCTTGATCTGGGGGAATAAAAAGTAGTCGCTAGGGGCCAGATCTGGACTGTAGGGGGGAAAGGTTGAGCTCCTTGAATCCGCACTCGCGCACGGCAGCTTGTGCAACTCTGGTCTTGTGGACTTTGATGACGTTGAAGTCGATCATGGGGCGTGAGGTTTCTAGGGACCCAACGGGCAAAGACCTTGGTCATGGCCAAATTGTCGTGGATGATGTTGATATAACTTCCATGTGATATTCCAAGTTCTTGCTCGATTTCTTCGACCTTCACCCGTCGATTTTCGAGGATCATCCTCTCCACACTGGCCACATTGGTCACGTCTGACGGGCGTCCTTGACGGGGGTCATTCAAGGGACTCAAGAACATGGCGGAACTCCCTATTCCAGCGAGCAATGGTTGCATAGGAAGGGGCGGTGTCGGTGTACACTGCAACCAGGCGTTCATGGATCTCTTTTGCATTCTTGCCTTCCTTGGCCAAAAATTTGATCACTGCGCGGTGCTCAACCTTCTTCATTATTGAAAAAATTGGTGACTGACGATCTGCGATCAGCTACTGCTTCTTAAATAGACGAGGCAGGAGCGTGCGACTGCAGGTCCTGACTTGGCATAACTTGTCCTAACACCCCCACAAACAGCCATCCCCCTTCCTCTGTTTTCCCCTACCGATTCGCAAAACTTATTCACCGCCCTTCGTAAAATTGGTTGCCCGTTTATGTTGAGATGGTTTGCAATTTGAATATATATACATTGATTAAAATCATCCGGATTATTTAATTGGAGAACATTTTAAATAATAAAATTCATTGGGTCTTGCCATTATAGGAATGACCTAGAGCAATGGTTCCCACTGATTTTGCCTTATGGCCTCCTTAGGAACCTTATTTTCTCCTGTAGCCCATAATCATTATTTTCAGTAGGTACTATGCAGTTTAACTCTACTTAAAAGGATAAAAGATATTAAAACAGCTATTTGTATTCAGGTACAATTATATTTGTCACATATATAGGACTATAAACATAGCAAAAATTAAACAGTGGTTAATAAAAATGTAATACTCTTTTAAAAAAATAATTATTCTTACAAAAAATAAAATCCTTTAGCAAAATGAAATAAATATATCATCAACTCTTTTTTCATTCAATGCGATCCTTGTGCTTAATGCAGTTTTACAAGTTTTTTAATATCAGGGTCTATAGTTGTTGGAGACAGACGAAGATCACCTCTTCTCACTATCTCTAAGCAGCTGCGAACTTTTGATACGAGGTGTGACACTTTACTAAAACCCGACTCAACCAGATAAGAAGTAGGAAAAGCAATAAAATATAATTTTACTTCGTCCCAAAGAAAAGGGTATTTCATAGCAATTTCATGACTTGTCCATAAGTTCCTAACACCATGCTTAAATCTAACCAGAGAAGTTTCATCACTCTGTAACTAAATGAGGCTTTCTTGCAATCTGATATCAACATCAGCTATATTAATTCCAAATGGGTCTACTATCCAAGCTGGAAAGGCCAGTTGTAGAAGATGTCTGAACCTAACTTCCATATCACTATGCAATTTCTCCAAATGATCAATGTATACTAAAATATCATCTTCTTTCAGCTGACTCTCAATAGTGCGGAGGGTTGGAAACTGTATCAACTCTTTTCGCCCTATGTTTGTCTTGAACAGCTTAATTTTCTCCATAAATGCACAAATAGACCCTTTCGAAGTTAAAATATTTGCATTTTTACCTTGTAGCTGTTTGTTCAAGATATTTAGCTTTTCAAATATATCCATAAGGTAGAATATGTCACATTTGGCAGCAATGATTCTTACTCCGAGCTGCTTACCATCAAAAAATAACACAACACTATCCCAAAGTGCAATGAAGCGATTCAAACAATTGCCCTTAGAAAGCCATCGCACCTCTGTATGCAAAAGTAGGCGCTCTAACCTTTCTTCACTGGTAGCACAGAGTTGTCGGAAAAGTCGCTTTTGAAGTGGATTTGACTTGATAAGGTTGACTGTCTTGATTACACTATCAAGTAAATCTTTTAGACGTCCTCCTAGGTTTTTGCAATCAGATGTTGACGGTGGACAAAACAGTGTATGCGAAAACTTTAGGTACAGCCTCTTTTAAATGTGCAATAAATACCCTATATCTACCTACCATAGCAGCGGTACCATCAGTTGCACAAGCCATAATATTCCCAAGTGGAATATCATTTTCTTTGAAATAGGTCACTACTCCTTTGAAAATTGTTTCCCCTTTAGTACCTGTCATAAGTCTGCGGGAGAAAAAACATTTCTCCTCTGAGTTGATATTTATCCAAAAACCTAACATACGCCATGAGAAGGGCTTCGTTATCACGTAATAACGTTTCATCCATTTGTAATGCCAAGGTCTTTACTTGTAAATGTTTAACGAGTTTTTCTTCTACATCCTTTGCCATTTCGTCAATAGATCTTGATACTGTATTGTTGCTCAGCGGAATGACTTCAGTGATTTTGGGGGGATTTTGTTGCATGACAGTTGAAATAAGCACAGATACTGAAGGCAAAATCAGTTCTTCGCCAATAGTATGAGGTTTTCCCGATTTCGCTATTAGCTTGGAAATCTCAAGTTGCAATTAAACCTTTGTCTAGTTTTGCCGCTGTTTTGCTAAATATATCTTT